>PVJH01000045.1:85430-385534 GCA_004026705.1 Nesogale talazaci | reverse complement strand
TGGGTAGAGAGACAGAACCAACAGCAAGGACATATACACAAGCTCTTATTTGAAGGATGGGCATCAAAGGAGTGGGCTGGGGGAGAGGTCGGGCAGTGTACGATATGACAAAACAATAACAATGTATAAAGTATTGAGGGCTGGTGGGGAGGAGAGACCAGGAGAAGAGGGGAAGGAATGGATAAGCCGATACTAGGGGCTAAAGGGAAAAAGGTGGACAATTGGGAACAATAATAGAAGTGGACATGTGAGGGTGCTTGACGAGTATGCTTATTTATATATTGTGAAAAACGATGTATGAGCCCCTAATAAAATGATTGAAAAAAAATTAGTGTCAGAGTAGATGTGTCAATCAGGTAGACAAGAGAAACAAATTCATAGACACTCATATGTGTATATGCAAGAGCAGTTGAATATTGAGAAAACATCCCAGTCCAGTCTAGATCAAGTCCGTAAGTTTGATCTTAGCCCATCTGACCAATACCAAGCTATAAAGTCCTCTTTAGATTCAGGAAACACGTGCAATGATGCTGACTGTGGGAAGATCACTGACCAGTGGGTGGGAAGTCCGATGGGTCCAATGGCATTATAAACACCTCAGCGCTGGCAGGGGTTTCCAATGTGGCTCTTCCACTTTGCAGAGTATGGAGTCTATCAACTTGGTGCCATGTGTCTTGTCATTAGAGCATCTCTCAGGGAGTCTGCCTTGCAGTAGAGAGTGTCCAAGGGAGTGAGTAGCCAGTAAAAGTGTCTCCCGCCTCCAATGAGGAAAAATACAGGAGTTCCCAGAATTCTCAGGAGTTGGCCATGCTCACACAGCGGCCTCCTTGGCTATGATTCGATTGACAGACTAGACTCCACCCCTTCATTCCTAACCTTCTCAACTCTCAGACAGCAGATTATGTAACTCTCACCATCGATTTATCATGTTAGACCTTTAACTCATCCTGGAAGGGTCTAGAGGACATACTTTTCACAATGACAGTGAGAAATAAATCTGTGTGGGAAGCTCTCGCATATTTGGAGAACTCTGTGGTAACTATTCAGCATTTTGCAAGTTATGGTGGAAACTGCAGCCATGAAAGTATGATCTCAAAACGCAATGGAAATAGTGCAATATCAGGGTTGCAGAAGCCAAGTCATTGGACTTAATCATTATGTGGTTGCCATAATGGACAGTCAACTTAACCAGACTTGCCTGACTGGTGTCCACAAAGTAATGAAATTTATGGGAAATCTATTAACTTCTTATTGATCTCTATAACCAAAAATAATCCTAATAAGCAAACCTAAATCAAAAGTCCCCAAAGCGCAAAAAACTCTTCGTTGCTATCTAACCAATTCTGACACATGAGGACACTAAAGGACAGAGCAGCATTGGTTTCCAAGTCCCTAGTCACAGGGGGATTAGAAAACTTCAGTTTTCTTCCATCGAGCAGCTGAATGGTTTTAGAACTGGCCTTGCAATTAGCATTCCAGAGTGGAATCCACTACCCTTCCAAGGCTCTAGAAGAGTTCCAGGTGAGATAGACATACATTTAATTTGAAAATTTTCTTTCTTTCTTCTTTTTTTTTGTGGCATCACTACCTTGGTGGGAGCAGGAAGCCCAGTCTTGCTCCTGGAGAGCTGCTGCTGGATTTGAAACGTCAACCCTGAGGGCTGCAGTCCCGCACACAACCACTATGCCCAGCCCGACATAAATTTAATTTGAATCACCAAAACAGAATCAGTTCCTATTTTCCAGACCAGTACAAGTGTGCCAACACCCTCAATGCCCTGTCACAGCCTTGTGTAGCTAACAGACTATAAGTAGCGAATGTGAAGCACTAAAATCGGGACCATTTACAGATTCTAAAGTGATTCAGATCATGTCAGAGGAGTGATATAACAATTTTGTTCATGGAAAAAATGAAAATGACTCAAATTGTCTAGATTGGCTTTTTAATGATATGTACCTGAAAAGTTATTTAAATAATATTACAGTCTTCAAATATAGAAAATATCCCATATGTACCCAGGCAAATTTTCAATTTCTCAGGGATAGAATGCTCTGTACATGTTTATGGAAATCTTTTCTGCAGGGTGCAGCTTCTTAGTCTTTGAGGAAAACTTACCCAACTTTTTTTTAGTATGGTCTTGTCTTTACCGTATAATTGGTGAAAGTTGTTGTGTTGATGTACTGCTTCTGTTGGATTTTGATTTTTAATATCCTGTTACCACAGTGACTGTAACTTCTAATCTCAATTTTTGATAACTTTCAGGAGGAAAATTAGAACGTTGCTTCTAGAATTGCCTTTGACCCTGTCTTACCAAAACAGTAATGCTGGAAAGAACAATTAGCTCTCTCTCTCTCTCTCTCTCTCTCTCTCTCTCTCTCTCTCACACACACACACACACACACACACACACATATGATCTATATTGAAAACAAAGCTTCATTTCCATCTAGGTCATTTCAACTCATAGGAACCCTATATAGACAGTCTAAATTCTTCCATAATAGTAATATGCTTCCAGACTTTATAATGCAGAAATTTGTGTCAGCTTTTCCTGAGAATTCCAGAGTATAGATAGGAAGCCAAGTAGAATAGAAAATCCATAATGGAATTTGGGGTAGTGGATGTGGATTGGAGCTGGTCTCAAATTAAGAGAATTAGTGAATATAATATCAAAAGATCAATTTCAAGGTGGAAAAATATATTTGACTGAAGATTGATATTTAAAACAAAATATTTTCAGAAGTGCAAAGAAACAGTAACAATGAATACTCTTGCCAAGGGAGAGGTTTTTTTCCTTCTTCTTCCTTATACTTGATGCGATGGATAATGGAAATGGAAGTTGAATGGCTGAGGTCAAGGGAAGAGTGGGGACAAGGGGAAATGAGGGCAACAGAAGTCAAAAACATTCCTTTGAGAATTGCTTACAGGCATTCATTTGCGCTTTTATGGAATTTTATCAGTGGAATGATATATGTAATTCATCTGAAACCTTAATTGCTTAATCTATTTTCTGAGACCAATCGGTTATCCTTTATAATACAGGGCTATTATAATTAGACATAAACATATTGCTCATATCCCCTAAGAAACATGGTAGGAAACAACTGTGAACTGAAACATAGAATCATAATCTTTTTTTAATTTATGAGTAAATTTTTTATTCTGGAAAAATATATTGAATGTAATCTATATTAAAATGTGTCTGAAAAGCCAATGTTCTAAGAAAACTGAAAAGCCAGTATGTTCTAAGACCGTGTATCTCACTGTAACATTTTGACCGGCCTTGATTTACTCGAGTCTGCTGATGAAATCGTGACAATGGCAGGAAGTGTCAGCGATCAGAGACTCCTCTAGTGTTAGTGTAATTGCGACAAAGTGTTTCCTCCTTGATACTACTTGTTTGTAACAGTTTGAAACCATTCCTCACTCCAGGCAGAGACAGCTGGTCTCCCTCCCTATTTTCTTATCTTATAAGAAAATGTTCTTTTCACAGAGTTACTCAAAACATGGTTTGAGAGTTTAATAAATGGTATTTCACATGAGGAACTCTAAATTATGATTTCCTCATAAAATACTCAGACTCCTGTTTATGTACTCACTTAAATGTGTGGGCTTGCATCACGGTATCATGATCCACTTCTTTGTGTTTTCACTCTTGTCTGGAATTTAATTGTAGGTATTCATTTTTTAAGAAGCATAACACATTTTTCTCCTTTTTGCAGTGGAAAAGTTCAGCAGGAGTGACCCACTGGTAATTTCATTGGGAAATGAAATCGATTGTGAACATATTCTGCACATTTGCTTAAGCTTATTCCTTTTAAGTTCCGGGGTCTTTAGAGAGCTTTCAAAACTAAATCACATTGATCCAGTGTGTACTTTGTTTATGAGAGGGTAAAATAATCTGGTTTTGTTAGCCAGGGAGTATGTAACCATAGTCCTTTAACCAGTCTGGTCCTCATTCATCTCGTTTACAAAGTGAGAAAATTGAACTGTGACTGATCCGGTCCCTCCTGCACTATGATTTTTATAATTAGCCTTCTTTCAACTTCCTAACCCTAAAGTGTATGGGGAAAAATGACATTATACCTGGAGTTTGTGGACTATATATTAAATAAATAAATGAGTGGCACTAAAAGGCAGTTGTTTTCAGGGAGCTTCTGTGTGAAACTGGAATTAAATAGAATTTTCTCAGAACTTTTCAAATTCCCCTCACATAAACTCTCCAGCGTATTTGTCTTTGAATTGACTCTTCCCTTTGTCAAATCCTTTTCTCCTTGACATAGCATCTGCCTCCAAATTCTTAATGAAAATCAAACGCCACCGCTTGGAACCTGTCCTTCTTGATTTCCTGTACCAAGCACAGAGTCAAAACCCATTTTAAAGGCCAGTTTTGTAAGAAGGAAATACATATGTAAAAATTCTCCTAAAGATATCTTTTAGGGAAATTATGTAGTGGCCCTGATTATCAGGAATACATGATTTTGCCATAATTGGTTAAAGAGTATGCTGGAAAGAATGAACATTATATATATATAATGAATTTAGCAAACTAAAAGAGAATATGCATTGAAGGTTAAGCAATAATGTCAGATACATAAACTAAAACATGGTTATTCAAGGAAATCAAAATTTGAAAGTGTTTGCACTGGTTATTAAGCATTATCTTGAAGATATGTTAAAAGTTGGTTCTATTTTATTCACCATTAAACAGCATCTACAATAAAAGATTAATTTATCAGTGAAAGAAATAAATTGATCATTAATAGTAATACTTGCTCAATAAAATAATATATTTACTCATAAAAATTGGACCTAGTTCCCGTGTGATAGCTAGGATCCTCTTAACTATGAGTTTTTTAGATTTTTAATGGTTTTACCAAACTTGATAGCTTCAAGGAGACTGGTCATTCTGCAGTGTGTCCTTCAGTTTGGTTTGGTCTGATGCTTGTGTCAGACAGTACTGTATTACATTCATGGGAATGGGTCATCACTTTCATTAGCTGAGCTAAAAGAATTTTATAAAACCTATCCTTATCTACCTAATTCCTTCCTGACATCAAAATAATTGTACAAAATAATAGGGAACATTTATATCATATGTAGAGAGATATGTGCCATAATTAGGATATATAAGGCATGACATACATACATAAATACATACCAGTATACATAGAGATATACACAGATAATTGATTATGATATGTGTTTCCATGGACAGCATTTAAAAATATTACAGTTGGCATTTTATCTCAATTTCCTCAGCTGAAAAATCAATATAGCAAGATAATACTTTATTCCAGGGCTCCACCCGAAGTGGCTAGTAATTAGGTTTCAGAAGATTTCCTCTGCAGATTTTTCCATTGCCTTAACAGCAGTTATGAAGAACTTGGGATGAGACACCATTTCCTTTATTTATGGGAAATGTTGCTAAGTTAGGGCCTCTATACTTATCATGATGTTTTGCTTTTAATAGATAGGAAAAAGAAAAACACTTAAGGCTTGGCAGATAATTTCTGTGCTATGATTATGAAATAGGGCTACCTGAAAAAAGGTGCAAACTAAGGAAATAGCAGCCGTGGAAATTGAACAATGATAGGGTAATAATTGTTCTGGACATATTTGGAGAAGTCTAATTTTATTTGTAATATTGTTATTAATAAGATTTTTAATGAAAAGTTATCACACAAAATGTGTATCACACAAAATGTATCACACAAAATGAACATTAAGTGAAGGCTTCCTATGAATAAGACTGATTCATCCAGCCAACTCTTAATGACAGGTCACTCAGAGAGCAAAAGTAGAACAACAGCAAAGTCAGCGGTCACGTTCAACTGAATTTCTCTTTGCCCTAAAATACATGCAGAGACATTTCATTGCTAATGGAAGAACCTTGCTATAAAATTGTAAAATCTTAGAGTAATTCTGCCTTTTTTTGTGTGCGCATATGTTCTGTCAGCACATAGCAATTAGCTTACATTCTCCTGCCCAGAATTATGTTCCAACTTAATTTTGGGGGTCTTCTAATGAATTTCTAGTAGCAAAAAAATCACTTGGAGAGATAAAAGGCTTATTTTCTCATAAAGGATTAATAAGTCAGAGGTTTTATCTTTTTAAATAATATGAACCAACACTTCCACCCCCATAAATATTAAAGTGTTCCAATTTGATAATTTTGTATTTAGACAACCCCACCTGTTATTTGTTTACACTCAAGATAAAGAATCCATCCTGTGCAGTAAAAATAAGTGGAATTTGAGATTTAAAAAATATGACTGAGTGTAAGTGTAGAAAAATGAAAATGCTTAGTAGAAAAAGATAGAAAATAAATGAAAGCATAATAGAATTCCTTACCTGGAAGACTGTGGAATGTACTTGAAAATAATGTTTTTTAGCTTTCTCTTACATTATTTTATCACAAAGAAAGACTAAGATGAAGTTTAAGCAATACAGCATTTAAAGAGAGATATAATTATTCAATTAAAGAATCAATGGAAACTTCCTGGTCATCTTTGTAGTCAATGATATTTGTCTGCATTTGAATATTCAAATATTTGCCCAAATATCAAAATAGTCAGTTGATGGAAATATTACTTACAGTAGATGGACAAAAGCAAATACATAATGAATCGAGTACTCATAAAAATATATTCCAGACTTCTGACTTAGAAAGACTTGTGAAAGAGTTAAAATCAAGTTTTCTAGAAAGTCAAGAAACACTAAAAGTCTTGGATGGACTAGAAAGAAGGGAGGGCCAGTTAGGAGAATGAAGCATTTCATCATAACAGAAAGTATGTGCAAAGTCTTTAGAGTCATGACACTTGATTTCTGTTACTTGAAACATGAGATTACCCTAGAAAAGACCTGTGATTTAGCTAAGCAGCAAGGCAGTGATATCAACTGTTATTTCCTGGCACCATGCTTCTGCACTGCTCCGTCTGCCATGGCCGTTCTCAATGAGGCGAGTGTCCACAAGGTCTAGTTTAGCTCTGTTATTGTTATCTGCCTGAGAGTCATTGCTGAGTCTTGGGTTCCACACATACACACATAGTAGAACTGTCCCATGGCTTTGTAAGGTCATAACCTTCCAGAAGCAGACTGAGAGGTGTTCAAGCTACTCATCTTTGGCAAGTTAGTCAACACAACAATGTGTACCACTCAGGGAGTTCTTCAGAAGAGTCCATCATGCTTACTTAATAAAAAAGAATTTGAGAACCTTCTTTTTACTTCTTATTAAAACACCTTTCTGGTTAGTTATATAAAATAAAGTTATAAATGAAAGAGCCTTGAAAGCTTGACAATGTACTAGAAACAGTTCGTATGGGACAATGTAAGCTAGAGAAATCCTGTGAAACCAAATCTAGTTTAATTCACAACTGTAAATGTTTAATTTAAATGTGTGTTAGTCTGGGTAGACTAGAGAAACAAGTTCATAGACATGCATATGTATAAAGGAGAGTTTTATATAAAGGGTAAGTGTGCGTTAAGAAAACATCCTAACCCAGTCCAGTCCAAGCCGGTAAGTCTGATATTTGTACATGTGTCTGATACCAATCTATAAAGTCCTCTTCAGAGTCATGAAACACAGGCAATGATGCTGAGTGCAGGATGCTCACAGACCAGTGGGTAGAAAGTCTTTGGATCCAAGGGCATTGTAAGCATCTCAGTGCTGGCAGGGGTCTTCATGGGGCTCCTCCAGTGCCCAGGGCTGCATCAGGACAGGGCCATGTGGTTTCTCCTCAGGGATGTTTCACAGGAAGTCATCCTTTCCAGTAAAGTCTGCAAGGAAGTGTGGAGAGAGAAAGTGCCGCTCAGCTCCAAGGATGAAAATCAGGATTTCTCACAATTTTAAGAGAAGGCCATGCCTAAACAGAGGGCAAATTGGCTATCACTCAATTGACAGACTAGACTCTACCCCATCACTCAACACTCGTAAGCCCCCGAAATGACACCACATTATGTAATCACCATCGATAACATTATTATTTGGCTTCAGGTGGTCAACAGGTGGTGCTGTGAATTAATCAACTCTGTGGATAGTTGATTTTTGTCAATTGCCTTGCTTTCTGAGAAAAAATAAATAGTGATTCCACTTCCGCAATGAAAAAGAAACAAGTGGTGAAAGAGAAGAAATTCTCATTCAGAAGTCAATACCTGTAGCACCCTAGATAATAGGAGAGGGAATGAGACAGAAAAATCTGAATTGAAAATTTAGTTGTGGGTCTACGGCCATACCACCCTGAACTTGTCCAATCTCATCTGATCTGGGAAGCCTAAGCAGGGTCTGACCTGGTTAGTACTTGGATGGGAAACTTCAGTTGTGGGATCTCCATACTCTGTAGTTATGGATATGATTCTTAACCTCTGAAGTGATCAGTCATGCTTCTAAAAATATGGGGAACAAAAAAATGCCCCTAGCTCAGTGACTAACAAATAGTAAAATTTGGTTTTCTTATCTATTTCTAAAGAAATACTTTCTTCTAAAGAAATACTTTACTTTCTTCCTTTGACTCAGCTTGAAAGATACAAAGAATGCTCTTTCTTTTTGGCTTTCAAAATCCAGGACATTGAGCATTTCATTATAATACTTTGTGTACTTGGGCTGCCTTTAAACATTTTCTATTAAGTTCTTTCTTCTGTCTTCCATTTGCTTATCCATTGTATGCATAAGAGCTAGTTTAGGATTCTCTTCACTTTGATCTTTTATTTCTTCCTTGTCTTTTTAAAAACCTTTACTTTTTGTCGATTATGATATCTATGATATCCTTGATGTCATCCTACAACTTGTCAGATTTTCTGTAATTAATATATGTTCAATATATTAAATCTGTTTTTGAACCTAGAATTAAAACCTTTTTTCCAAAACTATGTGTTTGATTTTTTTAAACAAAACAACCTTATCACCTTCAAAATACTCTCCATTATACTTAATATATTTGTCAAACCTGCAGTTCCATTTGTGGAAATATTTTTCAAATGCATTTGTTTGGATGGCTGACAGTCTTTCTATCTTTCCCCCTCACATCTTCTTTATATGTCCCTCTTCATTTGTGTAAACAAAGAGAAGTCACACAGAGTGAGGTCAGGTAAATAAGGTGCCTGGGCCAAGAGAGACATGCTGGTTTTTTGTTTTTTGCCAAAAAATGGCACACTGAGATGGCTGCATAAGCAGGTGCATTGTCATGGTGGCAAAACCAGGCCCACATCTGCCACAAGGCATGCTTTTTTTGTTGTACACTGTTGTGCTATCTTTTCAGAACCTCTAAATAGAAAGCTTGATAAACAATCTGACCTGGCAGAATGAATTCCAGATGCACTATGTGTCAACATTTTTGTCTGTTCAGGAAGCTGATGGATGTCCAGGAAGTCCAGAACAAGATTTGTCATTTGTCAACATTTCACCTTCTAAAAACAAGAAAACCACTTTCACATTTGACTTTTTCCCTTGGTGCTGTACTTGTAAGCTGTGTTCAACATCACAACAGTTTCTGTGTCATTTTTCCTAAGCAGGAAACCAAATTTCACAGCCACGGCCTGTTATTTTAAATTGGTCACCACAAAAAATGAGAATTGAGTGAAAAGGCTTTTATTAAAAAAAATTCATGGTGACCAGAGAGAACCTTCCCAGGTGATACCACTGGGTATACTAACTCAGAGCGAGTTGCTTGCTGTTCACCTAGTGGGAAAAATGCATGCTATGAAAGTTCCACCCAGAGTAATTCTGATTTTGGGGGGTTACCTCTTCGTATACTCAAGTTAATATTTTGGCTTTCATGCATTTAATTTTCTTCAATTTCAACCTGAAAGCTATGAGCAATTGATGGGCTGTTCTTCTGTCAACCCCTGGTTTTGTTTAGCTGAAACTACTGAGCTTCTCGATGTCTATTTCCAAAGATATAGTTATTTTTAACTAAGGTTTATTCAAGCTGGCTAGGCCAAGGTGTATAGCCACCATTTATGTGTATATACATGTTTGCAATGAAGAAATTTTTCATCTTGCATAATTCTATCATTATGATCTCTCGCCATGTTTCTATCATCAATGCCATATTTTCTAACTACTAATCTTATAGCCTAATGTTTCAAAACAGAGAATTTATGGACAAAAGCCAATGTGCAGAAAGCATTAAAAATGAAAAGAATGTATCAAGAAGAATTGGTTGAAATCCAACCAGTTCAATCAACTATTTCTTGATCAGACATCATTGAAGAATAAGCTCCAAGCTGCACTAATGGCATTTAGCTAAAAACAGGAATTAACAAAATATTAATAAAAATGTCTCAACAAGTTGATTCATCCCTGGAAGAGCTCACTAATCTTTTCTAAGAATTTTGAAAATTGTATCTCTTGAAAAATGTATTCATTTGACCAAGAGGCTGTTGGTTTAACAGAGCAAGACAATACTACATGGTTTAAAATCAGAAAGTAAGCGCTGGGGTTGTATCCTTTCATCATAATTATTCAATCCATATGTTGAACAAGTAATCTGAGAAGCTAAAGTATATGAAGAGTGAGGTACCAAGATTAGATTAAGACTTATTAATAACCTGAGCTATACAGATGTTACAACCTTTCATACTGAAAGCAAGAGCGTATTGCTGATGAAAATCAAAGATCCCTGCCCCCCCCCAAAAAAAAACAAGAAAGAAAGAAGAGAAAATCAAAACCAATCTTTTCATGAAGCTTGCTATTTAATGCACAGAAAGCAAAACTCCTCACAACTGCACCAATAAACAACTTCCAGTAAATGGAGAGCAGACCAAAAATTGCCAAAATGTCATTTACTTGAATTTACAATTAATACTTATGGAAGCAGCAGTCAAAAAATCACACGATGGATTGCATTAGGCAAGTCAGCTGCACCAGACCTTTTAAGGTATTGAAGAACAAGGATGTCACTTTGAGGATTAAATACTTGAACCAAGTATTTTCAATTACTTCATAGGTCTGTGAAAGATGGACAATGAATAAGACTGAGAAGAATTGATGCATTTGAAGTGTATCTTTAGTGAAAATTATTTAAAATGCTATGGACTGTCAGGAAGGGCAAACAAATTTATCTATGAAGAAATACTACTAGAATGGTCTTAAGTAGTGATGGTGGAGAGATTTTAGCTCATATTTTTGGACATGTTATCAGGAGAGATCAGTCACATATCCCAACTTTGCATAATGAACTGGTCTTTGAATCATATTAGTAAGTGAGGAGTGAATGTTCCTTCATTGAGCATGTATATGGTGGGCTATGATTAATATGTATTCCCCATTAAACCAAAATCCCAGTCACTGTAGAATCCATGCTATAAAAAAACACCAATATGAAGTTTCTGTATTTTGCAGCAAGATATTTTTGCATATTGTTTTAATGAATTATGGTACCTTAAATTGCTTTTTATAATTATAGGCTCATAAAATATTGTTAGTCTGTACTGGAATTTAAAAAATACATTTTGTTTGTAAATTATGGTTTATTGTTGTCATGATAAACTTAATTCTGTGCATTGTACATCTGAAAGGAAAATTGTGTTTTAAGCATTATTTAACATTTTTCATAAGCTCAATAAAGTGCTTTATTCTCAATAATTGAATGCCTTTGCACAGTCAATACAAAAAATGTAAATAAAGCATAGCTGTTTGCTGTTCTATGTTTTCAAACAAGATTCATTCCTCACATCAGGTCCTGTTCTGACTGTATGACAAACTGACATATGAAAGATTTTAAGCTAGTGTAATGGTGTGGATGATTTAAGAACGTTCTTATACTTATAGCCATGGCCTTTGTGACTCCCATTAAAGGGCTGTTGTTTTCTTGATGAGTTTGCATTAAAAAGTGGGGCAGGTGCTAATTGGTTTATATAATCCACCTGTAAGTAACAGGGTTAATTGTGATGGTGAACTTGCTAGGTCTAAAATCAGCCAATTCAGAAAAGAAGAAGGAGATCATCCTATCTGAACGACAGCAGGGCCAGGAATGGAGCATGTCTATGAGACTGAGATCCCTCTGAATTTAATTTCCTTGATCCAGAATCAGAAGTCAGAGCATGATACAGGATAGTGGATTCCCAGCACCTAAAACAACAACAACAAAAACCTGAATGCTTTGGGGCAGAAGGCTGGTGTTTAGAGTGCATTGCTGTAAGATAATATAGAGTTGGTCTTATCTTACAAATTGCATGGGTTTGAGAGGGTAAGAGAAATCTTATCTGCAAAAAGGATAGCCAGAGTTCCTGCAATATAGACATTCCAGTGTCCCCAACTTTATTGGAGGCAGGTTTACCTTTCCTGCACCTAGCCTGCAACTTATGACAGGATTACACATGAGGACAGTGCACAATTCTTTGAAGGTTTACAAAGAAATATTAACACATGTACCACACTCTTCATAGATTAGAGGGGAGGATGAGGCTGGAACATGAAGTAACTGACAAGTTTGTAGACTGCCGCCTTCTGCAGCTTTAGTCAAGAAATAGGAGTCAAGTGTTTGTTTATTTTAGGCAGAGAGACAGGCCAACTATTGCTTCATCAGCTCCCATGCTGAACCATCAGCATTTTCCCACAGACCTTGAATCATGGAAGGTGATGGCCCGCCCCATTTGCCTAAGGAGGAAACAACTCTGTCCTGACAGGTTGCCTCTGGGCTCTTAATCGCAGAAACTGGGTTTGCCAACTCCTGGAGCTAGAGTGGAGGGGTTCAGGTTGAGGCCCACAGTGAAGTAGCATGCCCTTTGGGCTCTTATTGACACATGTAAAGGACTTTGTAACATTGTCCAATCGGGGTAGGCACCTGATCGGATGGCCAAGAGGCAGAGAAAGTCCTATGGTGGGCAGGGTAGAGAAGAAACTATTCTGTCTGGGCCACTGCATCCTGAAATTTTCTCCCCTGAATTATCGCCTTGTAATGTTCCTAATAAATCCATATTGTGAGTTTTGTGTGGCTGTTGCAATAAGCTATGGAACCCAGTCACATAAATAGAGTGTCTTAGTAAGAATGGCTGGAAACCCTGTGGATAAACTCATCTCTGTCTCACAGTCAATGAGAGTTGGATGTCACAGAACAGCAATAAATAGCCTTTTTTCCCCCACATCACTGCCCTGGTGGGAGTAGGAAGCCCAGTCTGGCTCCTGGAGAGCTGCTGCTGGATTTGAACCATCCACCATGTGGGCCGCAGTCCTGCACACAACCACTGTGCCACCAAAGCTCAGCAATAAGTATTCTTGCTGAGGAATTCTGAAGATGATGGTTGTCAGTTAGAGGCAAAGAGTGATATTCTTCTTCAATTCCTTGCACAGTATCTTGCAGATTATGATTAAACTGTTCAGCTAATAGCATAATGAACTTTTATACCTTTGTTACCTTTATAATGAAAAAGAATATTACTGAAGATGTTTGCTGACAATAACTAATTCTCTTTGAGGGAGTTAGTGCTCTCCTTGTGTAACATTAAATTTTTTCCTACCTAAAATATTCTAGGACTGTAGGGACTGTAGGGACATTTGTCAGTAATTATTTTTCTATTGATAAGTTTCTATTATGAAGAAAACTTTATAAAGCACAAAATTGTGTGAATTCTGTAGGTACTGAACTAACATTTGAAACATTGCCAGTACTTCTGCAGAAGAGTAGAGTGACACATATTTACATTAAAAGACTTAACACACTTCCATTGAGTCAATTCTGATTCATAGCTACTCAGTTGGACAGGGTATGGCTGCCCCTTTGCATTTTCAAGACTGTGACTCTTTACGGGATTGAAGAGTCCCTCATCTGTAGCTCATGGGATGGCTAGTGAGTTCGAACTGCTGACCTTGTGGTTAGTAGCTTCACCAGGGTTCCAATATCCAAAAACATTGTAACGAAAGTTAAGAATCCCAGGCTAGGAGGAGTTTCACAGACAACTCTTTTACTCCTTCACCTTGCGTGCAAACTCCATCATCTGCCTCAATTTCTTTAATATTAAGCAGATAGCTAAGTTTTAACAGCACAGACTACTGAGACTGTGACTCTCTTCTTAACTCTACCTGAAATTGCTTAATTTCAACAGAATAACATTTTTATACTCTCTAATAATATCAGAAGAAATGTATTGATGGTGGGATCATAGCCCTAACTAAGTTAATTAATGACAACATGGGAGAGTGACTGTGGCTTTAGGGTCAGTTCAGATGTGTCCTAAGAGAAGCTAGAGAATTGTCCTACTTTAACAATATTGAACAGCGTATGTTAATATAAAGAATATAAATTAGAGCTTTATTTGTACTTCAAGTCACAATCATTATGCTGAAATGTTTATTGACAAGTTGAAACAGGGTTTTTGAAAATGTGGATTAGAGCCCCACAAATTAGTGTCATAGGGTGAAGAAAGAACTCCAGTCTCAAATACAAGGAAATATCTCCATTTTCTGGTAGAATATCCATCTTGTTACTTCAGTTACAGCTGTCTTCCTATAACAAAGTAAATACCAATTTTGAGAACAATTAATTGAAATGTGTGAAGGCAACAATAGAAGAGACTTAATTGCACAATCAAAAGAAGATACTAAATTTCCTATGTAGAAGGTTAGCACAGAAAGGGAGCCAATTGGAGATCAAAGAAGCAAAAATTCAGAGTTGAAGGAAAGAAAAAGAAGAAATACTTACAATTACCAAATGAATTTCTATAGTAAAGCTGAATGACCCTAATCCCTATAAGTTAAAAGAAGAAGAAGAAACCTTGATAAGCATAGCAGAAAAGTTAAGAGGCATAAAGGATATTGCTAAAAGCTTCACAATTCATTTAATGCGAGTTTTAAAAATAATAAGAAAAAATATATGGCAATTACAAGAGTTAAAGAAAAATTTAAAGTAATTTTGTCTGGAAAATGGAGGTTGAGAGAGGAAACAAAACACTCCATGAAAGGAAACTGGAAGTAGATACAAGATGGTTAATTAAATGTGATTGGTGTGTATTTGGAATTCTAAGGAAATGGTATGGAATGAAGCAAGAAAGGTTGACAGAATTTGGGTTAAGGTCTTTTAAAATGTCATTTATAAAAAACCAAAAGATTATTGTAGTTATAAAGCAGTATATTTGTGTTCATATTAAGGTTATTGGCTTGATTTTGTTCTTATCTAGTGGCGATGGGGGAAAAAATCTACTTCCAAACTCTTTTAGACTATTAAGAGAATAAGCTATTTGGGGACTGTAAACTGGAAACCACTCTTTTTTAACTGGCTTTCATCTAGGGAATTCTTGCAACCACTAGAAGTTGCTAATATTTCTTAGCACATGCCATCTTTATCTTCAAAACAATGCAGCATCTCCCTCTTTTGGAATCTCTCTTAGATTTCCAATCCTTCTTAGAACTCCCCTGATGAGGTGTGGTCCACAGAAAATAAATTCTCTTTCTTATGGCATAAGCTAATCAGGGAATTATATCCCATCATATTCACAAGCCTCTCATATGTTTAAAGGGAGTCTATTATAAAAGAGTCTGTGAAACCCAGGTCTTATAGACTTCTGCCGACCACATCAAGATTTATGGAGATGTCAATGATATATCATTGTGGTCTTTGGCCCATTGGGTAGGCTCCGGTCTTATTTCCTAAAGGATATAGTTTAGTAGTATCTGCTAGTTTCTGGCACTGTGAGATTAGATATTATTTTCTCCTGAAGTATTTAACGGGTACCATTTAGCTAAAATGAGTCAAGTGTTCAATATTCTTACAAGGCTTATGTCCACTAGGAATTTCAAAGATTGTAACACATTTCACAAATACATTTGGTCAAAGAAGCTTGATCTCACAAACCATCTAGAAAGATGTGTGCTCTCTGGGAAAACTGTCTTAAAGTGCACTCCAGAAGAAAAAATAAAAAGTAGAGCATTCGTCAGGTGATGTCTGCAGATTATTTTATCATCTGTAAAGGGAATGGGCTGAGATCCTAGTCTCTATCACAAGAAGTTTACAAGAAAAGTGAAATCTAATCATTCTTTCTTAGGAAGTTTGCCATTTAGGATTTTATTTTTTTATTAGTATTTTGATTTACTGCAGTGAATTTAGCTTTAGAGTTTATTTCTCAGAATGTTTAAATTTAAAATTTTTTTTCTGAGGGTGTGGAGTAAAAGAGATTTGAACTTTTTTTCTTTTATTTTCTTATTTGAATAGTGTAACATTTTGTGATTTATGAAAATATATTTAAGGGGTAGCATATAAAATACTAAAGGGAACTTTTATTATGGAGTGATGAATATGTGGTGTGTGAGATGGAACAAGACAAATCTTATCAGAAAAAAAAATGAGAGCTCTTTGACCTATTTTATTCTCCTTAAAGCAGTAAATTTCATGTTGAAAATAGAGACCAAACAGAGGGACAAAAATGATATTCCAGCAATACTTGAATCAGTGTCAACTTGTATTAAGGTGAGCCATGGGGAAGTAGTTTCAGAATTTGCCTCCTTATTATAGCTGAATATAAATAATAGAAAAATATCTGAGGAAAGGAAAGTTTATCTTTGCTCGGAGGAAAAAGAAAGAAGTTGTTGATTTCAGAAAGCATGAGAAAATGTTTGTAAATTTTTTTTTATTAAATTATCATTTTATTGGGGCTGAGCCCCAGTGGTGTAAGTGGTTGGGTGCGGGACTGCCGCCCGCGGGCTTGGCGGTTCAAATCCAGCGGCAACTCTCAGGAGCAGCGCTGGGCAGTATCCACGTCCACCAGAGGCAGGGGTGCCCCCCCAAAATTATCATTTTATTGGGGGATCTTACAGCTCTTTTTAACAATCCATGCATCAATTGAATCAAACATATTGTACATATTTTCCAGCACTATTTCATAGACATTTACATACATCAATTGCATCAAGCATATTTGTACATGTTGCCAGCATTATTTCATAAACATGCATATTCCATTTGAGCCCTTGGTATCATCTCTTCATTTTACCCTTTCTCTCCTCCCTTCCCACTCTCATGACCCCTGATGAATTATAAAGTATTATTTTCATATCTTACACTGACCGCTATATCCCTTCTCCCATGGTTTCTGTTGTCCATCACTCTGGAAGGGGTTTGTGTTTATGTATCTATCATTGCAATAACTTCCCCCTTCCTCCTTTCCACATCTCACCTCCCCCCTATCTTTCTGGAATTACGACTTCCACTACCATTCCTGGATTCCATGTGTCGTGACCTCTTATATCTGTACCTGTGCATATGCTCTGGTCTTGCCCTCAGTGAAAGGTAGTACTAGAATCATGATACTGGGGGGTGAGGGAGCCTTAAGGAACCTGAAATACTGTGTGTTTCATGGGTGCTTTCATGCACCTAGTTGACTCATCCCTTCCCTACACATCCTCTGTAAGGAGATGTGCCATTGTCTGCAGATGGGTTTTGAGTGTCTGCTCTGACTTCTCTTGTTCTCAACAATATTTGTTGTTGTTGTTATTTTTATGTTTTATGTCTTCTGATGCATGTTACCCTGTCCTGACCACACCTCATGATCATACCAGTTGATGTGCTTCACCCATGGGGGCTTGTTGCTTCTCTGCTAGATGGTCACTTGTTTAACTTCAAGCCTTTAACAGCCCAGATGCTATATCTTTCGATAGCCAGACACCATCAGCTTTCTTCACCACATTTGCCTATATACCTTTTTGTTGTCAGAGATAGTGCCAAGAGGGTGAGCATCACAGAATGCCAGTTTCTTAGAATAAAGTGTTCTTGCATTGAGTGAGGATATGAGCAAAGGCCCGAGATATGTCAATCAACTCAGTGTATTGCCATATAAATATATATACCTGGGCCAATACTTCAATTTTTATGAATTAATGTATTTACATATGTACTCAACTAAGCTTATCCTTAGCTTTGCACCCTAGATCAATTCTACCTTCCTCCTGCCCTATCATCACACTTGCCATCCTCTACCTCTTAGTAATTCCTCTGAGCTAGCTTGCTGTTGCTCCAGTACCTCCAGGATCTCTACATGCCCCTTGTTGTTGATTTTAGTTCCCTAGTTGTTCCCTTGACTATGGCACTGCTATCTTCTCCCAACTCCTTCTCACTCAAGCCCCTCCAGGATTGTTAGTCCGTGGCTTTCTACTCAAACTTGCTTCCCATGCCTGTCTTTTAGGCAAGCCAAAAATAAGAGAGACCATATAAAACAGAAGATTGGAAAGCAAAAACCAAAAAGAAAACACATACATAATTCCAGTTCTGTCCTCTGACCCTTATGACTATCTCTTGAAGCTGCCATTCCTAGCCTTAAATCTGTTCTGGGACTCTGCAGGGATGTTGTGTCTTCTCTTTCATAGTTAGTCCCTTATCTTCCCTTCTTGGTTCACCCTGATGCTGGCGGGCAGGGTGGGGGATAATTCAGACCAGACTAACTCCCCACCTTGTGTCCTCAATATTGTCCTCTGTCATGGTATGAGGGAAAGACATGCTTTAAACTGTTAGAGGCCCTACAGTCAGTCCTCTCTGTGTCTTTGCAGCTCCACAGAGGCATATCATCCTCTGAACTTGGTGTGCTGATAGGGGTCTAGACTGTCACTTTCTCTTTTATCTTCTTGGTTAGCTTTGTGTGGGCATGGCATGGCAGCCCCTTTCCCCAACCATGCATTTAGTGTTGCTATGTAGCACATACTTCTAGGGAAGGGGGAAGTTTGCCTCTGATTGGAGCAGGCCCTGTAGCCCACTCATTTCATGCATTCTTCCACATGGTGATGTCGACCTCAAGGTATGGTGTGCCATGGTGCGGTCTGCATGTATGCTCCCAATTCTGTGGAAGAAATAACCAATACTCTCTCCTTGGCTGGGTTACTGCTTTCCCATTCCATCATGCTCCCACCTTCCCTCCCTCCCCCTTCCCTCCTTTACTCTTTTTTGTGTTGAAATAATATGTACCTCTTTGGGTTTGGTCTGACCCCCGCCCTACTGTTTGTATATCAACCAATAAAGTGTGAGAAAAGTGGCTTTTCTTCTAAACCTACTATGCTGATTATTCCCACCTTAAGAGTCCCATGTTGTACTAGTCCGTTGTGATTGCTTAACTTCAATGAACATAAGTTCTTCCAACTCTTCCCATGTAACCACATGCTTAATTTGATCATCAGTGCTTTTTAGTGTTGCATAGCACTCCAATGTATGTGTGTGCAGAGTTTACAAATCCACTCATCTATCGATGAAAATTTAAGTTGTTTCCAATTCTTTGTGATAGTGAATTGCACCACAATAAATACTGAAGCACAGATAAGTGGTTGTGGTATATTTCTCACCTCTTCTGGGTATGTTACCAATAGAGGGATAGCTGGGTCAAAAAGTAGTTCAGCATCCATTGACTTTAAATATTGCCAGATGGCTTCCCATTTTGTCTGTATGTATCTACATGACCACCAACAGAAGAGGAGAGTTCCTATCTTGCCACTTCCCCTCCAACATTTGTTGCTCTTGGATTTTCTGATTTGGTCTATCTTCAAGGGTGTTAGATGGTATCTCATGGCTGTTTTAATTTGCATTTCTCTGATGATAATGATGGTGAACATTTTCTCATATGTTAATTAGCCATTCATTTCTCCTCCCTAGTGAAACTTTTTCCTGGTCTTTTGCCCGCTTCCTCAGGGGATTAACTGTTTTCCTCTTTTTGCAGGCTAGGAGGGTATTTTAGATTTTAGTAGTAAGCACTTTATCTGTTGTGTCATTGCTAAAAATCTTCTCCCAATCTGTGGGTTCTCTTGTCACCCTCTTAGTGAAGTGTATCAATGCACACAGATGTTTTGTCTTTAATAGATCCTGTTTGTAGATTTAAGATTTACCTGTAATTGTACCCTTCCCTTTTGCAGTTGGTCAACATACTCCCTGAGTCAAGGTTCTTAAGTTTGTCTGATTCCTTTGATTCCTTTATTGTTGATTCTGATAGTTTGGGGTTTTACTTCTGGGCCTATGATCCACCTTGAGTTTGCTCTTGTGTGTGGGGTGAAGTACACATCTTGTTTCACTTTTCCAGAAGAGATATCCATTATTTCTAGCACCACTTGGTTAAGAGGTTATCTGTATTCCACTCGATGTTTTGGTGGACCCTGTTGAAGAACAACTTTCTATATGCTGATGGTTTTATTTCTTGATTTTCTGTTCTTTACCATTGGTCTGAATATTTGTCATACCAGCACCAAGCTGTTTTTACCTAGTAGATGTTAAAATCAGATAAAGTGAGCCCTCCGAATTTGTCCTTCTTCTTGAGTAGTTCTCTTCTAATTCTGGGCTTCTCTCTACCTATGAAATGGGTGGTCAGTTTTTCTCATTCTTTGTAGAAGTTTGTTGGTATTTGAATCAGGATAGTGTTAAACTTATATAATGCCTTGAGTAAGAGTGACATCTTTCCTATATTGAATCTCTTATCATTGAGTGCGAGATGTTCTTCCATTTGTGGAGGTTGTTTTGGTTTCCTATAATAGGGTCCTGTAGTTTTCCTTGTACAACTTTTTTTTTTATTTTTATTGTTAGCTATATCCCTACATAGTTTATTTTGTTCTTGGCTATTGTGAAGGTTACTGCCTTCTTGATGTATATAGTAAGCTATAGACTTTTGTTTATTGATGAATAGATTTCTGCCACATTTCCATATTCCTCTCTTACTGTTGGTATTTTTATTGTGGAGCTTTGGGGATTTTCAATGTATAGAATCATGTTATCTGTAAATAGAGATAAGTTTCACTTCCTCCTTTGCCAGTTGAGTACCTTTAATGTTCTTCCACTGTCTTATGTTGTTAGCTAGGACATCGAGTATGATGTTAAATAGAAGGGGACAAGAGGCGTCCTAGTATTTCACCCTTTTTCAGTGGGATTGTTTTTATTTTTTCTCCATTGACTATTCTATTGGCTATTGGTTTTTCATAAATAGTTTGTATTAACTTGAGACATTTCCTTCCATTCCTATCTTCTTGTGTGTCTTAATTAGAACTAGGTATTGGATGTTGTCAAATGCCTTTTCTGGGTCTATTGATATTATCATGTGATTCTTAAAATTTTTCACCCTGCGGTCAATTTTATCAGAGATTAGGATTGTACCCCTTGCTTATTTTAAGTTGCCATTTGCCTAGTATATTTTCTGCCAGCCTTTTATATTAGTCTTTTTGTTTTGTCTGTGAGCAACAGATTGATGGATTATGTTTTCTGAGCCAGTCTGCTGCTAACCTTTGTCTTTTAATGGATGAATTGAGACCACTGACATTCAGAGTTATCACAATCTGTGGATATATTGCTATCATCTTGTGCCTTTTGTGTTGGGAGTTTTCCTCTCTCCTTTCATATCAGTGTGCTAGATTTGTGTGTGGGCCTCATTTCTGCATTTTCTACCTCCAGAGGCCATGCTATCTTGCTAATTGTTAACAGCACATTGACTATTGGATAGAGTTGGGCTGTATAGTGGTCTCCTGCTTGTAATGGTGGATGTCAGTCTTCTGACCATAGTCAGTATGTTCGGGTGTGATCTTTGAGTTTTTTCTTGTCCTGGAAGACTCTCATCTCACCATCTATCTTAATAGATAGGTTGCAGGGAAGAAGATTCTTGGGCAGGTGTTTGTTTGTTTGTTTACAGATTTCTGAAGATGTTACTCCACTCTTTCCTCCTCTTCATGATTTTTGTTGATTGCTCTGAGTATATTCTTACCTGAGCACCATTGTATGTGACTGCCATTTTTCCTCGTTTCCCTTAAATTTTTCACTTTTTCTTTTAAGCGGAATACTTTAACTATTATATGCTTTGGTGAGTTCTTCCTGGGGTTCAGTCTAATTTGTGTTCTCTCTGCTTCATGTATGAGTTTCTGATTCATTCAATAAGGTGGGGAAGTTTGCATCCAGAAATTCCCTTGCTAATTTATCCGTTGACTCATTCATTGTGATTTGTACTGGTTGGCCAATTATTCAAATACTGTTCCTCTTCATAGCATCTGCCATTGATCTCAGGTTTCTTTCCACCTCTGATTATCTTATTTGTCCTTTCTGTTTGATAATGTCTGTCTGATTGTCCTCAAGATAGCTGGCACAATTCTATACCTCTTTTAGTCTGTTGGTGAGGTCCATAATTATATTACATAATCAATTGTCAATTTCATACTTATGCATGAAGGGATGGACTTTGGCCTGTCAATCAGATCACACTTGATGACCTCATTTGGAGAGTCTAAGGAGATAAATAGCTCATGGGAGGTGGGACATATCCTCATTCCCTGAAAAATATTCTTGTTGACAAGCCACATGGAGACACCCTGAAGGCAGCCAGAGCAGCAGAGCTGGAAAAGCCACATGGAGACCCTGGCCAGAACTGAGATGCTTGCATCGCCACTGGATTCAAAAGAATTCCCCCACCCTGGTCTGCATTCTTCCTATGTTGGCATCATGGCATGTGTTTCTTGAGTCTGAAGAGTACCATATAGGCATATGGGCTAACATCTGACTTATGAACTTGATCTGGACTTTGCAGGGATGCTTTCTGAATGTTGATGCTTTCCTCTCTATATAAAGCTCTTTCTTTTTTAAATTTTTTTTATAAAGCTCTTTCATATATATGTGTGTGTGTGTGTGTGTGTGTGTGTGTGTGTGTGTCTCCCTGACTTTGGTTCTTTAGTCTACCTGGATTAACACAGCAATTTTGTGTCTTCCTCTGTTACCTGATCCATTAGTTCTTATATTTCCCTTTGGTGCCTGGACTTCATCCCCTTTATTATGGACTTCATCCTCTCTCTTATGGACCTCATCTCCACTATTCATTGCATCATTATACTGTGTTGCTTCTCTCATCTCCTTTATTATGCAAAGCAACCTTCTGATGATTTCTTTTTGTGCCAGATCCATGTCTGATTTTTCTATGAGCATCGTTAGCTCCATTGTTGTGTTTTGTTTTTCCTGTTTTCTTGTTGCGTTTGTTGCAGTAGGTTGCTGTTTGTATATCATTTTGGAAGAATGGGGCACCGTGTTTCTGGGAGATAACGGTGAGCTGTACTCTTTCTCTGTGTGAATAGTAGGAATGTTTTTGAGGACTGCCTGTGGCCTGCTATGGTGGTGGGTCAGACTGCTAGGTAAGCAGGGTACTGTGGCTACTCAGCCTCAATGGGGAGCCTCAAAGCATGGGTGAAGCTGGTGACTAGGTCTAACCCTGAGTGGAGGTAGAGCAGGCCTGCAGCTTGGATGCAGTCATCTGAGCTGTCAGGCCACAGTCTGAAGCCTTTCAAAGAGAGTTAGGGCCTGTGGGCTTTTCCCATTTTGTTATTTTAAAAACCCTAGACTGTCCTCTGGAGATTAGCTCTGGCTACACTGTTATGTTAATTGATGCTAATATACAGGATTACATTCAAAGTTACATAAAGGACCACAGTCTAAATCGAAAGTGTTTTTTTAAAGAAAAAATAATTCCCCTTTTTATAGTGGGCTTGTGGGGTACCCTGGTATTGGGTCTGTCCTGTCCCCCAATGAAGGGAGACCAGTTTAGCATGGTGGGTTTGTGGCTAACTGGGTCTGAATTCACCCCTGGCTGCCTTTCTGTTTCCCTCTCAGCTCTATCTGGTTGTGTTCTGTGGCACTGTGTTCTGTCCCAGGTAAATATCCCAGCAGCTCTTCAATTACTGTAAATTATCATCTAATTATCTATCATTACCCATGCTGACAAGTATATGGCTGGGGAGAAGTGGGAAGGATAGGGGAGTTGCAAAGTCCTGACTGCGTGTGCTAGCAGCAGAGGGAACTCTGGTCTGAGGTCTTGTGGCTACCTCTCAGAAGCTCTCTGTGAACCTGGGATTATGATCACTTCTAGACCACAGTCTGGGGGAAATATTGCTGCTGTGGGATTAGGGCACAGCATTGGTAGGGGACACTGTCCTTCTGGACCTGGTGAGGGGTTAGCAGAGCCTGCAGGCAGACACAGTGAACTAAGAGTGTTCAGTGCATTCTCATATTGCTTCACATGTGAAAATCAAAGAGGAGGTCTGAACCAGACCCTGGTACACTGAATCTAATTTTAGCACCCAGTCTCCCAGTATTGGCCTCCTTACCTCTTAATTTTCTGGTCTGACAGCAGGACCACCAGGCAGGTGATTCTACCTGGGTGCCATGTTGACTCCTCCTCCTCTCTGGAGTGAATTTTTTTTCTAGTTGTCATTAGCTAAAGCATTTCATATTCAATAATTAAATTCTGAGAAAGTATTTCTATGGGAAAAGTCACAAATTAATGACATGTATCTATGGATGATTTATTTTCTCCATTCATCTCTGGTAGTTAATATTATGTCAACTAGAGACTCTTGGATAGGGATAGAGATCAATCTATTAATCAAGTAGTAGCTTGATGGAATCTCTTTGAGGTATGACCTTTTGTATAAGAGCTCCATTGAACAGAAGTGATCTCTCTCTGCCACTTCACCTTTCTCCTCCCTGGACTTTGCAGGGACTCTGTGTCGGTGTCTGGGGGCAGACCCCATGTAGATTGCCAGACCTGAGAGCTATTGGCTCCCTGTCATGCTTCCACTAACTGTGGAGCCCCCTGACGCTACACTCACCAGCCTGTGTGCTCTCTGACTCCCACTTCACCTTTGTTCTATCATCTGCCTATAATTACACGAGTGGGAAGAGCCCCAGCTAGCACTAGACCTATGGACTTGGGTTGAGCTCGGCTGCGACACACTCCTGATGAAAAATTCCTGCTTGATATAAAAGTATTTTTTGTACATAGATGAATGGCACTGGTTTGTTTCTCTAGACAACCCAGCCTAACATAATCTCATACATTCTAGGTAAAAAACAAATAAAATAATGAAATTTTACTCTTGTTAATCCAAAAAGCAGTTTTAATGGTGAACATTTAAAAATTCTATAATAGCAACATTTTTTGTGAGAAAGTTAGAAAAGTAAATGAGTTTACAGAGTTACTTTTTTTTACTTTTTTTTTTCTTTTACAATTCTAGGATGTACCTGTAGATAACTGCCCATCATAATCCATCATCATATCACTCATAAGTAGAATCAGAAAAGGTCTTGTATTAAATATTGGGGATGCTTAAATACTTCTGATTCCCTCTGCCAATGCTAAGGAAGATTACATTATAGATTAATAGCAGCTATTAAACAGATTATTGAGCTAAACAATCAAAGATAAAAAAGACCCCGGAAACATTTTTGACAATTGTGTTAATGAAACTTCAAACAACTTTATTTGTACTTTAATTCACCTCACATGCATGTGAAAGGTGGACATTCATCTGGAAGACTAGATAAGAATTGAAGCATTTGAATGATGGTGTTGACAAAAAGTATTGACTATACCATGTTTCTAGAAGAACAAGAAAATCTGTCTTGGAATCATTCCAGGTAGAGGACATCAAGCTTGGATATGTAGTGAGTCAATGAAAATGAAGACTCACAAGGAGATGAATTGACACTGTGGCTAAAACAATGGGTAAAACAAAGCACAATTGTTAGGTTGGCACAGAAGTACACTCTGCTGTACGTAGTGTCCATATAAGCCGGAACTAATGCAAGACATGCAACAATAGTTTGTCTCTAATATTCCATGCTCCTTATACAATACAGTTTTCTTAGGTAAATTGCAATTCGGTAATACAAGTTTCATTACCATATAGATTGATAGTACTCAAATTTCAATCCCCAACATTATTCTTTTTTAAAAATAGACCTAATATTTTCAGTTATAAATTTGAATCCATACTTTTGACAATAAAGGTAATAGAAGGCATAAAGAGGTTCTGTTTTGTTTTGTTTTTGGAAGAAAGACAACTCATCTTATTTACAGTATTCAAAATTTCTATTGTATTGGATGTGTCACTGTAATTTACTCACGGCTTCACCTGTGACATGTGTTGTATAATTAGGGAAGGTCATGGGATTTTTACACATTTCATTACATAAGAAATTCATTACTTGAAACTTCAGTTGGAGTTGTAAGACTATCAACAGACTGGATTATATGAAGAAGAATTTGACATCAGGATTAAATGAAGACTTATAAACAGCATGAGCCACGCAGATAATGCAATCTTGCTTAATGAAAGTGAGGCAGACTTGGACTGGCTCATGAAGATCGAGGATTGCAGATTTTAGTACGGGTTAGAACTCACTGTAGCTAAAATTCAAATCCTCACAACTGGACCAATTTGTAGCATCATGATAAATGGAGAAAAGATTGCAATTATCAAGGTCTTTGTCTTTCTTGGTTCCAGAAGCACTGCTCATAGAAGCAGAAGTGAAGAGCTCAAAGGACTTGTAATACTGGGTAATTGCACAGAACTCTTTAAAGTATTGACAAGCAAGGAGGTTACTTACAAATTTTCTTTTTTTTTTAAACACCTTTATTGGTACCGAATCCACATATCATACAATTCAATAGTTCAATCATATAAAGAACTGTACATAATTACTACAATCAATTTTAGAACAGACTCCCCCTCACCCCCCTGCTAAATCAGCTTAAAAATGAGTTCTGTAACTATGATCGGTTCTATTGCTCCCTCCCCACTTCTGACTTCATTGTTCACCCTCCTGTCTCTCACCCCACACCCCTGCATTCCCTGTAAACACTTGCATCCATTCCTGCTGTGCTTCACAAACTGGGAAGTCCAATAGAAATAATGAAAAACAAAATGAAAAATTATTTATTTTTTTGCTACCTTGCATATTAAGTTCTTTTAGATAAAGCCTCACCTTATGACCAAATTTACCACCTTTTTTGCTCAATATTTGTGTCTGAGCAGCACTCAACAGCTAGTGTTTTTACCACAATGCCACATATGGTGTTTATTAACTCTTTCACATTTCTCAACTTTTCCTTTTGGCTGAAAGGTACTTTCACCTTTCCTTTTAAGGAAGTTAACTCCTACATGTAAGAAAACTCCCCTGATTTACTTTCTTTTCAAACTATGCAGAGGCGCACTTTTCCCATGCTTTCAGAGCCCCAAGGCTGTGTTCATCATTGAACGTAACAAACACTGCAGAAAGCATCTGCTCCTCTCTGACCAACCCCCTTCTCACCACCACCTCTCTCATACAGCGGAGTGATTCTGCCTTCTTGTCCTTTTCTTCTCAAATACCCTGCTCTGTTCATTACATATAATGCTAACAAGTGTTTTTCAATGAATATATAACAGACAAGTTTCATCAAGCTCTTTTGTTCTTATATTAGAAAAAAAAAAAGGTTCTTACTTGAGCAGAGACCAGTAAATACATTTTCATAGGAAACAATATTAAGGGAGTATGGATTTCAACAAATAAAATATAGCATCAAAGTAATTCTTGGTCAAGCCTATGGTGATAATGATGACTGCTTCTTTATTTCTTTCTTAAACCATTTTACTGGGAGTTCTTCCAACTCTTGTCATAAATCATGTATCAATTGTATCCGATATATTCCATCACTATTTTCTAGATATTTATTTTCCATTGAGCCCTTGGGATCAACTTCTCTTTTTTCCCCCCTCCTACCTTTACCCTGCCTGCCCTCGTGGCCATTTCTTTTGCAACCTCTTTAGCAACTGCAATATTTCATTCTTCAGCAGATAATTCAGTACAATGACTCATTTTGACAGAAGTTGGACCCATATATCATCTTTAAAGGCAATTTTGTACTAATCTTCCATTGCAATGAGGAACTGTTCATTTATTAAAATCAAGAAGACAATTCTGTTTCTAATTGAGCTAGTATATTGCATTAAAGTTTCCTAACTTCATTAAAGTTTGCTGACAATCTTAATGACGATAGTGTATTTCCATTTCACAAAAGCAGAAGAGTGCAATAATCTATTGTTAATTTTTTTGGGGGAGGCATCACTGCTCTCCAGTGGTGGGAGTAGGAGGCCCAGCCCCACTGCTGGAATTGAACCTCCGTCCCAGTGGGCCGCAGTACTGCGCACAACCACTACGCCACCGGGGCTCAGCCCCTATTGTTAATTTTTAAGTGATAATGTCAATTCTTTCCATAAGGTCACAAGAATGCTTCCTTCGCTCTGCTTGAAATTATTTCCATCTCCTCCCAATGACACTGTTGTGTAAGTATTGCACTCTGGGGTCAGCAGTTAGAATCTCTCATCTGGAAGATGAGGCCACCTGTTCCTATAAAGATTTACAAAGACTCAGACACTGTATAGAAAAAATCCCTATGAGAAGTAATCAACTCTTTAGCAGTGAGTTATGGATTAATTATCTCCATTTCTCCTTACATTCTTATCATAACAAAAGTCAGTGATATTTGAGGTGATACCCCACCCAAAAAGGGAAGTCCCCCCCCCAAAGCTGTGTATTTTAGTTTACAAAACAACCTTATCCCCTTCAAAGTATTCTCCGTTACACATAATACATTTGTCAAATCTATTTTTGGAAATATTTTTCAAACTCATCTGTTTCAATGGCTGACAGCACCTTCCTTGTTTTTTCCTTCACCTTTCTTATATCAAAACACTGTCTTTATTTGTGACCTGATTTATTAGTGGAAATGAAAAGAAGTCACACAGAGTGAGTTCAGGAGAGTAAGGTACATGGGGCAAGGGAAGCATGCTGGTTTTGTTTCATTTTGTTGTCCAAAGTTGGCACACAGGATTGCTTTGTGAGCAACCTACCACTTGATTGACGGGTTTTTCTCCACCCTCAGTCAAGTGTCTCCTTGGCATAAACCTGAACAGAGATCTTGAGCCTGCTCTTTTTAAGATGTTCCTGGGTTTTCTCTTCATGTTCTGACTTCTGAGATGGCTCTCATATGAAGGTGTGGTTTTGTTATTCAACAGACAATATCCACAAGGAAAATCAATAAAGACTTAGGTCAGACCCTCTAGTATATAGAAGTTTAAAGATACATCTCACCTTAAACCTGCAACAGATTACTCCCTCCAAAATGGAATTACAAACACAGGCAATGACAATATGTAACTGAATCTTCTTCTTCCTTCTCATGAGTTAGAAGGAGGTACATAATGAACTCTGTACATCCTATTGCACCAGAAGCCATCTTCATATTTCTTGGTCTTTGTGGAATGGGGTTGGGTGGGGTTGGGTGGGGAGCAGAGCAACTTAAATTAGAGATATTATGAGCATATGGTTCTCATAAAACCATTGTTTCTTTTCACCTGCTCACCTTCTCTCTTCTAGCACTCACAAGAAACTAAGATGTGCTAGAATGAAAAATATAATGGCCTCTTCCATGTGAGCTTTGCCGTTTCTCAGTTAGATGGCCACTTGTTTACCTTTAAGCTTTTAAGACCCCAGACAATATATATTTTGAAAGCCAGGCACCATGAGCTTTCTTCACCACTTTGCTTATGAACCCATTTGTCTTCAGCAATTGTATTATGAAGGTGAGCACACGTTATGATATTTTTGTTCTTTGATGCCTGATACTTGATCCCTTCTACTCAGCTTGTGTGATCATGAGGTGTGGAAGGAATCAGGTATCAGGCAGCAAAGAACAAGAAATAAGATCATTGTGAATGAAGGGGAGTGCAGAATGGGGACTCAGGACCCATCTGTAGGCAACTGGACATCCCCTTACTGAGAGGTCATGGAGGAGACAATCCAGTCAGGGAACAGTACAGCAGTGATGAAACATTTAGCTTTCCTCTAGCTCCTAAATGCTTCCTCCATCCTCCCACACTGTCATTATCCCAATTCTACCTCATAAATGCAGCTAGATCAGAGGATTTACACTGATACAGATAGGAACCAGAACCATGAGGAATCCAGAACAAACGATCCCTTCATGCCCAGTGCTGAGAGTAGTGATACTGGGAGGGTAGAGAGAGAGAGTGGGGTAGAAAGTGGAAAATATAAGGATCTACGTAAAACCACCTCCCTGGGGGATGGACAACAGAGAAGTGAGTGAAGGGAGACATTGGACTGTGTAAGATATGACCAAATAACAAAAATTTATAAATTATCAAGGATTCTTGAGGGAGGGGAACAGGGAGAGAGGGGGGAAATGAGGAGGTGATGCCAAGGGCCCAAATAGAAAGCAAAAGTTTTGAGGATGGAGATGGCAACAAATGTACAAATGTGTTTCAAAATGAACGTATGTATGAATTGTGATAAGAGTTGTAGGAGGCCCCCTCCCCCCCCAAAAGATGTAAGTACTGACACAAACTATGTGTGTGTGTGTGTATATATACATATATACACTAGCGCTGTATGAGTCCCAAATATAATGATTGGAAAAGCAAAAGCCAAATAGAATGGCCAATGATTAGTTATTCAGTGGAATATAGAATGTTAGTAATGGGAAGAGACACAGATATCAAGCCATATCTTAGTGCTAGCAGAGTGAAGACAATGCACAAAGAACATATTGATTGCTCATATCTGGATTTAACTTGCAGAGTCTTGCTGGTGTTGTAGGTTAGGCATTGGGCTACTAACCATGAGGTTGGTGACATAAATCTTTATTTTATGCATATTTTAAAATGGAAATATTTAAAGAGAAAATAAATACTATGTAGTCCATAAGTATGGCCCTTTTGCCATAATTCCATATGTATTATAATTCTCGACTCTATGGCTGTGGTCCCACTTCAGAAAGGTTTCTCTGCTATGCTAATTGACAAGATTGAGGTAGAGTCAATCCCTGACCTTAGGAGAGGGTGTGACTCAATTGATACCGTTTGGGGGTTGTTTTTTTTTTTTTTTTTTTTTTGAGATCTTTGACTCTATGAAAGAGTATGATATAAGACACTGTCCTTTTTTCTTGGGAGTGTTATAGGCTAAAAGACAAAAACCACATTGCGATCTAGACTATCCTCTGTAGAAAAACCATCTTAGAGTCAGAGAGGAATATCAGAATGATAGGAAGAGCATGTTCCAGACCACACTCCAGAGTTGTAGAGGCTTAAATGAGAGGCCCAGGAGATGGTGACTCAGAGGTGCAAACCCAAGACTGCCAGGTCTTTTCTCCTCACCTAGCCAAAGGTTATGGAACTGTAAGCAAGAGTGACAGGCAGGCTGGCTTGGTTGCACACAAAGGCCGAAGTCAAGCAACCCTGTTGAGGCCCAGAGGGCAGTCTAGTTTCTAACTAAGGAAAGCTGTTGCCATGGAGAAATGAATGTACCCTTGCCATTTACGAATGCTAACTTGTAGCTCTGGATTTTTCTAACACACCCCATGATGGTGAGCATTATATATGAGTTTTTTGGGTCTTTTGCAATGAATTTGAACCCAGTCAAAACATAGAAGGCCTTGAGAGGAATGGTTGGTTTCAGAATATGGAAAACAAGATGTAGCCTAGAGGCAAGTCTGACTCCTGTCGCATGGAAACAGAGAAGCCAGAGGAGGTTGGTCAGCCATGACACCAATAGGTTTACCTTATGATGGAAAATAATGGTGAAAAACAAAGATCTTTTCATAATGGTGAAAAACAAAGATGTTACTTTGAGGACTATGTTGTGCCTGACCCAAGCCACTGGCACTCTCCATTAACATCACCTGCTTGTGAAAGTTAGACATTGAAGAAGGCAGAACATACCAGAATGGACACATTTGAGTTGTGATGGTGAAGAATACTGAAAGTACGATGAATTCCTAAAATGATAAACAAATTTGTCTTGGAAGAAGTAAGGCCGGGGTGCTCCTTAGAGATGAGGATAGTGAGACTTCATCTTACAAATTTTGGATGTTGTCAAGAGACCAGTCTCTGGAGAAGGGCATCATGGTTGGTAAAATAGAGGGACACCAGAAAAGAAGGGAAAGCCTTCAACAAGATGGGTTGACACAATGGCTGCTACAATGGCTGGAAATATATGGAACAATGGTGTGGGTGGTACATGAACAGGCAGCATTTCATTCTACTGGGTTTAAGGTCATTATGGGTTAGCACCAACTGGATTGCACCTTCCAGCAACAGCAACAACAATAAGGGTAGCAAAGAATCTCTGTGACTTTTAAAGAATCTTCTATATGTTTAAGTGAATGAATCTTGGAGATTGGTTGATCTTGGCTGGGCTCAGCTATATTTATCTGGTTTGGGTCCAAATTTTAGATTTTATTCAGATCAGTTCCAGATGTCTTTGGACAAATAGTAGCTATAGTATGTTCCTGCTCCAATTGAAATAGGCAGCTTCAAGTTTAGAAATTTATGTCATTGACAGCTACATTGGCTTTTATTCCTAAAAACATAGCCTATATAAGTAAAAAATCATTTGGAGATATATATTTTTTATATTCTGCGTTAGTCCAGGTAGGCTAGAGAAATAAATTCATAGGCACACATATGTATATAAGAGAGTTTTATATAAAGGGTAATTGTATGTTATGAAAGTATTCCAACCCAGTCCAGTCCAAACCCCATACCTATCTACAAAGTCCTCTTCAGATCACGAGGTACATGCAATGACATCAAATGCAGGACAGTAACAGGCCAGTGGGTAGAAAGTCTTTAGAGCAAGTGGCATTGTAAGCATCTCAGCACTGACAGGGGTCTTTATGTGACTTTTCCAGCTTCAGAGGTCTGATTCCGTTAGGGTAGGTCCATGTGGCTTCTCCTCTGCTTTATCTCACAGTGAATCAGCCTAGTCGGTTGAGCAGCTCCAAGGGACTCAGTAGTGAGTCTCTCACCTCCAAGGAGGAAATACAGCTGGATTTCCCAGGATTCTCAGGAGAAAACCATGCTTACACAGAGGTCTCATTAGCTAGACTCCACCCCTACACTCTTCATCCTCAAATTGACACTAGATTAGGTGACTGCCACAGTCTTATGCTATTTGATGTTCTTTCTCACCATCAACAGAATTGTATTAATAGGAAAGCATGTTTTGATACAAAAAAATTGGATTCTCATTTTAAGTAGGTTAGAGTCATATGGAATGGAGCAATGGTCAAATATATACATATATAATTATTTCTCATTATTTCCATTTTGATTAAACCTGTTCCTCCAACTTTGAACTGGTCTAAAGGAAAAATATTATGGTTCTTTGTCCACATTTTTAATCTGTTTTGAAACCAAAATGGTGTATATACATTATTTTGATAGAAGTGGAACTGTCTTTAAGAACTCTTGAAATGAAATATTATTAGATAGAAAATAAAAATGAAGAACATTTGATTTCCCAATATGAAAATATTATGAGACAAAATTTCTAGACAGATATGTAAAAACAAGAGGTTGAAATCACTCTGTATACTGTATATTCAGTATACAGAAAAGATCTGTGAAGGAACAAAGCCTACCTCAAAGATTTATAGTTCAATTTTTAAGCAATGAAAAGCATATTATTGTACACTATATTTTCCCACAGTTTACATCCTTTTCCCAAACTGATAAGATATAACACAGTGCCTGAAGTTATCATTGGAAACACTTGATAAACATCGTCATTGTTTGTGGGGAACTACACAGGGAAAACACTGTGTATAAAATGCTTAATGATTTCCTTAGTGAATGAATGCTTTCTACCTTAATCTCCCCCAAATGGATTTCTAAATAAGGTGTGATAATTCACCAGCATCCTTCTACAGGCCATTAGGGGATAAGATAGCAGATAATAGGATAAAACCATTGTAGTATGTCTCAGAACATCTTGTTGATTTTATCCAGAGAAGTAATGTCACTGTATGTACATTTAATGTTCTTCAGTGGAGTAATGCAAGTTGAATGCTAATAAATGAACTTTCAAGTGAAGGTATTTAGTTCTTGAGGTATATGAAACTATTCTTTTAACCTTTATATTCTAGTCATTACAGTTTTATATTTCTAACTCACTGTTCATGTTTTGCCTATAAAAAGTAAATTTTTATGATATTTCCATTAGATAAAGAGATAAAGTTATTTCGTTAATATATACATATTATATATTCCATATATATATATACACACACAAACATGAGATATTCATATTAAGTTGTTACTTGCAGGCTTTTTCTTAATTGAATATAAAACTATTATTTTATTTTATATAAAAGATCAAATATAATATGAAAATGCAGTACCTTATATTATTGATATACGAATACCTACATAATCATATTATCAATGCAATAAATGATCACGTGAATACAGAGGTTTAAGCAGTTTACTAATCCATTGATTAGGTCTGTTAACATTTGAATTAATGTTAAAACTTTCCCTAGATGAGAATATTTGAAATGAGAATAAGACTTTGACAAATCTTTGCATTTATCTTTGCATTTATCTTTGCAAATATCTCTTAGTTTCTATCAAAGAAAAGATTCTCCTGAAGAGAGGAAACAGACTTCAGGTCCCTGAACCAAGATGTGAATGTAACATGCGGCATGAAACAGGGAAGAAGAGAGAGGGCTGGCCCAATCCCAACTACCTGGACACCCCGCTCTCCCCAGAAGAAATCACTTCAGAGGACAGCACTGAAGTTACAGTTCAGGGAGAGTGAAACATCGATCAGAGCATACAGGAGCAGATGAAGAGGGTAGGTGACCCCCCAATGCCCAAGACAATATTCCTTTTCAGAGCAGTCAATGCACAGATAGGACCATAGAACCGGCCTCACCATGAGACATGGCATCACATACTGACCCATAGTGATTCAAGGGATAGCCCTGGAGGCACCGTGTGGGAATTGTACCCGATCGGACCCCAGCGCTCAGAGGCAAAAAGCTAAGGACATGCAACAGAGCAGCAAGGGGCGCAAAACAATGAAGTCCCCAGGTGTACAAAAAATAGACTTTGGGGACAGATAGTGGCACCCCATCAGACTTACCTGGAAAGCACTCCTGAAGGGTAACACTCAGACATTGAACTATTTATAGGCTTTTCTTTTTAACTTTTGTCATTTTTTTCTTTTGTTGTCTTGCTCCATCTTGTTTTTTGTGCATATCATTATCTCTGCAGGTCTAGAGAGATAAGATAGGTTGGATAAACAACCTGGAGGAGAAAACAATGGGACCAACAGTTCCAGGGGGACATAGGAGAGGGGGAGGTTGGGAGAAAGGAAGTGGGTGTTAACAAACTCAGGGACAAGGGAACAAGTGATCCAAATTAGATGGTGAGGAGGATGTAGGAGGTCTGGTAGGGCTTGATCAAGAACAATGTAACTGAGAGGAGATACTGAAACCTAAATGAAGGCTAAACATGATTGCGGGATAAGAGAAAAGTAAAAGAAAATAAAGGAGAGAACTAGGAGACAAAGAACATATATAGGTATGCCCACATGAAAATATATTTATATCTAATGAAAGGGAAATAGATCTGTCTATCCATCCATCCACTTATTTAATATTAAAGTAGCAGACGGACATTGGGCCTCTACTCACATACTCTCTCAACGCAAGAATACTTTGTTCAGCACAAGAATAACCTGACATTCTGTGATGCTCACCTTCCTGACATGATTGTGGAAAGCAAAATGGGTGCATAAGCAACTGTGGAGAAGAAAGCTGATGGTTTCCAGCAAAGGTGCAAAAGATACAGCATCTGGGGTCTTAAAGGATTGAAGATAAACGGAGTGGTTATCTAACTGAGAAGCAACAAATTCCACATAGAGGAAGCACATCAGTCTATGTGATCACAAGGTGTTGATGGCATGGTATCAGGTTTCAAAGGGCAAAAACTCATATCATTGTGAATGAGGGGCATTGTGGAGTGGAGACACAAAGCCCATCTATTGAAAATTGGACATACCCTTACAGGGAAGAGGTAAGCCAGTCAGGATGTAATATAGCAGTACAGCAATGATGAACATGCAACTTTCCTCTAGTTCTTTAATGCTCCCACACACAATCTTGACCCCAATTCTACCTTATAAATCTACCTAGACAAGAGCAGGTACACAGGTACAGATGACAACTGGAAACACAGGGAATCCTGGACAGATAAAAATCTCAGGACCAATATTGTGAGTAGTGATACCAGGAGGGTAAGGGGAAGGTGAGGGAAGAAAGGGAAACGGATCACAATGATCTACATATAACTCTCTCCCTGGGGAAGAACAACAGAAAAGAGGGTGAAAGGAGACATTAGTCAGCCAGTGTAAGACATGAAAAAAAAATTATTATTTGTAAATCATCTAGGATTTATGAGGGAGGAAGGGAAAAAATGAGGAGCTAATATCAAGGGCTCAAGTATAAAGAAAATGTTTTGAAAATGATGATGGCAGCACATGTATGTATGAATGTGATTGACAAATGGATGCATATATGGATTATAATGAGTTGTATGATCCCCCAATAAAATTATAAAAATAAATAAATAAAATATTCTCAGTTAATTTATTATAGTTTTGTTATCTTTCTTTTACATGATTTTGGGTCTCATAGTTATTTATTATTAATTAAGAGTGGAAAAATATTAGATACTTTAAAACTATTATCTTAAAATTGTGCTTTCTATAACTGCCTATTTAGTAGTAAAGTGACAAAAACCCTCAACTTAAGTTGCACATCATTTGTCTATGTTTTTATAAGTAATTGGTCTGAATTGATGTTACTTTACTTAAAGATCACTGGGTACAGGGTGAGGGATTGAAGGGGGGGTGGGGTGGTGAATGGAATGTGAACAGTAAAGCAAAAGGTATTATTTTCTATTTATTTGCCACTTACTAATTGTGATAGATAGGTTTGTTGTGCCAGATTAGCCAATGAAGATAGGTAGGTTTGTTGTGACAACATGGTTAATGAACACATGTGAGATTAATTGAAGGGCGGAGATATAAGCAAGGCTCACCATTCTCTCTCTTGCTGTTGGATCTTAGGACCAGTATGCAGGCACCTGCCTTGCTTGTCCTGTCCCTTGATTTGCAAGCTACACTCCCCATGGGACAGCTAATCTGTGGACTGTGTCACTGTAAGTTGAGGTTCCTTCCAGCCCTGCTTTGCCACACTACTGGAATATTCATCTCTTGAGCTGGGGACTCTCAGACCCTGTCATCTGGCTGACTGTTGGTGACCTACTTTGCTATTTGCTGCTTGTGGCCAGATAGCCTGGATTACTCTATAGAAAACTACCCAGCGGCCCTCAAAACTCGAAGCACTGCCAGTGAATAAGGTTTCTCATGCAAGTGAGTTGCAGAGTCATTCATACTGCTTTGTAGATTAACTATTTATTTCTTATGTTAGATATCTTTCTATCTATATAAATACATATAAAATTATAAGTGTTCTGGTTTTCTCTGAAGAACCCTGTCTAACACACTAATAATCAAGAAAATTCTAATATAACAAAATATCCCAATGAAAATCCAAGAACAAACACAAACCTCCATTTTCAGTGTAACTCCAGAGCAAGCCCATTGCAATGGAGCCAGAGTCATAGAGATCCTGTAAGACAGAGTAGAACGGTTTATAGGGATTTTTAGCTAAAAATCTTTCAGTAAGCTGGTTGCCTCATCTTTCTTCTCAAAGAAGGTGTTGCTTTCTAACCACTAACAATTTGTGTAGTAGCCAAGTGCTTCGATCATCTGGCCACCAGGGTTTCTTCCATGCAAGTAACAATATTTATTCTCCGTAATAGCAGCATTCCAGTAAGTTAAAGTATCTTACAATTTCATACGAAAGCATTTTGCTGGTACGATATTGTAAGTATGTTCATTTAAAAGTCTGCATTCTGAAAAATTTACTTTTGAAGATCAAAATCAATGGCTCCATTATGTATAAACATGTAAACTAATGGACAATCATTATTGGAGACAGATCTGTGATTTTTAAATTTTCTATAAGACTATGCTGTGTTAGCGTAAAGTTTAAATCAGAATTCTTATGCTCACTCATCTATTTTGGTTGATATGTGGATTAGGATGATATAATATAACTTATACATGTAGCTTTATAACAATTCTTTAAGTATAAATGAAGGTTTTAAATGTGTAAAGGAAAAAATAAGTCCATCAATTCAATTTTTAAAAATCTAGATGTTTTTGTTAATAAATTATAACATATATTTTATAATTTCAGGAAAATTTAGCCTTCCTTGCTTTTTAAACAGGATAGTTATTTTAAAATGAAAAAGTACAATAGAAACCAATACAGTTACTGGAAGTCAGTAGATTTAAGGTTATGTGAAAACCATATAGATTCCAGGAAATTAGGAACTCTGGGGTTAGAATATTATGGCATTTAAAATCTCATTAGTAATAGAAAATGCTTCCTGTCTGGTCTAACTGAAAGAAACCCTTTTATCTGATTTTGAAGTCTGTGCTCTGAGAGAATCCCAACCACGTAAGTTCACTTTTAAATACAGTTTTCTTCAAAGCCTGTGTTTCTAAATTACACTCAGCAATGGTTTGGGATGGTAACAACGACTTCATGGACCCTTCAGCAAATGAGTAATATCAGAGATGTTTTGAATTCTAACTTGCTGTTGCTGCCTTTCCCCCCCCACCCAAGATTTTCTCACACTAGTAAGGCAGAGGAAAATTATATATATATATATATATATATATATATATATATGTGTGTGTGTGTGTGTGTGTGTGTGTGTGTATGTATAAATTTTCAGAGGAAAATTAATACTGTCTGTTTAATTGTATAAGCTCTTTAAAAATCAAGTTATTTGATAATAAAACGATGTTATTTTAGTGGTAATATAGCTATTAAAAAGATGCATTGTGATGAGATGTATAATGAGCTTCAGAGTGCATCTTTGTTTCAGGAAAGGATGTCATCTATGCAAAGGAGTCCACTGTTCCAGGACACATGACATCGATCTCCAGAGAGAAAAGGGAGAGCCGACTCTTAGTGCTGACCTCACCCTGTCCTTTGCTAACATGATTGTGGCTCTTGCTCTCTGAGACTTACTTCTCTGTCCCCTTAGTGCTTCAGCAGATGCCGACACAGAGAGATCAGGGTGACAACAGTGGTAACTAAACGATGATCCAGTGATGCTCTATAAGCACAGGGAGCCTTCAAGAAATCCCGTTACAGCAAAAATACATAAGATAAATCTTAACTCTCCACTCTATTCTACAAATTGAAATTTTTGTAGGTAGCAGTATAACAGCAAGATACCCATTCATTTTATATTTTTATACTCTAAATTCCTACTTTCAAAATGTCTCAAATCACGTTTTTCTTATCTTCACTCATCCTATACCATAGTTCAATTTTTCCCATCAATACAAGATTTAACTGAAATCAATAAGCAAAAAACCAAATCCGTTATCTGTTCATGTGGTGTAGCTAGTAGTTTCAAACCACTGGCCTTATGGATTGCAGCCCAATGGATAACCACTAAGCTACCAGGATGTTTAAGACAAAATTAAAAAAATAAGTTGTCTATAAAACCAAATATTCAACTTAGTGGAAATCATTCAATTTAACCAAGAATATTCTGTTTTTAAAAGCAGAATTGTTCAAAATTAAAAATAATAAGACTACTAATAATGGGCATGGGGTTAAAAAGGTATTATTCATCTTTTAGCAATATGTAATCTGTTTACATAAACTCTGTAGAGATTACTAAATCATTAAAAATCTTTTTTTATTTGGAAGCTTCCAATTCAGCTTGAATAATTTTCTACATCTCTAAACAAAGTATTGATCTTTTAAAATCTAAGTCTTTTACTTTGTATTTTTTTCTAGCTGAAAATTTTTGTTCTACTTTTCGTGGATTTCTCCTTTATTTTTGTTTTCCACACACAATTGTTTAGCTCTTTGACATTCATGTGATTTTCTGTTCTGAAGAGTATTTGTTGTGTATATTATATAGCTGAGTCCCTAATTAGCACTCCATTTTATATTATCACAAAAATATTATATTATTGTGCCCGGCTACCAAAAGATATAGCGTCTGGGGTCTTAAAAGCTTGAGTAAACAAGCGGCCACTCAGCTCAGAAGCAATAAAGCCCACACGGAAGAAGCACACCAGCCTATGTGATCATGAGGTGGTGAAGGATCCGGTGTCAGGCATCAATGAGATAAAATTATATTACTATTAATGAGGGGGAGTACAGATTGGGGAACCAAAGCCCATAAATAGGTGAGGTGACATCCTTTTGCAGAGGAGTTACAAGGAGGAGATGAGCCAGTTAAGATACAGGGTAGGAGCTATGAAATATGCAACCTTCCTCTAGTTTCCATGCTGCCTCCCACCCACTATCATGACCCCAATTCTACCACATAAATCCAGCTAGACCAGGAGATGTACAGTGAAGTTGGAAACATGGGAAACTTAGGATAGATGATCCATCAAGACTAGTGATGGGAGTGGTAATACCAGGAGGGTGAAGGGATGGAGGAATAGAAAGGGAGAACCAACTTCAGGGATCTACACATAGCCTCCTCTCTGGGACACGGACAACAGGGAAGTGAGTGTTGAGACACATTTTACAGTGTACACGATGAAAAAAATAATTTGTAAATTACTAAGGGTTCAAGGGGAACGGGGGGTGGAAGGGTAATATAGGGAGCTGATAATGGGGGCCTGGAGGGAGGGAGAATGTTTTGAGAGTGATGATGGCAATGGGTGTGTAAGGGTGGCCTGCATACAACTGATGTTGTTAGGGATTGTGATGGGAGTTGTATGGGCCCCCAATAAAATGATTCATTAAAAAAAGGGGGGGAGGGAAAAGGGGAGCTTTTGTTTGTTTGTTTTTTTAAAGAGACGCTTGTACCAAGGGCTCAAGTCGAAAATGTTTGGAAATGTATGTGGCAGCATGTGTGGAAATGTGCTTGATACAAATGATGTACTGAATGTTGTAGTAGCTGTAAGAGCCCCCAATAAAATTAGTTAAAAACATACTATATTATTTTGTATATGTACATCTCTTTAAAAAACTATAGCTTGGAATCACATTAAAAGCATTGCATACCTAGGCTCTTGAATGCTCCATTTCTCTAGATTATAAATAGAAAGATATAGCGATGGAGATAGAAACATTGTTAGATGCTGTCATGTAGGATCTGACTCATTATGATCCCAGAAATGCCCATTATGCCCATTGTTGCAGTCAATCCACTGTGTCAATCCATCTTCTTGAAGGTTTTCCTCTTTTCACTGTCCTTCTACTTTACCAAACATGATATCATTCTCAGGTCTCTTCTGGCAATATGTCCAAAGTATATAAGATGAAATCTCACTCTCCTTGCCTCTAAGGAACACTTTGGTCTTATTTTTTTCAAATGGATTTGTTTATCTCTTTGGCAGTCCCTGGCACTTTCAATATTCTTCTCCAGCACCACAATTCAAACGCATTGACTTTTCTATAGTCTTCCTTATCCAGTGTCCAATTTTCACATGCATATGATGCAATGGAGAATACCATGGCTTAGATCAGGCACATCTCAGTCCTCAAAGAAGCACCTCTGCTCTTCAATAGGAGAGGTTTTGTGCAGCAGATTTACCTAATGCATTGTATCTCTTGATCTCTTGATTACTGTTTCCATGAACATTGATGGTAAGTCAAAGCAAGACTAAATCTTTGACAATTCCAATCTTTGTTGAGCATGACCTTATTCAGGTAACTTGTGGTATAATGTTTTTGGTAAACATCCAAGTTGTCCACTAAATGAATATAGCAGAAGAGGGAAGATAAGGAGAACGTAGTTGATGACTGAAAAGAAAATAGAGAAGGAGGGAAGATAAGGAGAGGAAATAATTTTTAAAATTTTCATATAATTTTAATATATATATATTTTTAATAATTTTATTGGGGGCTCTTACAGCTACTACAACATTCAGTACATCATTTGTATCAAGCACATTTCCACACATGCTGCCACATATATTTCCAAACATTTTCCACTTGAGCCCTTGGTACAAGCTCCTCTTTAAAAAAACAAACAAACAAACAAAAACTCCCCTTTCCCCTCACCCCCTTTTTTTAATGAATCATTTTATTGGGGGCCCATACAACTCCCATCACAATCCCTAACAACATCAGTTGTATGCAGGCCACCCTTACACACCCATTGCCATTTCACTCTCAAAACATTCTCCCTCCCTCCAGACCCCCATTATCAGCTCCCTATATTACCCTTCCTCCCCCCCCTTCCCCTTGAACCCTTAGTAATTTACAAATTATTTTTTTCATCATGTACACTGTAAAATGTGCCCCAACACTCACTTCCCTGTTGTCCGTGCCCCAGAGAGGAGGCTATGTGTAGATCCCTGAAGTTGGTTCTCCCTTTCTATTCCTCCATCCCTTCACCCTCCTGGTATTACCACTCCTATTACTAGTCTTGATGGATCATCTATCCTAAGTTTCCCATGTTTCCAACTTCACTGTACATCTCCTGGTCTAGCTGGATTTATGTGGTGGAATTGGGGTCATGATAGTGGGTGGGAGGCAGCATGGAAACTAGAGGAAGGTTGCATTTTTCATAGCTCCTACCCTGTATCTTAACTGGCTCATCTCCTCCTTGTAACTCCTCTGCAAAAGGATGTCACCTCACTTAATGATAGGCTTTGGTTCCCCAATCTGTACTCCCCCTCATTAATAGTAATATAATTTTATCTCATTGATGCCTGACACCGGATCCCTTCACCACCTCATGATCACACAGCCTGGTGTGCTTCTTCCATGTGGGCTTTATTGCTTCTGAGCTGAATGGCCGCTTGTTTACTCAAGTCTTTAAGTAAGACGCTATATCTTTTGGTAGCTGGGAACCATCAGCTTTCTTCACCACATTTGCTTCTGCACACATTTGTCCTCAGGGATCATATCAGGAAAGTGAGCATGCAATATTATGCTTTTTAGTTCTTGAAGCCTGATATCTCATCCCTTTGATACCTCATGATTCCACAAGCTAGTGTGTTTCTTCCTTGTGGGCTTTGTTGCTTCTGAGTTAGATGACTGCTTGTTTACTTTCAAGCCTTTAAGTCCCCAGACACTGCATCTTTTGATAGCTGGGCACCATCAGCTTTCTTTGCCACCTTTGCTTATGCACACATTTGTCTTCAGTGATCATGTTGGAAAGGTGAGCATCTTGGAATGCCAATTTAATAGAACAAAGTGTCCTTGAACCGAGAATATACTGGAGTGGAGGTCCAATGCCCATCTGTTGTCCTACTACTAACCCTATAAGTATACACATTAATCTCTTTTCTCCATCCTCACTTATAAATATATGCCTCTATGTACATACCTGTATTTGAACCTCTATAAATGTTCATTATCCCCCAGTTCCTTCCTCTATTTCCATTTGCCTCCCTCTTGTCCCACTATCATGCTCACTCTCCATTTGGGTTTCAGTATTTTTTTCTTTGTTACATTAGTCTTGATCAATCCCTATTGGCCTTCTCTCACCCACCTTGTCCTTGTATTTGTATCAATTGTTATTCTCTTTTTCCTGGGCTGGTCGACATCACCACCTTTCCCCCTCCTCCCCAAGAGGAAGTCAATTTTATAAAGATTTTATATTTGAAGACTTTCAAATCCATCTTTTGATTTTTCCATTTATAAGAGAATCTTTTAAAATAATAACAAATTTGATTAAATTTCCAAGTAGTTGTTTGAAAAGGGAAATACCATTTAAAAATTTTCAAGAAACCATGTCATTAATTTCAGATCAAGAACTAAGAACAGCATTGCAAAGACATCGAAAGGAATCACCTCAATTCACTTTGAAAATGAGTATGGACATGCTCCCTTTTATTATTTTTTTTATTTAAAGAGAACATTTCTTAAGTCCTAAGTGGGACAAGGACAAGATAATGACAGAGATATATTAACTGAATATGGGAGATCATTAGCCCAAGGTTGTAACAGCATCCAAGAGTTTGATGAGCCTTGATAGCTATGATGTTACCTATTGATCCAGTTATGAAGATTTGGGTTTCCTTTTTTGAGTTATAATTCATTCTGAAGAGTGCAATTATTGATCTTTATCAGCAAGTGCTTCAAATGCTCATGTTCAATAAGTTGGGCTGCATCATCTGTATCAGCTTTTCTTCTATCCTGATGCCACCTTCTTCTTTATTCATACGGCTTCTCCTTTATTCATTCATTACTCAGCATTCAGACTGAACAAGTATGGTGAGAAGATACATCCCTGATGCATCTTTCTTGATTTTAAACCAGGCAGCAGTCCTTCATTCTGTTCACAAAACTGGCTCTTGATCCATGCATAAGAGCTGAATGAGTACTATGAAGTGTTCTGAAATTCCTGATCTCCTCAAGACTAGCCACAGTTTATTACAGTCCACACAATCGAATGTCTTTGCGTAGTCAATGAAATGCAAGTTAACATCTTTCTGGTGTTCTCTGTTATCAGCCAAGCTCTGTCTGATATCAGCAATGATATCCCTTTTTCCAGGTTCTCTTCTGACTCTGGCCTGAGGTTCTGTAGTTCCCTGTCAAGGCTGTGCTGCAACCACTGTTGGATGATCTTAAGCAGAAATTTATTGTGTGCTGTAGTAATCATATCATTTTGTAGTTTGAATATTCTGTTGGGTCACCTTTCTTTAGAATAGGCAAAAATATGGATCTCTTCTGGTCGTTTGGTCAACTAGCTGTCTTCTGAACTGCCTGGCATAGATGAGTGAGTGCATCCAGTGCTCCTTAGGGACCAGGTATAGCCCTACCAAAAAATAACTCTGTGCTGTCTGCAATATTTTCCAGCTGCTGGTTAACCACCAAAGGAGCCTTGGGATGCAGAGTTAGTACTCTAACAACTAAATAGTACTAGATCCTTGGACCAGCAATATCTGTCACTGAGGAAACAGACAATCCACAAAGTACATAGGCGTCCTTGTGGAAACTCCCCACATGAAAAGCCACAGGACCTAACCCTGAGGAGTCCTGGTGCATACACGGCTTGCCTCAAGGCAACTCTCAGCAGAGGTTATCCAACAAGTTTCAGATAGGATGTGAATCAACTGCGGGGAAGGGTGGGGACTCAATGGGCAGAGCTGAGGCCACTTAATTGGAGAGTGAATTTTTGGAGGTCTATACTTGCATACACAGCATGGAAACTGTCATGTCTAACATGCTGGTCTACAGCCCATTCACCCCACCCAGAAATATCCAAGCAGATGACTTACTTTCTTCAACACTTTAAAAAGCAGACCCCACTGAAGAGTTGGCAAAGTGGTTTCATCAACAAGCAAAGCATTTAGGCAAGTCGACCCTCTGGGCTATCACTAAGGAGAGGGAATTTTCTCTCTCTGAAGTAATCAAAGACACTTGAAGGGACTGCCCTTGCTGCTCACAGATGATGGACAAGCCTGTCCCCTGCATGTAGGCAACATACCATGTGTAGACACCCCCGCCCAATAGTGGCAAGTCAATTACATGGGATGCTTCCTTATGTCTGACAATGGTAGTTATGCTCTAAGTGGGTGAAAATTGTCACTGGCCTGCTGAAGGCCTGTGTAGGCTAGTGGGTCACATAAGGCTCTGTCTTCTGTGGCCTCTCTCCAGTGCCTCTGGCATTCCAATAGATGTTTTAATAACCAGAGACCCCAGTTTACCAGGCTTGAGCAATAGACCAAGCAACTACCAGAGGTTCTTCGATGCATAAATGTATATTAAAGTCAGATGTAACCAGTACCTATCAATTATTAACCTAAAGGCCCAAAATGACAATGATAATTCAAGTATCTGGCCCAGATGAGGAGTAGCCCCTTCTCTTCAATCTCCAACAATCTCCTGCTGCAGTTACCCTAGAATCGAGTCCCTGGGAGAATGGTTATCCCTCTCCCATGGACATGGTAAACTAATCCTCAGTAGTTCTATATTTTGACCCTTTGGAGAAAAGGGCAGGAATTAGGGTGGCAAGTGTCACTACACTTGTATTCAACACTACCCTCAAGCCTGCAGGTCACTAATCCCAGTTTTAGGGCAAGCTCGCCAAAACAATTCCCATTTTGAGACTTCCAAAGACAGGCAAGGGACTGCCAACCTGGGGGAGGGCTTCAGTCCGGGGTCTCTGTCACTGCGTGGACTCTGCACGACAGTTATAATTTTCCATGAGTGCTGCCTCACACCTCTCTTTCAGCCTCTATTGTTTCCAATCATGTATTTCTTGCCAGCTAGGTCACAATGATTGCTGATATGAGAAATCACATATGCTTGAGAAATGTCAACATCTTCAGTTGCCAGTCGGCAGTGGCAGTTGGCTGAGGGTAACCCCCTTTGTCCCTTACAAAGCAAATTGACCCCTTTATCCCCTACAAAGTGAATAGTCCTGTCCAGTGACTTATTTTGTAACTGGTTTAATGTTTTGCCCTCCACATAAAAGTGTTCTTGCCTGTCTTTAGAATTCTCTGGCTCAGAGTGGTCTTTTTTTGGTTGGATTTATTGCTTTTATAGTCTCTGGCTGCAAATTCCCAATGCCCAGTGCTGAGGGAGAATATGGAGTATAGATGAGGGAAGGGTCATTTCTAGGGTGTCAAGGTGTCATCTTGGGATGTACTGCTCCAAAATGACACCTTCAGCTCAGCAGCAACTCTCCCTCCTAATGATAACCTTCCCCTAGGTGACAGCTTCTTGCTTCTCTGCATTTGGGGTGTGTTGCTGTTATGGTATTAATGGTGTAAGTGGGTAGACTACCCTCAGCCTACCTCATTACCTGTATAAAAGAGAGCCCCCAGAACAACTGTCACCTGAAACTTATCTGTCCATTCAGTGGCCACTGGATGCAGTACTCTATTTCAGACCGTGAGTCCCCTGTGACAATGATATGGATTTAATTTTCTCAGTCAGTTCTTCTGGCTAGAGAGTCTTCCTCTCTTTGGGCTTTGGGTTCAAACAATTCCCCAAAAAGTATTAACTGATTCAGTTATTGTTTCAGGCTTTCTTACAACTATAACTGGTATGACTGAAATCAAGATTATTACATTGTAGCATATCTTGTAATAATATTACATTGTTACATAGTTTCTGTAAAAGAATATATATATATATATATATATATTCCAGAGAGGATATTTAAATATAAGGTCATCAGACTTTAAATGACAAGAGGACAGTCCATCACTAATACGGTCTAGCACAAGAAAGTGTTGCATTTTATCAAATCTAAGGATCATCCATTTGTTCCTTGTTAAACAAATAACACATTTCCCTGCTTTTATTCACTGTTAAGATTGTCATTCCTCTAAGGTCAATATATATTTTGTAGTACATGGAGAATTTGTAAAAATGAAGAATAAATATACTATGAAGATATACATTTGAAGCTATAACACAACCATTTAATTATTCCTTCATTCATTTGTATATGTTCTCAAAAGAAGCCATCATCCCAGAAAACTTTGCTCTAAACAATATTTTTATACCCCAAGATTTGAATAACCTTTTAGAGTGTTTGTTTTATAATCTAGTTAATTTTATAATAGTTAATTCATAAAGCTTGAATAAGGATTATTTCTAGTTACATACAAAAACTAATGCTAACTTTTCCAGAGATGAACTATCACTCCCAGTTGAGAATTTTCAGAGTGGCCCTCACTTACCTCTAAAATCAGTGATGTAAAGGGAAAGCCTAACGCGAATTTTTCTTTAGATCAGTATGACATGATTCAGTTAATAGCCTTCAGATATGACTGCTTCCAGAAAGCATGCTTTACAGTGCCTTGTTTACTATAGGAACCCTTGTAATTTTTCTTTAACTAATTATTATAATACCTGCAGTAAAATAAATGAACATTTATAGTTTTATGTATTGTTTAGAAAATTCTTTTCAATTTTTATCTTTTCTTTCTCCCCTTTTAAGGAGAGGCCAGTTGTTCAATCTGTTTCTTTTCATTAACTTATAATTTCTTGCTAGCATTGGCTTTTCCCACAAAATATATTTGCATTATATGTTCTTCTTTTATAATGTTGTATATTGTGATATCTTCATTATATTATGCCTATTGTCATGCTCTACACTATATTTCTTTATATCTCACAAAATAATTTTTCCCTTTTTCACACATGACTTTCTCTTCCTGGCATTAAAATATAGTTATCATATTTTCTCATCTGATCAAGGAAATATTTTTTTCCAATTAAACTTATCTAAATTATAGTATTTTAATCATTAATTTACTGAAGTATATATTAAAAACACAATAAAATATTGTACTGACAAGAAATTGACAAGCAATGATTTGTCTAATAAATCAGAATGAAAATCTGATAATAAAATTCCCTACTCACTATTTCTTCTCTCTCTCTCTCTCTCTCTCTCTCTCTATTTTGCTCCCCTAACATCCTACATTAAATTTTAAAACAAAAAATGCTTTCAGTGAAAGAAGTGTAATAATCTCATTAGCAGTTAAAGGAACTAGAGAGACTGAACTTTCTCTCTTATCACAAGGAAGCAAATGTGAGAAAAGATAAGGGAATTTAATGAGAACAAACTGGGAAGGACAACAGAAAGTGTTCCAAGCAACAGAAAAGCAGCAGAAAACAGACTTGATAGGGGGAAATAGACACTTCTTTTCAGAGGTGATTAATACAAATTAGAAGCTATGGCAGTTTCTGAACTTTGAAACAATACTTTATAGAATAAAACTTAAAATAGAAGCAAGTTATAAAACCTCAAAACTTTAAATCATGCTCTCTTTGATGCTAATTGCATCATAAATATCACTTATAAAAGCCACACCTTGTTAGAAAGTTCTGCTTAAAATAGTTTTTCATGCAGTACCCTGCCCTGTCTACCAATAGATAGTCACATTCTAAGATTCCACTAGCACAGGATTGGGTATATGGTCTCAACTTCAAATGCTTGATCTCTAAGCAATTTCCCAAGGTTGTGTAATGCCAACTAGATAGTCTTACATTTTTCCATCATGCTTACCTGTGTTTAGTCTCTCTCATCTTTCATCATTATTTCATCTTTTTAGAAAGCATGCCATTCATTGTGAATAAACTTGCTCAACTATTTTCACTAAATAAAAAACAGAATAAGGTTATCCCATTTTTTTCTTTTTCTATTACTATCTTCCAAGTTATTAATTATCAGCATTATTAAGATCCCATCACGAAATGAAGAATAATCGCATCATCACATAAATGCCAAATTACACCATGCCAGAACTACCTAACTGCCTTATTTATTTATTTGTGATGGACTCTCAGAGAGAGAATGATACAATGTTTTGAGAGGGGGTTCATACTGTAGCTTCTTCATAGCCACCGTTACTTTTACCTAGCACTTTGGTGTTTATTGTTGCCATACATATGTCTAATGTGGAAAATGTCAGATATTATGTTTTTCTCCTTTCATGAATGTAAAATGTTGAATAACAATATAGTACCTGAGAAGTAGATCTTCATAATCCTGTCCTACTCTAATAGTCAAATATCTTGAATTTTCTATATTCAATGTTTGTACTTTTTCCTGAACTCAAATTTCCCTTTCAGGAAGTAATGTGTGTTGCCTGCATATCACAGGTGATTAAATAGCTTACCCAAAATCGAGGAGGACTTAAAGCACTTGCTGATGAAGATCAAAGACTGCAGTCTTTATTGTGGATTGCAACTCAATATAAATAACAATTGGACGAATATAAAACACCATAATAAGCAGATAAAAGATAGAAGTTGTCAAGGGTTTAATTTTTCTTGGATTCAAAGTCAATGCTCATAAAAAATACCAGCAAAGAAATCAATCAAAAGTTTGCATTGGGCAAACATTCTGCACAGAACCTTCTTAAAATGTTGAAGAGCAAGATGTGACTTGGAGGATTTAGGTGCAGTTGACCCAAGCTAATAAACGCTACATCTGCAAAAAATTAAAACTGTATAGATTAGCTATTTAAAATTAAATCTTTCAAGCAGATTAATACATATTGTATAATCTCTAGGAAACAAGTAACTAAGTCTCATTAAGAAATGCCATCCATTTATTGCAAAAAATTTTTGAGTTTAAATGAGACCCAAGAATGTCTCAAGATGGAAAAACTATTGAATTAAAATAAGAATAATATTGTCTCCATCATAATAATTTCTAAATATACCAAATATAAACTTGACTTAAATTAACTATAATTCCTGCTGGACAAAGGCAATTAAATTGTATACCTGATGTATCCCAGAAGTCAAATAAGGTTATGTTCCCCCAAAAATAAATGCAGGCCTGCAAACATTGCTCCTGAAGCTAAGTAAGAAGGATTAATCATAATAGTCAGAATATGATAGAAAATACCTGCTTTAGGCAAATATTTGAGTCAGCACCATTGATTATTTATTTTAATAACACCAAACTTATATCCTCTTGTTCTCTGTGTTGGGTCAGGTCAACTCAAAAAAATCCAGTGACACTCACATATGTATAAGCAAGAAATTTATATCCAGAAGTATTATATATCAGGAAAACATCCCAGACCAATACAACTAAAGTCCGTAAGTCCAATACTAGTCCATAAATCCTTCGTCAGACTCATGCAGTCACATACCATGATACAGAATTCAGGAAGCTCGCAGGCTGGTGGTTGCAGGGTTGTGTGATTCCAATGACATGGGTACATCTCCAGGGCTTGCATAGATCTCCAGCAAGTCTCCAAGGGGCTCACCTCCATGAAGGTGAAGGCAAACAGAGAATGGCCTACCTCCAAAGAGCCATTTATCTTGGTGTTACCTCCAAGTGAGTTCGTGAAGGTGCGATGTCATTGACAGGCTGAACTCCACCCCTACACATTACATCTTCATGTTGATACGAAATTATATAGCTGCCACATTTTTAGATTATGAAAAGACACAAAATTCAATTTACATGAGGGTAATCAAAATGTATGGATTCTAGAGCTCCAGTTCATACATGCATGGCTATTTGATAACCTCTTCATGGGTAAACTTTACCATATTCACTTTAAAGCTTGATCTTGCTCTTTCAGACTTTTCTACTCTCCAAGAGAACATAATGTGAGTTCCTTGAATTTGTTAAAACTGCTGTTTCATAGTAAATGAAAGAGTATAGAACTATTTGAGGGGGAGTTAGAGACAGAAACATGACCTTCAGAAGTATATAGACTTAAGAAGAAGATAGTAGAGAAACAATAGCTTAACATTTTGATATTTGATAAATGATTTTGTAGCAATACTATTTTCTAACTCTTATAGTTTTCACAGTTAATAAAGTTTATATACTTCACTCAAAAATTTAGCCATATAAGAAAATATAAATTAAAAATTATGCTTAATATTAGAGTACAGTACCTTTGTATTTTTAAGACAAAGCCTTTATGCCATCTGTAACAATTCATTTTCTTGCCAAAGTTACAATTCATCCTAAAGAAAAAGCATCTAGCTCATAAAGTGTACACACTGAATTCTAAATTACCAATTAGTACTTTATTTACTTAAAACAATAGAAAGAGTAGCTTCTTCAGGAACAGTATTCTGCAAATAAACAAAATTTCTTAAAAATGATCATGTCTATCACTAAGCAGTAGTTTTTTCAACAGACAAGAGGCAAGTCCAGTTGCAGTGCAGCCACTTGGAGGTGTAGCATGCCAGGTACAGAGTACAGCATTGTGCTCCAGGGGGTTTCCCAGGACAACTTTGAAGAAATGATTTCCAAGCCCTTTCCCAATGCCCTTCTGTGCAAATCATTCATCTCTTAGCAAGCACAGCAACTACTTGCAGGGACTCAAAACACAGATTTTTAAAAACTCAACCCAAAGCAGATGGTAATAAAAATCTGTTCATTCTTCTGATTCATCTGAGAGAGAAATTTGCCTGGAGACCTGGAGACTTTATAAACTGAAAGAGAACGAGTCTTTCATGCCACTCACATGAATGTCAAGTGATCATCAGATAATCAGAAAGAAAGGTACGGTGAGTATCACTGTTTGCCAAGAAAGTCTTTCTTTAAAGTGCTAAAATATGAAAGATCACTAATAGATAACCAGTATAATTTCTAAGACTTTGAATTCATAATTTCAGAAGAAACAGATCTTCTAAGGATGGTACCATGCAGTGTTTCATCCGGTTGTGCACAGGGTCTCCGAGGGTCAGAGCCCACTCGATGACACCTTACAACAACAACAATGACGTTTTAGCCCCATCAAACCAAACCCCTTGCCATCAACGCCCTTTCCAACGCATAGTCACTCTATGAAAAGGGGGAGCGCCGCACCACAGAGCGTCTAAATGTTTGAACTGCTAAACTGAGATTAGCAGCCAGGAATCCTTACCCCCTGAGCAATTAGACCTCCTGATGCCATTGACTTAATAGATCCTAAATCAGATCCAGTATCTCTTCTAATAATCTTTGTGTATATATTCAGATGCACACTGGAAAGCAAACAGACTCGCTTGAATTGTCATTTGTTTATGTACTTGAAATAATCACAGAACAAATATTTCTCATACTAAATACCAATCATATTGTATACTTATGTGATATCCTGGTCCATTAAATAACTGGAGTGGCTCAGCGAATGAGACAATAAATTGTCATCAGTTTATCTAGCTTCTCTAAGTCACTGGGCCAAAGTTTTTATTTTCCCATGAGAACTGTACAATAGCATATCTCCAACAGCTCATTTTTCCTGACTGAGAGGAAAGATATGTATATACAACGTGCAGGGGAAGAAAGAGAAAGTGTTTATATCTTCTAGACATAAACACAGCGATGTTTTGTCCTAGTCAGTGCACGTGTGGTGCTTAGGATACCCTGCCTTCAACCAATCACTCATAGTTTTCTAAAACATTCTAAAACAAGAAGCCGGAAGATACAGATCCAGATAGCATTGCATACCCTATTGTATCTTGTTGTTCGTTGCTAGGCATCACTGAGGAGCTCTGACTCTCAGAGATGCCATGAAGAGCAGAAGGAAATGCCATTCTGTCCTGTACCACCCTCGCAACTGTTGTGATGTCCAAGGGTATTTTCGCTGCCACTGTGTCAATCCATTTCCTTGCCTGTCTTCTTTGTAGCCGACCTTTGACTTTACCAAGTATGTTGTCCTTTTATGACCTTTCCAGATACTACTCTCCCATGGTTACTTGTGCAAAATAATGTGTAATGAATTTCTCATCTCCCTCAGTTCTGGGAACATTTCTGTTTGACTTTCTTTCAATATTCTTCTCTGGCACCATAGTTCAAATGCTTGAATCCTTTTATGGTGTTCCTTATTCACTGCCCAGGTTCCACCTGCAGTGAGGCAATTGGAAACATAATGGCCTGGGACAGACACACCTTGGTTCTTAAAGTGCCATCTTTCCTCTTTAACCCTTTGAATCTTGTGCAACAGATTTGCCCAATATATCATTTAAGTTCTTGACTGGCACGTCTATAAGTTTCTATTATGGATACAGGTAAAATGAAATCCTTGACAGCTTCAATCTTTTCCCCATTTATCATAATCCTTCCTAATGGCCAAGTTGCAAACAACTTTTGATTTCTTTATATTAAAATGTATTCATACCAAAGGCTCCAGTCTTTGATACTCCCAGTTATTATCTTTGAGCCCATTGTGGCAGCTACTGTATCAATCCATCTCCATGAAGGTCTTCCTGTTTTTTCACTGAACTTCCACTATATCAACCATGATGTCCTTTTCCAGTGAATGGTCTTTCCTGATGGCATGTCCAAAATATGTCAGATAGTCTTACCATCCTTACTATATTTTCTTTTGGCAAACTACTTTTATTTTATTTTGTTGGTGAGAATATACACAACAAAACATGCACCAATTCGTTTGTTAATACATTTATAGTTCACTATCCTTTTTAGGAGGCGCATTTCAGCTGTAAATTTTCAAAGATAATTTTGTTTGTTCTTTTGGAGTCTATGGTATATTCCATATTCTTTACCAGCATCATCATTCAGATGCATTAACTCTTTAGTCTTCCTGACTATTCAACTTTCAGGTGCAGATGCAATGGTTAAAAGCTTCAGTGAAAGAAATAGTAAGAAAACACATTCCAGCAATTGATGGAATACCAATTAAAATGTGTCATTATGCTTATGTAGCACTAGAAGCACTCACTTGTCTATATTAAGAAATTTGAAAGACAGCTACTTTGTTAACTGACTGAAAAGGGTCCATAGTTATACCTATGACAAAGAATGTGAACAGAACATGCTTAAATTATAGTACCCTATCATGGATATCTTATGTAAGGAAACTTTTGCTGATGCTCATCCAACAAAAGTTTCAGTAGTACAGTGACTGTGAGCTGCCAAAGGTTCAGGCCAGCTTCAGAAGAAGTTGTAGAAAGGATGTCATTGTTGATGACAAACAGATCTTTTGTGAAAGTGGAGAATACCATACAGATGTCTACTTGCGCTGCCTTGACTCTGCCACACACACAATTTTGTGGACCATCCTACATTAAGGATAACTCTGATAAGACTGGGAATTCCAGAACCCTTACTAGTGCACATGCAGAGCCTGTATATGGATCAAGAGGCAGTTGTGGGGACAAAACAAAGACTAACAAGGAAACACTCCATGGCTTAAAGTCAGAGATGCTGGGCATCAGGTTGTGTTCGCTCCCTAGACCCGTTCAACCTGTGTGCTGCTCAATTCTTCAGAGAAGCTGGATTTTATGAAGAAGATTGTAGGATTGGAGGAAGGCTGATTAACAATCTTCGATATGCAGGTGATACAACCTTGCTTGGTGAAAGTGAAGAGGTCTTGAAGCATTGATTGAATATATGTATATATATATATAGAGAGAGAATTCCAGTCTTCACTATGAATACAACTCAGTATAAAGTCAAAATCCTCAGTAATGGTACCAGTAGGTAGCATCACAATAAACACGAGATTCAAGTTGTCAGGATTTTGTCTTGCTTGACTCCACAACCAATGCTCATGAAAGCAGCAGCCAAGAGCTCAGAGGATTTTTTTAAGTGTTGAAAAGCAAGGATATTATTTTGAGAACAAAGCTGTGCCTGACCTAAGCTACTGTATAATTTCATTTGCATATGAATGTTACCATTGGCTAGTCAAAACCCCAAAGAAATTGACACACTGGAATTATAGTGTTGGTGAAGAATCTTGAAAGTATCATGGTTTGTCAAAGAACAAATTGATTTGTCTTAGAAGCAGTATATCTGAGAGAAACTGTGGAGGCAACGGCGGTGAGACTTTGTCTCGTATGCTTTGGCCATGCCATCAGGAGAGACCAGTGCCTGGAGAAGGACATCGTGCTTGGTAAAGTGGAGGGACAGTGAAAAAGAGGGGCACTTTCAATGAGATAGATTGGCCCAGAGGCCGCAAGGATGGGATCTAACATAAGAACAATTGTGGGTGGTGGCCCTTTTTATCACTCCATCTCACTCGGGGCCTTCCTCCTTTCCACTCCTCCTCTGCTTCACTCAGCATGATATCCTTCTGCAGGGACTGGCCTCCCCTGACAGCATGTTCAAATATGTAAGCCATAAGTCTTGCCCTCCTCGCCTCTAAGGTAACCCTGGCCTTACTTCTTCCAAGATAGATTTGTTTGTCTTTTGGCCGTTCAGAGTATTTTCAATATCCTCCTATAGTTTTCCTTATTGAGTGTCAACTTTCACTGCATACAAGGCAATTGGAAATACCCTGCTTGAATCAGACACACTTTAGTCATCAAATTAACATCCTAGCTTCTCAGAACACTGCAGAGGTCTCGGTGCAGCAGAGTTACCCCATGCAATAGGTCTTTTGACCTCCTGACTGCTGATTCCATGAGTTCTGCTTGTGGATCCAAGTGAGACAAACATCCTTGACAACTTCCATCTTTTATTTTAATAGCATCTATCATGTTGTTACCTATTAGTCCCAAAGTGATGATTTCAGTCTTCTTTACTTTAAAATGTAATCCATACTGAAAAGGTGGCAATTCTAGATCCTCATAGGTAAATGCTTCAATTCTCCTATTTTATTCTAATGCATCTGTTTACTATTAAAACTTTAAAGCAGTCAAATATAAACAGAAAGAGAAAAACATGAAAGGAAACAAGGTACTTGTTTTTCTGTATTATAACAATAGACAAGATATATTATCCTTTGTCTTTTTCAGCTTTTACTTATTATTCCTTTTAAAAATATATTACTACTTAAAGTGATATTTTCATAGCATATTGGTTTCCATTTAATGTTTCCTATACAAATTATTCTCTTGTATGTGTTAGTTTTCACGATGCGTTTATTGTCTCATTATTTCCAATCTTGTTCTTCTGTTTCAGTTCCTAATTCCTTTTCCTTTCTGTGCCTTCTCATATTTATTTTTTCGGGGAAATATTGACCATTTGGTCACATACAATTGATGGTTAAAGGAGTATATTACCCAATGGTGATACTGTTTGTTTTATAAGGCAATCTGTTATTTCACAGAATAGTGACTTCAGAAATAGCTTCATTTCCAAGTTCAAAGAGTATCTTTAAATGGTAGTCTTTATCAGTCCACAGGGACTAATCTTTTAAAAGGAATTTAAGAGTATCTTTAAATGGTAGTCTCTATCAGTCCACAGGGACAAATCTTTTAAAAGGAATTTAAACTTTTTCATCCAATATTTGAATTTATTTTAAATATTACCAGCATTTAGCCCATATATCAAAATATAATTGTTCATATTTTTAAAAGTTGTCCACTTACTACCACAATCAAGTTGAGAACATCTCTCTGTTTTTTGGGGGTGATCACTGTTCCCTGGTGGAAGTGGGAGGCCCAGCCTTGCTCCTGGAGAGCTACTGCTGGATTTGAACTGCCAAGCCAATGGGCCGCAATCCCACACTGAACCACTATGCCACCAGGGCTCAGCCCTCTTCTTCTCTCTTATATTTGGTTATTAACTACTCCTTTTCCCTCAACCTCCCCTGAAGTGCCCCTAAGAAGCCATTAATCCAGTTACTATCACTATAGATTTACCTATTCTGGATTTTACGTACAGAATATTATTGCAAAAAACCCCCACAATAATAACAAGAAGAATAAAAAATAAAACAAAACAAAGAAAACTTTCCATGAAGAAGAAGATGGAAATATTAAAAACTAACACAAATTTAAAATGGATCAAAGGCAGATAAATTGATAAAGTGTTAAATGCTAACTGCATCTACAATAATCCACCTTCCAATGCACTCTGCATGATAACATGGCTAGTCACATCTCTGGTCCATGGTCAGAGTGGATTCACTGGAGACTAAATCCCAAATTATTTCCCTTTCATTTTTAAGTTTTACTTGAAACAACTTTTAAGTGGGCTATAGGGAGATCAAATGTTAAGATATTTCCTTATAACCTAACTACATCTGCTATAATTGACTTCAAGCTACTATCTGACAGCAAGACTATGCACATCCCTGCACTAGAGTCAATGGGGATTCATTGGAGGCTTAGTACATGTGTGGATCCTGCAAATGGATTTGGGACTTTCCACTGTCATCCGTAGCCTTCTGCAAACTGGCTGCTCATTACATAAGCTCTGTCTTTCAGATTTGAATTTTATTATTCAAAACTTGGATCCAAGTATTATTCAATACTTGGATCCCATTGACCAGTGTTCTTCTCACCTCGATGACTCCTTGTTTGAAGAAGACCCGAGAGAGTGTTCTTTCTGGTAGCTGGGCAGTAGCTGCGCTTTTCAACCCACTTTGCTATAGCTCAGATATTTTCAGTGATATCTTCACGAGGGAGAGCATCAAATGAGGTCTTGTCATAAGAATGAATTGTTCTTGGCTTGGGGCTATAATGAACTCATGCCCCACATCTATTTATATACCTATGGTTTATATGGGTGTCTGGTTCACTTTAGAGACATCATTATCATTTTATGATAGGGATCATGATCAATGATCTCCCCAGGGCATAATATAATTCTATTGATAGCACCATTAATTTAGCCAAAGGTATAGAATTTGAAACACTGTTGAGGAAAGAAAATTATACAAAGGTAGCTTATGAACTGCAATACATGAATTGTTTATTTGTACAATGAAGTTCCTAAATGATTGGGCACTACACAAGCAATGGAAGTTGATGATAGGATAGAACTTCCAAAAACACTCATTAACAAACATAGGAACTTAAATTTTGACCTCTATTTTCGCTCACTTTATTTGGGAGCTTTAATTGTGCTCCTGCTCAAACAGTCAGTCACAGTACCAGGACATCATGAAATTCTCTGGTTAGAAAAGTTCATGGTTCAGATGAGCTGTTAGCTTTGTGAACTAGTTTTTCTTTCAGTGTTGCTTTCCCACTTTCCTAACTGATGACTAGCACCAACAATTGCATCTCAGATGGCTGCTCACAAGCTTTATAAGACTCAACCACACTAGGATGCAAAGTATTATCTTGAACTATATTATGAAAAATGACATCAAATAAGTCCCATGAGACTATAATTCTGAACTTTTTAGTCCAGTAAACCAATCCTGTGAGTTTGGCTATGCTAGGATACCTCACTCCTCTTATCTCCTTTAATCTGTTCTAAATTATGTTTATTTTTGCCAAGTTATATTATTTCTTCTATAAATGATTGCAGACAAATGTGGATATAGATATAAACCACAAATCAAAATCACTTCCGTTAAGTTGATTCCAATTCATAGTGACCCTATATAGATATAGACTAATAAAATAGGACTTCCTTCACTTTTGATTTCTAAAACTTTTGATGGAAATTGATGGAAATTCATCAATTTAAAGAAGAAATGTCATATACTTGAAGTCCAGCAACAATAGCCCACATTTAAAGTTTGAATTAGGTTAGATAAAAGTATATTTTTAAAGTGCATATATATAGATATTACTTGACCTACATCATACTTTGAATGCATAACACTACAGATGATTGTTCATCATTAAAAAATAAATGAATGCTTATATAAACAAGAGAACTTAGAAGTGAAATGTGTAGGGTTCTGTCAGTCTGATAAATCGAGAGAGTACATGTACCTTTTCTAGGTTTCATCTCCCTTACCATCTGACTAAAACTATAAACTATGTGGTTTTGCAAAGCACATGTGCATTAAACACATGAATTTCTGATACCTTTCTTTTAGGAATTCTACTTGTTGGAAGTTAACCTTTGTAAATTCAAAGAAACATGTCTAAAGTTGTACATAAGTCATTTGAGAATTTATCATGAGAAGAAAAAAGTACATAACTCAGAAATGATCTTCATTCTAAAAGAAGTTCTATTGATAGTAAGATAGTAAGAAGTTCTTAGTAAGAAATTAGTAAAAGAGTTAGCATCTTGAATTAAGCTTGAGGGAAATATGTAATTAGTATTTCCAAATGAAACTTGAAACTGATACACTTAGGTTTTTTTTTTCAAGACTCAAAGTCAAACCACATTCAAAATGAAGCTCTAACTAGAAACATTGTAAATTGAATTAATACAATTTGTTCCAATTGCATCCATTTTTTTCAACAAATAGGTCAAGAACTTATTACCTCATAGATGCTGTATTAAGCATTGAAGATAAATAAATATATCATCATACTATTCTTTAGAGAAACAGGAATTCCTTGAGGGAGTACAATCAAAGTTAAGGAAGGGCGGTATTTCTTTTTCAGTATTCCTTGATTGTTTTCTGAAGACTCATTTTTTTGGTTATGGAATATAGTCACTCAGAATTGCAAATACATTTTTAAAAAGTACAAACAGTCCCTGAATTATGAACTGATTATATTCATAATCTGTCTATCAAATTTGTACAAGAATCAGTATAGTAATGTCAGTCAAATGTTTAGGTTAGTATACAGTGTATCTATCTATGCATAAAACATTAAAGAAACAATTTGAGAATCACCAGCACATCTTTAACATCTTAATACAATAATGTCAATTGAGTTTTTATTGGACTACAAAGTAGAGTTCCTTCGCTATTGCAATGCATTGTGAGTACCGAAGATTTTAATGCAATCAGCTTATAAGATTAATTCATAACTACAGGTTGTATGTAAATCAGAAGTTGGTAACTTGGTGTGTGTGTACCTTGCTACATCATTGTTCTTTGTTTTGATTTTTATATGACAACAAAATTTGCACTCTATTCCTGAGATATACATTTCTGCTATCCCTTAAAGCAAATCACCCATACTGCTTTGAGGAAGGTTAGGTCATAAAAAAATAAAGTTCTTCAATTTTCTTAGGTAACAAAATAAAATATCTATTTGTATGGTGTAAATTGTTCATAGGTTCAAATATAAAAGTACACAAACCCTGGATTTGTCCCATGAGATTGTTTTTCCATCTCCTAGGTTATATTTGGGTGATCTTTTATGATAAGGTCCCATCATTAAAGAGAAGATATGTCTTTTCCCAAGCTTATTTCCAATTTTAATGTCTACTCTGGATAGAGTTCATAATTTACATTAAGGTAGTATATCTCTTAATTATGCATTTGTGTTTTGTATATCCTAGGTTCAGTTTTATAAATGGACTGGTTAAGAAACAGGAAATTATGAAAAATAATAAAACAAAATGTTAATGAGGGACAGGTAAAAAAAAATCAGATGACAAGGACAGGAGTATAAAATATACAACTGTATCTCAATTATTTAAAAAAGCAAACCCTAGCTAAAAAATCTATGTTTTTTAGTCCCTGGTGACTCAATGGTTTAGGGCTTGGCTAAAACCCAAATATTGGCTGTTTAACCACATTAAGTAGCTGTGGAGAAGCAAGATCTGAAAATCTAGTCCTGTAAAGTTTAAACCCCAAACCCTTCAAAAAAAATCCCTAAGGGGATGGTCAGCAAGCTGGATTTTACCTTACATTTTCCTATATCACATCTAGAGGACTAAAAGATTTGTTTGGATGTAAGACTGAAACTTTGTGAGAAGAAGCCAATGTCTACTACCCCAAAGTTATGAGGTTGCACTTTGATTTGGATCTCTTGCTTTGAGGGTGAATGTTGTCTTAACACTCCCACAGATTAGCAAGTTCTTTGCTCTTTGCTTTTTTATGACATGTGCCACTCAATCATAACTGCACTAAGAACAATTGGTTTTATGGACCGGTCCTACTCTTTCACTCTCATGATGAGATCGTTAAAGGTAAGGGTGCTATAACACAATGTAGTGAAAAAAGGCAGATGGTGCCTAGCAAGTGACTTACAAATGTGTCTTAAAAATGTGTCCTAAACACAGAGTCATCACTTTAGAGGAATTAAAGCCAGGCTCATTGCCATCATAGGGATCTGTGAGTTTCTAAGACTGTCAATCTGTATGGGAATAGGAATCTCAATTTTCTCCCATGGAGTAACTGGTGCTTTTCCACTGCTTGTGATTAACAGCTCAACACATACCCCACGATGTTACTGAAGAGTAGACAGTCAAAATGCTTACTGTCTTTGTTTTTAGAATGAGTGCAGAGATGACAAACTTGCCAAGTGCCTTTGAACATGCTGCTAAGGAAATGAATCTAATGAATTCTGAAGAAGATGGAGAGAGAGACGTTAAGAGTGTAGCATATCTTTAATTCAAATGAAGGGAGGAAGGAAAAAAATTGTTGAGAGAGTGGTTAGGCAGCTCCTAATAAGTTTTAGCATGTAGGTGTACTTAGATGACAAAGTATTATGAACCAAATCAATCAAATTTCTTTTATGATTAATATATGTTCAGTCTGTCACTTGAAAAAGTATTGCAATAGACCCAAAATATTGAATCATCTTTATTCAGCTAAAAAGTTTTTTGAGAAGAAAGCATTAGCTCATGCTTACTATTACAGATTTTACTTGGAAACTGTACCTACCACAGGAAAGATTAACAAAGGCTAAAGGATGACTGAGCCAGGATTTTCACATTATTCTTCAGACTCAGTAAGTCCCAGTGTCCCTTGCTATAATGAAAACAAATTGTTTAAAGATGTTAATAAAAAAAGAGTTGCACTTCCCATTTTATAAACAAATGACAAGGCATTGTTCTCAAGTCATTTTTTAAAAATGTTCTTCCCTTTTGGATGCAGCTTTGTGCAAAGCTTATTTTTCTCACATACATAGCAGGGTCTCTGAGAGTCCAAGTGGACTCTATAGCTTGAAAAAATGTATAAGCAACATGAATTAGTTTAGATTTACAAAATGCCAATTTATTTCAAGAAAAAAATTGAATAACCCAGTTGCATGAATGAATCCATTTCTTTTCCTACTTACTATTAATCTGACATTTCAAGTTTATTTCAATTACCATGAGGTATACTTTTCTTCAATTGACAGACAAAGTAAGTGGAAAACAAATATTAACAGTGGTTTTTACTCAGATCATGTAACAGAGAAAACAGTGCCAGGACATGAACACGGCCTGCCATTCTAAATTCAGGATTAATGTCACCTCACAGCATATTCACAGCCATATGCAAAGGAAAACAGTCTGGTGGTGGTGTGGTTTACGCCTTGGGTTTCTAAACTCCAGGTCAGCAGTTTGAATCCACCAGCCATGCCTTTGCAGAAAGTAGAAACTTTCTACTCTTATACATGGCTATCAGGAATTGAATTGATTCCAACTGATAGAGACCCGGTGTACCTCAGAGCAAAGCACTGCCTGGTCCCGCCCCATCCTCAGAGGTGCTCTTGATGTGTGAACCCACTTAATGTTTGGCAGCCACTATGCCCAACTTGTCTTGTTGAAGACCTTCCTCTTGGTGTCTTCCCCGCTACATTACCAATCACGAAGTCTTTCTCCAGGGGCTGATTTTTCCTGACAATGGGTCTGTCCAAAGTAAGTGCTATGACATCTCACCACCCTGGCCTAATATTTTTCTCCAGCATCACAATTCAAATGCATCAGTTCTTCTTCAGTCTTCCTGATTGAGTATCCAATTTTCACATGCTTATGAAGCAAGTGAAAACATCAAGGCTTGGGTCTGGTGCACCTTAGTCCTCCAAGTAACCCCCCGACTTTTCAACATTCTCGAGAAGTCTTGATTTACCCAATGGAAAGCATTGTTTTTTCCTTGACTGCTTTTGTGAGCACTGACGGTGACTCCAAGCAAGATGACTCCTTCCCAGCTTCAATCATTTATTTCTTACCATAATGTTACTTACTTGTCCAGTTGTGAGAACACTGGTCTTTGTATTGCATTGTCATCCGCACTGAAGGCTGCAACCCTTGATTTTCATCAGCTCGTGCCTCCCGCCCTCCTTACTTTCCGCTGCAAAGCTGTTTCATTTGCATACTGAAGCTTACTAATATGCCTTCCTCCCATTATGATGCCATATCTGTCACCATATAATCTAGCTCCTCTGATTATTTGCTCAGTACACAGATAGAAAAAATATAGTGGGAAACCGCAGCCCCGACACCTGACTTTTCTGCTTTTGAACCACTCCCCTATTCTGTTCATGTAACTGCCTCTAGATCCATGTATAAATTCCCCCATGAGCAGTGTTATCGAATTGCTATTATTCTATCTGCATTTTGTTATGGTCCACATAGTTGAATGCTTTAGCACAGTCAATGAAACATAAATAAACTTCTCTCTGGTGGTCTTTGCTTTTAGCCAAGATCCATCCAACATCAGCAATGATGTCCTTTGTACAAGGCCTCTTCTGAATCCCACATGACACTCTGGCAGCTCCCTGTCAAGGTACTGCTGTGACCAGTAATTTAGGATCTTCAGCAAAAGTTTCCTCGAATGCAGAATGAAGGATATTAGTTGTTCTATAGCTTGTGCATGCTGTTGGGTCACCTTTCTTTGGAAGGGTTACATATATGGATCTCTTCCAGTGAGTTGGTCATTTAGCTGTCTTCCACATTTCCTGGCCTGAGAGAGTGCTTCTTCCACGTGTTGAAACATTTCAATTGGTTAGGGCCATCAATACTCAGCGCTTTGTTTTTCAATAATGCTTCCAGTGCAGCTTGGACTTATTCCTTTGGAATCCATGGTTCTTCTTCTCATGCTGCCTTTCTGAAATGGTGGCGTGCTGACTAGTTCCTTTGATACATTGCTGCTGTGCATGCTTTCACTTTCATTTGATGCTTACTGCATCATACAATATCTTTCAATATTAAAACTTGAAACAATTTTTTTCTTGCAATTGTTCCGTTTAGGATATGCTGAGCATGTTCTTTCACTTTGTGCTTTTCCAGCTCCAGGTCTTTGCACCAATCATGATAATATTTAACTTGGTTCTCTTGACCTGCCCTTTGAAGTTTTCTGTTCAGCCCTTTGATTTTACCATTTTGCTCACGTACCTTAGCTACTGTAAAATTAAAAGCAAGTTTCAGAGTCTCCTGTAACACTCTTCCTGATCTTTTCATTTCTTTTTTTTAATCTTTTTAATGACCTTTTGTTTTCTTCATGTTTGAAGAAACATAGTTTGTTAGGGTCCAAATAGTTGATGAAAGTCATAAAGTTTTGTTCCACAACCAAGGGTGAACTAAATTTATGGGTTTTCAAAACTGTTATCAGAGTTACTCCAGTTCACATAATATCAAACTCCAGGTCATTAATATTTTACTGCTGTTATGGTAGCACTTACACAGTTACCACCCTAAAAAACCACAGAGGAAGATATGCTTTGTCCTACCAGATTACCATGTGTTAGAACTGATTCAGTGACAGTGAGTTTTGCATGGAAAACCCACAGAGGCCACATCTGACCTCCTCTGACTTTCCTATTACGATAAGGCCGGGAATAGACATGCTCTACCCAACATTCATGACCTAGTATAACACCACCTGTTCCTCTCATGTATTCTACATCTACAATTATGGCAACTTATTAGGGAAGGTAATAGGTTACCAACAGCCATGATCAGTAAAACTAAGGATACTGTCATTGATCCATAGCAACACTTCTCCCCAGACAGTAGCTAAGTCTGTCTCCAGGCCTTGGTCTCTCAACCAGGCAGTCCTGTGTTACCTGGAAGCTTATCTGTCACTCTGCCTCTTGGTTCAATCGTCTCAGTGCCTCTCCTCTGCTCTAGTCCATGGCTTCCTTGTCTTGGCCCTGGTCTCAGCCTGGCTCTTCTGGTCTCTGTCACAGTCTCTGGTTTCTCTAGTGTCAACCTCTGCCACTTCCAACAGAGATGTTGAATGCATTCTTCTTCCCATGGTTCTGAAATTTCTCTCTGTATCTGAGATGGTTTTTATAGCCAGAGGGATGACTCTGTTGTAGGTGTGGCTGTTGTCTTTTAGGAGACCACACCCCCAAGGAAATCAAGGAATGACTTAATCCCACCTTAACCCTGTCTACTCCTTCCAAAGTGGGATTATAGCCATAATCATAGAGTCCAGAATTATACTACATCATATAGTAATTATGGCTAGAAGAGCAGTAATAATTGAATACCTCTCAATAGACTACTCCAATTCTCAATATAGATCTATGTTAGCACTTATTTTTCACACTGATTTGTCTTCTTCTAGCTCAGAATGTTACAAAGTGTGTTTTATCCCTCAGTTGTAAAATGTGTTTGGCTAAAAGTTGACAGGTAGGCACAACTAATTTTCTGGGTTGATTAATATCCTCTATTTTGAACCTTATCTCTCACAATTGTATTCTTGATTTCCAAGTTTTTAATTAATATTTAAATATGTTAATTTTGAAATGCTAGCACATACTGAAATTGAATTTTGAAATTGAATTTTGAAACTGAATTTTGAAATTTTAGCACATACTATTTTTTTATTTTCAGAATAAAATAGAATTGGAGGGGAGCAAAGTTTATGCACAATTATCATTCCTTGCCTTTGAAGAAAAGTATCTCAACTTTGAAATTTTAAATTAAATTTCAGAATCTGTTATTTTCATTTTCCCCATTAGAGACATGTGAAAATAGATATTACTCTCACCTCTAGCGTGGCACAATTTCCAGTTCTGCCAGTGATCCACTGAGAAAGTGAATTTACCATTCTGACCTTTATTTTCTTCCCATGTCTCAGGAGCAGGAATGGATGCTATTAGCATTCATTAGCCATTAATCTCTTCTTCACAAGAAGCCGGGGGATGGAAACATTTGCATGTATAAGGCAGCTTGAAATTTTCTATCATATAAAGATGAGAATTACATTATCACCACTACTAACATTGTAAATTTAAGGACAGCAATAATTTAACTGAAAAGCAATATTCCTGTGACTAAAGCTGTTTCAAGCAGAGGCCACAGAATTCTAAAACCACTAGATAAATGTCACTTGGAAGAATACTCCTTTGACCTAAATTTTCTTTTCTTTTTTTACTTTCACAAAAGTAAAAAGACCCCATTCAAGATAACATCTTCAGTAAGGCATGTCCCTTTTGTGTGGTGTGCTTCCTTAGCTAATAAAAGATGAACAGTAAAGTCTAAAGAATAGGCCAAAGGTACACTAATTATAAGAATATTTCCTTTCATCTATAGCCACTCTTTTTATAAACTCCAACCAAACTCACTGCCTTCAAGTCAATTCTGCCTCACGGAGACACTTTCGGACAGAGGAGAAATGCTGCTGTCCATGGCCACAGGGTAAAAGCTCTTTTCTCCCCCGAGGGGCAGCCTGATGTTTTCCAAGTGCCAGACTTGTAGTTCACAGCCCAATGTGTTCGCAGCCCTCTGCCACAGGGCTCCTTGATAAATCTATAATAGATTGAAATTACTTAAGTTTTCTAATTTAAAAAATGAATATTCTTTCCCTCTGTAATTTGCTGGCCTTGTGAAATGTGTGTGTTGGTGGGGGGTGGGGGGAGACACATTTTTTCATGCCACATTTAATGACTTGGAATTGTATATTATAAAAACAATACTAACTCCAGCTCAGAAACTATTTCATTTTGGTCACATTTTGTTGTATAACAAAACTTTATTACTTTCATTGTTACATAAATATATATATATATACATATCTTGGTAGACAGAATTTATCTTGTAAGAAAAATAAGCAGTCTTCATTTATACTAGTGGAAATGATTACCTCATGTATCTCATTCTGTTACTTTCATTGGAACCTTCCACATTGAGAATATAACTAGGATGCAAAACAAATGGGCTTACGTAATTGGTTGCAAATGTTTCTAGCAAATTTGACAATTCACTGGTTTGCCCTATGTGAGCAAATTATATCAATGTCAATGGACTGTTATATAGGAAAACGCAACTAATTCTCAAGTGCAGTTTTTCCTAACTTTTTTTTTTGCATTATGATCTAGGATATATAAGTACATTTATATTGGTATTAAGTGTTATTGAATCTATTTCTGTGTGTGTGTGTGTGTGTGTGTGTGTGTAAAAGAGATCTTTGTATAAAACGTAATTGTATATTAAGAAAACCTCCCAGCTCAGTCCAGATCAAGTCCATAAGCTTGATATTAACACATATGTCCTATACCAGTCTATCATTTCCTCTCCAGACTCTCGCAATACATGCAATGTTGCTGATTGCAAGAAGATCACAGGCCAGTAGGTAGACAGTCTTGTGGATCCAGTGACAGTGGAAGCATCTCAGTGCTGGCGTGGGTCTCCACGTGACTTCTCCAGTTCCAGAGCTCTAGTGTAGCGCCATGTGTCTTGTCTGCGGGAAGACCAACCAGGGAGTTTCTGTGTATATGGCCTTCAGTGAGCTATACATCTCCATGGCGCCCTATTGAATCTATTTCAGTACATATCTATTCCATGTTTTTTCCAAACTGGAGACTTCTGGTGTGGCTTGGAAAGGACATTGTGTAACTCAAAAGGACAAAGTTTAATGCCCTCATTATCTCTAAGTATCTCTGTAAGGCTGCGAACACCAAGGGTTGTATAGAAACTAGGGCAAAAGTATTCCATTAGGAGAATAATATCAGGTGTATTCTCTCCTATGTAAGTAGTGTTAAGCATTTTTTCCCCAATGATAGTTTGCTCCACATGATTTAGCTACCAATAGAGGTGTAGACATAAATGCCCCCCTCAGTCTATGGACTTGAATTTCCATTAAGTTTCCAAAGGTCCCCCAATAGTAGTATCTGTTAATTTGGAGTAATCATAAAATAATATTATGTGGCAGATATTTTTATTCCTGTTTGTTTTGGGTAATGTCATCTCTTTCCCCATAGTAGTAATGCCATACCCTTTTCCATGCCCACAAACAGGGTAGAAGAGTTCCGATCTCTCGCCACCCTTTGCAGCATTAGTTTTTTTCAGGGGCTTTTTTCCTTCTTTGATTTAGCTCTTATTAACATTTTAAGGGGCTAGCTCATTGCTGTTTTGATTTACATCTCCAGGATAGCTAATTACCATGAGCATTTTTCATGTATTTGTTAGCCATTTGAGTATCATTTTTGGGTAAATTGTTCTTTTTTTAGCCCACTTTTAAATTGGATTATTTGTTATTGTTTTCCTCATTGACATGTTGCAGATTCCTTTAGACTTTCTAAAGTTTTAGCCCCTTATCTATTGTGCCATTGCTATATATTTTTACCCAGCTCATGGACTCTCTTTTTACTCTCTTGATGAAATCTTCTGATGTGCATAAATATCTTATATTTAGTAGATACCAGTCGTTGATTTTGTCTTCTACTGTGTGTTTCTTTTAATATACATGGTAATAAGTATATGTCCTTCAGAAGAGCCATTAATTTCCCAATTTTCTCATTGATAATCCATATAACATTGGGTTTTACATATAGGTCTCTGATCCATTTGTGTGTCTGTGTGTGTACATGCGCACACATGGTCCTGTTTCATTTTTTCTGCAGACGGAGATTCAATTTGCCAGCAACATTTGTGGAAGAGGCTGCCTCTTTCCTATTTAATTCTTTTTGACTGTTTGTCAAAAGTCAGTTGCATGTTAGTGGATATTTCTGGGTTTTCTAATCTATTCCACTTGTCTCTGTATCTGTCTTTGTACTAGCACAGGATGTTTTGATTAGCGTAACTGTGTAATAGATCTTGGGGTTAGGTTGTGGAAAATCTGCTTTGTTCTTCTTTTTTTTTTTAAAAAAAATCATTTTATGGGGGGCTCGCACATCACTTATGACAATACATACATACATATACTGTTCCAAGCACCTTTGCCTGCTGTTGTCATTCATCAAATCTCTGCTTTTCAATTTGAACCCTTGATAACAGTTTTTCATCCCATCCCTTTCCTCCCCTCTCTCCGGTGCCTCGCCACCCCTCAATACTTTATAAATTATTATTATTTTGTCATATCTTACATTGCTCAACATCTCCCCTCACCCACTCCTCTGAAGTCCATTCTCCAGAGAGGAGGTCATGTGTAGATTCCTGTAATTGGCTTCCCCCTCTCTACCTCACCTTCCCTCCATCCATCTGGTAGCTCGACTCTCACTATTGGCTCTGAGGGGTTCATCTGTCTTTGGGTCCCTGTATTTCCATTTCCCATCTGTGCCCATGTACCTCTTCCAGTCCTGCTGGATTTGTAAGGCAGAATTGGGATCATGATAGTTGGGGGGCGGGGGGAGAAGCCTTTAAGAATTAGAGGAAAGTTGTATCTTTCATTGCTACTTGACTATACCCCGACTGACTTGTCTCCTCTCCGTGACTCTTCTGTAAGGGAGTGTCCAATTACCCACAAATGGGCCTTGGGTCCCCACCCTATTCCCCCCCTCATTTGTAGTGATGTGCTTCTTGTATTCTCATTCTCATTAACATCTAGAAACTTTTTGATCTCCTTTCTAATCTGGGTCAGTTCCCATTCATGCCACAAAACTCATTATTTATCCTCCAACTGTTTGCCCTCGTTTTACTTTTTTATCACTCTCCAGCTTTATGACGAGGTGGTCAGAGAAGGATGTCTCTGTGTTTGAATTTACTTACACTTGACTTGTTTCCTAGTAAGTGCTCAATTTTCTAAAATATGTCATGTGAACTTGAGAAGAATGTGTATTTTTTTTGGATTTGGATGGAAAGCTCTAAATATCTCTATCAGATTTAGTTATCTAATTGTAGCATTTAGTTCTATAGTCTGTTTACTGAGCCTCCTTCCCTAAAATTTGTCTTTCTCTGAGAGTGGTGTCTTAAAGTCCCTTAGTATGATTGTTGAGTCTGTAATATCTTTTTTCATGTTTTGAATAGTCTGTTTGACAAATTTTGTGGCTCTCTCATGTGATGCATATATGTTTATTATTCTCACTGGTTCCTGGTGAAGTGATCCTTTGAGCAGTATAAAGTGCCCCTCCTTATCTCTTCTAATGGCTTAAACCTTGAGGTCAGTTTTGACTGAGATTAGGATTGCAACTCCTGCTTTTTTTGAGTCACAATCTGCCTCATATATTCTCCTCCAGTCTTTTATTCTTAGTTTATTCTTGTTTGAGAGCTTAAGATGTCTTTCCTACAGGCAACAGATTGATGAATTATGTTTTCCAAGCCAGTCTGCCAGCCTTTTTAGTTTAATTATGGAGTTAAGGGATCTGATATTTAGAGTTATTATCCCCATCTTGGGTTCATTGCTGACATCTTGTGATTTTTGATTTGGGTGTTTTCCTATCACCCTTTTTATTACTGTGTTCTGTTTTTTTTTTTGGGGGGGGGTGCTTCTTTATTGCCATGTTTTCCTCCAGCAACTGTATTTTCTGGGCAATTGGTATTGGTTCGTTGGCTTCTGGATGAGGTGGACTGTATGAGCTTCTCCTGTTTGTGCTTGGTGAGTGTAGGTCTTTTGGCCATAGTGATCTATGGCAGGATCTTCCTCAGGGTTGGAGCATCTCACAGCACGTTCTTAGTTTTTCCTTGTCCTGGAAAATCATTATCTCTCCTTCTATGCTAATAGATAACTTTACAGGTTAAAGAATTCTGGGGAAACATTGTTTGCTTTCAGCTTCTGGAAGATATTGGTCCAGTTTCTTCTCTTCATACTCTTATCTGAGAACCCTTATATGTGACCATCTTCCTTTCTCTGGCTGCTCTCTGGATTTTCTCTTTTTCCCTGAAGTTGGATAGTTTATTATATGCCTTGGTCAGCTCTTCTTTGGGTTTAGTCTACTTGGTGTCCTCTCTGCTCCCTGTGTGAGTGACTGGTCCTCATTCATTAGGGTGGGGAAATTGTCTTCCAGAAATTCTCTTGTTAAATTAGTTGTTGACTTCTTCACTGTGTCTTGTTCTGGTATACCAATAAATCGGATGTTTTTCATTTTCATTGTGTCGCTCATGGATCTCAGGTTTTCTTCTATCTCTTTTATTATCTTGTTTGTCTTTCTTGTTTGCTGAGATCAGCCTGATTTTATTCAAGATCACTAATATGTGTCTCAGCCTCCTCTAGTTTATTCATGAGATTGGTGACTTTGTGGGAAGCATCTGCTTCTTCCTCTGTTAACTCCTGTATTTCCCTTTGGTGCATGGACTTTATCCTCTCTGTTGTGGCCTTCAGCCCCTCTATCATTGCATCCTTAGTCTGTGTAGCTTCCCTCATCTCCTGTATTACTCTAAGCAATCTTCGGAACATTTCTTTTAGTGGCAGATCCACCTCGGATTCTTCTGAGTGTTGTTCTGTTGATGTGGTTTGTTTTCCTTGTTTACTTATTGGGAGTGATGTGGCATGCTGTTTGCATCATTGTTTCATGATAATTTTTAAGAGGTGATTGCAATGTTCCTGCGGAGTCAAGAAGTCTTGCATACTTTCACAGTATGATTGGCAATGGTGTTTTCACTGGCTGCCTGTGGTCTACTCTGGAGATTGGTCTGGCTGCTGTGTAGGCAAGTACTATGTTGGCTCAAAAATCAGCAGTGGTAAGAGGTGACAAGCACCGTTGGGGGCAACTACGGGGAACTCAATTTGACTGATGGATAGTTCTGGTCTAGGGTCATGAAAATAGGAGACCACTGGGCAGGTGACAATGCTATTAGGACCTAAGGTAGTGTGATCCACCTGGGCTAGGGAGTTCCCAGAACTGAATCAGTAACCCCCGTATTTCTGGAACTAGGTTTTCTTTGAAGCAGGGATGTCCTCTCAGCCTAGGATGCATTCTCCACTGATCCATTCACTGTGTGAGCCTGCAAAGACCCAGTCCATGGCTCTGGGTGAGGCAACTCTAGACTGGCCTGTAAGACCCTGGCTCAACAGACAAATTGAGATCATTCAAATCATCTTCTCTGACCATGATGTCATAAAGGGGATATCTGCAATGGAAATAAAACAAACAAACAAAAAAAAACAAAGAAACAACAAAGGTCACAATTGGAGACTCAATAACACACTTCTCCAAAAAGAATGATATACCCCAAATTATAGAGGAAATTAGGAAGTTCCTAGAAATCCATGAGAATGGCAATGCAATATGTAAAAACCTATGGGATGCAGCAAATGCAATTATCAAAAATCATGTTATTGCAATAAACATTCACATGAAGAAAGAGGAGAGAGAGAATTATGCTCATCACCTTAACTCATGCTCATCACATCTGCAGTAGTTAGAATAGAGTTAACAGCATGTTTTCCAAAAGCAAAAGAATAGAAATCATAAAAATTAGACCACAGAAAAAAATGAACTGTAAAGCAGAACAGTGGGAAAAAAATCAACAAAGCAAAAAGCAGATTCTTTGAAAGTTTCAACAAAATTTACAAGCCAAGAGCAAACTTAGCAAGGGATAAGGACAAGACATCAATATCAGGAATTAGGGTTAAAACAGGGGGGGATCAAACAGACCCTAATGAAATAAATAATTCAGTAATATGAAAGACTGTATCCCAACAAATTCAATAATTTGGAGAAGATGGACAAATACCTGGAAAAGCACTCTCTTCCAAAATTAATGCATATGAACATTAGGAACTTCAACAGACCCAATAGAAAAAAGAAGAAATAGATATGGTCATCAAGAAACCCTTAGTTACAAAAGCCCCAGTTCAGATGAAAATTTCACAAAGTCTTTCAGAACATAGAAATGGCCAACAAACTTCCAAACTCAGTCTATAAAGCCAGCATAACCCAAATCAGGCAAAGAGTCCACAAGAATAGAGAATTACAGATTTACATACATCATGAACACTGGTGTAAAAATCCTCAACAAAATCTTGGCCAATAAAATCCAACAATCTATTAAAAAAATAAATAACAATACTTTATGACCAAGTGGGATTCATACTTTGAATGCAAGAATGGTTCATTATTTAAAAAAAAAAAACAATTAATGTAATCTACTACATCGATAAGTACAAGAACTTGACATATGACCATATCAATTGTTGCAGATAATGCATTTGATAATATCCAATGCCCTTTTACAATAAAGGCTGTCAAGAAGATAAGACTATAAGGAAAATCCTCAGTACAATAAAAGTCATATATGAAATACCAATAGCCAATATTAAACTCAATGGAGAAAAATTGAAAACATTTAGGGAACTGGACAAGGATGTCCCTAAGTCCTACAACAACAGCAAGATATCAAGGATGTACATTCGGGTAAAGAAGTGAAACTTTCACTATTTGCAGATGATATGATTTTATATATTGAGAATCTTAAGGGGTTCACAATATGATTTCTGGAAACAATAGAGGAATTTAGTATAGTATCAGGATATAAGATGAACAAGCAGAAATAATTGAATTCCTATATTCTAGTGATGAGAATGCAGAAAACGATATCAAGGAATCAGTACCATTCACTATAGTTACACAAAAGCTGAAATACCTAGGAATAAACTGAAAAGACCTATAAGACAAAAAGTACAGAACATTACTGTAAGAAACCAAAAGGGATTTCAACAAATGGAAGAATATCCCATGTTTGTGAATTGCAAGACTCAATGTTGTAAGAATTTATTACCTAAAGCAATCTACAAATTCATTGCAATCTTGATCCAGATTCCAGCATCATTCTTCAATGAAATGGAAAATCTTATTATCAACTTCATCCAGAAAGGGAAGAGCCCAGGATAGGCAAAGAACTCCTCAAGAAGAAGAAAAAACTAGGTAGTCTTGTACTACCTGACCACAAAACCGACTATACAGCCACAGTTGTCAAAACAGTATGATACTGGTAGAATGATAAATGCTCAGATCAATAGATTAGGCCAGAAACCCAGAAATAAAAACATCTGCATACAGAAAACTGATTTTCGACAAAGACCCAAAAAACATTAAGTGGGAAGGAGCTGCCTTCTTCAATAAATGGTGTTCGAAACACTGGATACCCACTTGCAGAAGAATGAAAAAAGGTACATATCTCACTGTAAGCACAAAAATAGGCTCTCACTCTAAGCACAAAAGTAAACTCAAGGTAGATCAGGGATCTAAATGTAAAACCCATATCTATAGAATCATCAATGAGGAAATTGGGTCAAAGTTAGGAGCCCTATTGTAGAGAACACCCAGGCTAGCAGGGTAAAAATAGGAAACACTATGTGGAAGTTAAAATAGATGAGTAGGACCTTTTTTTTTTTTTTAAAGCTAACAACTTGTGTGCATCAAAAGATTTCATTCAAAGAGTAAACAGAACCCACAGGCTAGAAAAAGATATTTAATAACTACATAGCAGACTAAGGACTAATTACTAAAATCTACAGAATTTTACAGATTTACCAGAAAAAAAAATGATCCCTCTGAGAAGGTGAGCAAAAGAGCTGAAGAGATGATTCACAAATGCAGACACTTGAATGGCTAATAAACACATAAGGAAATTCTCCAGGTCACTAGCCTTCTGGGAGAATACAAGTCAAAACCCCAATGAGATACGACCTAATGCCCATAACTGTAGCCCAATTTAAAAAGATTGAAAACCATAAATGTTGGAGAGGGTGTGGTGAGATAGGGATTCCTATTCACACTAGTGGACTTGTAAATGCTTATAGGAATGTGGAAGGCGATAGGGTGATATCTAAAACAGATGGCAGTTGAACTAAGAGCAATTGATCCAGCAATACCATTACTGGGCATATACCCAAAAGAAATGAAAAACAGATCATGAACAGATGCTTGCTCCCCCATGTTCATTGCAGCAAAGTTCACAATAGCAGGAAGTTGGAAACAGCCTAAATTTGTAGCAGTAGAAGAGAGGATTAAAAAACTTTGGTATATACCCACAATGGAATACTATGCATCCCTGAAAAACAGCGGCAGCACCATGGAACACCTCCATTCATGGAGCGATCTAGATGACAGTATGTTGTGTTAGGCAAGGTTCTCTAGAGAAAAAAAACCAGGACACTAATAATTCTCTTTATATATTTATTTAAAAAAAAATTTTTTTTTGGGGGGGGGAACATCACTGCTCTCCGGCGGTGGGAGTAGGAGGCCCAGCCCCACTGCTGGAATTGAACCTCCGTCCCAGTGGACCGCAGTCCCATGCACAACCACTATGCCACTGGGGCTCAGCCCCTCTTTATATATTTATATAGATAGAGGGATATATAAAAAATAGGACTGAGCCCCGGTGGCGTAGTGGTTGAGTGCGGGACTGCGGCCCACTGGGTTGGCGGTTCAAGTCCAGCTGGAGCTCTCTGGGAGCAAGGCTGGACCTCCTACTCCCACCAGAGGGCAGTAATGCTCCCTCCCCCCCCCCCCAAAAAAAAAAAAGAGATAAGAAACAGTTAACTAATCTATAAAGCAGTACAATGACTCGGTGCAACTCACTTGCATGAGACAGCAAGTAGACTGGCAGTCCTTGGAGTCTGTAGGGCTGCCGAGTAGTCCTCTGTAGAGGATACAAGCAGCAAAAAGGCAGGTCACCAACAGTCAGCCAGATGACAGAGTCCAACAGTCCCCAGCTCAAGAGATGTATATCCCAGGAGCATGGCAAAGCAGGGCTTGAAGGAAACTCAATTCACAGCAATACCGTGCACCGATTAGGTGTCCCACAGGTAGTGTCACCTGGAGATCAAGGCACAGGATGAACAAGGCAGCCGGCTGGTCTGAAGGTCCAAGAGCATAAGAGCAAGGCTGGAGCTCACTGAGCCATTTCTATCTCTGCCCTTCATTTGATCTTACCTTTGTTCAGTGGCCATATTGTCACCCCAGACCCATCTCTCTTCTTTGGCCACGTTAGCACAACAAGCTTACCTATCATGTATGCCAAGTGAACTTAGTCACACACAAAAGGACAACTACTGTGTGAGTCTACTGCGATAGGAGGAAGCTGCAGAAGAGGTACCAGCTGAAGCTTGCAGGTCATCCAGTCTTTTGGGTGGGGATCACAAATCCTGGTAAAGAGCCAGCCAAGGGCCAATGAACAACACACCATCTGCTCCAGGGAAAGAGAGTGGGTGCCATTTAGTTGGAGGATGTCTCTGAACAGCTGGGATCAAATGGTTGGGAGAGTAGGGTGCTGTCAGTGGAGTACGGTTGCCATGTGGATTTGGGGTCAGTTCCCCCAGAGAGGGAGGTAGCCCTATCAGAAGCAGGGCAGGAGAGGGGGAAAGGGAGCAGGCACATTTGGAGGAACATAGATGTAGGTCTGTTTGGGGGTAAGGGAGAGAAGGCTGACCTCCAGGCTGTGGGACGAATGTCTGAGGATGCTTTGGGGAACATTAGGTGGGGATTAAACATTAGTGGAAGGCAGTAGGTGGGCTACATTGAACTTGGGCATCCTGGGGTATCCTGGGAACCAAGGCCAGGTGCCATGGAATGCTGAGACACCGAATCCTGGATCTTTGGGGCACACAGCATGCTCCAGATACTGTATTTTCATGAGATCCCAAGTGGGAAATGCACTTGACTCTACTCAGACTCTACGCTTATAACCTTAGGACTTAAGTTGGAAAAGACACGGTGTACAGATGACACCTGAACTGAGAAATTGTGCCATCAGTCAGAGAACAAACCATGTCTTGCTCCATCATATGCTGAATTATTCCAGCAATCCTGTGCCAACCATACTGTTTTACTTTTCTAATGCTTATTTATAGTAGAGTATATCTCAGATGGGCCTTGCCACAGGGGGCTCATCCTCTTGAAGTTGTGTTATTTGTTTTTCTGTTGGTAAGTGAAACCAGGGGAATTTCAGCCTACAGGGAAAACAAATAGAACAACGGTTTCGGGAGAAGGGGGTATATACAGGGTTGGAGGAGATAAAAGGGAGATGAATCCAAGAGTCCAGGAAGGAAAAGTATATTAGGAGACTGATTATGGTAGAAACTGTACACTTCTGTTTGCTTGATTGAATGATATGACAAATGCATTAACTCCCATTACAGCAAATTAAAAGGAAAAACAAACAAACATAATGCAAAACATAGATCCAGGAATGGTAGCTCCAACTTCAGAGCAATTGGTTCTTAAGTCATGGCCCTGCTTGATATTCACCCTCAGGAAGGGAACACAGAAGAGATGGGTGCTATAGCAAAAGGTAGTGAAGAATGTAGATGGTGCCTACCTATCAGATAAAATAGCATTGGCATCTAAAGGTTTGTATCCAAACAAGTCAAACTTATCTAAGTGATAAGTCAACTAAGTCCACATGAAAGAAACACATCATCACCTGTCACTGTAGTATTGGCATCCATATAAAACAAAGTCAAAGGCGGGATCAGTATCAGAGCTTAATTTTGGGAATCCAGGGTGTTGAAGGTGATGGATAACAGTGGGAGGCCCGGATTCATTTGTGGAACTACCAGGAAATAAGCCTCTGGAGAACTCCCGCTATCTAAAATTGAGGGGTTGGAGGAAAGTAGTAACTAAACACACTGGTTGAGAGCGGAAGATCAAAGGCAAACATCTGACATGAACAGTCAAGCCTTTTTCAGTAGATCCCCTCTATGATGCAAGTTGGACCTGATCTGGTTTCCAAAATTTTTTATATTTTGGGTGTGTATTGTGTTGTGGGGATTTTGTTCATATTTGAGTGCATCTCAGAGGTGTTAGGTCAACAGAGGTCATCCTCTTGAACCTGTGTTGCATGCTTTTCCATTTTTTGGTATGTGAAACCCAGGATTGATGACCCAATAGGGATAGCAAGTAGAATAAGGGGTGTGGGGCAGGGACAGTGGCGGTGATGTTGGGGTAAAAGGCAGACAATGGCGCAGAGTCATGTAGAAAAAGGGTGTTTGAAAACTGATTGTAGAAGCAGTTGTACGATTCTACTTGGCATGATTAAAATACAGAATGATAGGATTTGTGTACTATATCCCAAATTTAAAAAATTGAGAATATGGGAATACTGGATTGGTTTAGAATAAGAAAAAGAGTGTATCAAAAAGATATCTTCTTATCTTCTTTTTCTGTATGCTGTGTAAATCATCAGAGAAACTGCATGATATGAAGAAGAATGTGGCTTAGAGAAAAACTTATTAACAATCTGCAATGTGCTGATGACACAACTTGCTTGCGGAAAGTAGGAAGACTTGAGGCTTGTAGCTTTCTGCCTCAATTACAACTCAATGTAAAGAAAACCAATATTCTCACAACTGGTGAGACATCTAAGTGAGATGTCAACTAAATCCTCATGGAAGATGTACACCATCACCAGCCGCCATAGTACTGGAATCCATATAATCCGAAGTCATAGGAGGAATCAGTAGGCAGCATTATGATAAATGAGGATAAGATTCAAATTATCAAGCGTTTCCTCTTGTCTGGATCTGCAAGCAGTTTTCATGGAAGCCGCAGTCAATAGAGTATATCCTCCTTGCATGAGGAACTTTGGCGGCACAGTAGTTTTGCATTGGACTGTAAATAAAATGAACCCCTATTTAATTAAGAGCATTTAATCATTTTAATGGCTTCTTTGATGCTGTTTCATTATCTCTGTAAGGTTTGAAATATCTGGGTGATAATTTATTTTTTTTAACAGAATACATGATGCTGAATTTTTGTTAGTTAACCTGTTTCCTGATGAAAGGAGAATGAATTTCATTTGGGAAAATATCTCTTCACATGAGTAGCTGGATACAAAAGTTGATAGTAAAGCGAAACCAACTTTCTTTATCAAGGAAAACTTTCAAGGAAGTCATGCCCAACATGTAGCTATCATGCTTAAGTGATTTTCATCAGTAATTTTAAGTTCTCTTCTAAAGCCTTGAATTTGTCCATAATACTGGGTTTTTGAAGTTAATTAACTTCATATCCAGATTTTCAATTTCAAGGAAATATTGCAGGTCCAACACATTGTCCTCCATTTCATCAGCCTTTATTATATAAGTCAACGTAAGACTTTGGACTTTAAAGTTCTGAAATTGGATTTCAAATGCGATTTGAATGGCATGCATGTAAGTTGTAAGCACATCTACTTCTGCATTTGTAATTTCTTTATGAGTTTTTACTAAAGGAAAATGGTTAAATGTTTGTTTCACTAAGTCACCCTGAAATAGAACTATCTCACAACAAAATATTTTTCATTCTTCACAATGTCTGTTCCTTACCCTGTTAGCACAAACCTAAATCACTGAAATTATTAGTAATATCTGCTAAGAATTTTAATTTAAGAAGCCAATTTCTATCTTTGAGCTGAGGGAAACTTTCACTCATAAATATTTCAATTGCATCAATGTGTTCTGCAAAGTGATTTAGAACTTTTTTGGTTCTAAATTGGACTTATTGGTTTAATTAGTCAGAGACCACTGACAATGATCAGAGTTATAATGAGCAGAATACACAGAGAATCTGTACAATTAAAAAACCAACAACTTATTGGTTTCAGCCTCTTTTAAGAATAGTTCATCAAGACCAATTATCTAAAAGCCAGAATTTATAATACTAAGCTAAATTGGTAGAAGTCTGCCTTTGACAATCTGATTATTTTTTTTTCTTATTTGGAAAGACCTGAGGGACATTCCAAATCTAGAGACTAAGGATACTTCATTGAGAGTAAACATCCTCTCCTTCCCAAGTCTGTCCGCTTTTTAGAATCTTCATTACCTTGTCTTAAATTATTTTTTCACTGTGGTTAATCCTTTTCTTTATATACAACCTAGCTTCTTATAAAGAAAAAATGTTCCTCCCTGGCATGGCTAAAGATAGAAGAAAATAAAAGAAAATTCAAACACGGATCCATGTAAAGCAAGCTATTTGGGGAGCATGCCCAATATTAGTTCACATCTTTATAAAACTACTGATCCAAACCTCATGGATTCTGCTTCTGCTGAAGCTTTTTCAGTTTGTGTGAATAGTCCTTGTTGCTAAATATAAACATATTGCAAGAAAAATCTTCCATTTGCAGCAAGGTCTTCTCAACAGAGGACTCCAAAGTCCAAACGAAATGGAACTTTCATTATCATCAGACTTCCCAACTCTCTTTTACCATAAATATTAAGTGCAACTACCAATAACATAGCTACTATTTGTAGTTAAATAAATGCAGTACTTTAAACACATGTAGTATGTGGATTCAGATACTAGTCTCTTCATATGATATTTGGGAGTCTATTTGGATACAATATTAAAAGTGACTATAACAATACAAGTTGATGTTGAAATTTTGATAGAATTTGAGCAAAGGACACAAGGTTTACTCTTTTTTTCCCTGTGAGGCAAATAGTTACTATTGTTTCTCAGATGCTGAATTATCTTTTTTTTTTTCATTTCTAAACATTTTGCTTAATTACCTTTATATTATTTTCCTCAGCACTGGGCTAAAAGATTGGGGGTGAGCTGTGCCCTTTCTGCGAATTGTGCTATGCTAGGTAGGACACACTGGTGAGAATCTAGAAGGGGGCAGGAGGAAGAAGTAGGTCCTTCTCAGGTTCACTGTGATACACACCCACTAGAGTTGGCTGCATGAACATATAACTAAAAGTCACACTGAGTGACTTTGGACTCTAGCACGTCACCAGGGATTTTTCACGTTTAAGTTGGTTTATATAACAGTGGAATTGCAGCCTCCTAGTATTTCTGATCAAATTTAGTGATGTTCTTTCAAAAGAAATACAAGAAATGGTCTCTTTTTATCATCTTTTTAATTGTGATACTAACATGGAATGCAGAGACAAAATAGCTAGAGAGTGGTAGAGTCCACTTCCACATATCATGTTACCTCATCTGTAGAAAGGGGATGCAAATAAGTTTCAAAAAGGAATATTTAATATGATTATTAGTCTGAAGGCCAAATCAGTAACAGAGCATGGCACATGAAATGCGCTACTGAAATTTAGACAGTCTTGTTTTATTAGAGTCTAGATTAGATGAAAATGTTATCTGGAAAGACACTCACAAATTAGAATTCCTGTTGCTGTGTTCAGACTCACGGTGATTGTATACAGCAGACGGAAACCCTGCCAAGACCCACAGCACGTCTGCAATTGTCATGTTTGAACCTACGGTCTAGTCACAAGTAATAGTGCTTCCTCCCTGGGAGTCAGACTTCTCAGCACTGGGAAGAAATTGGTAAAAACGAACCTTGCTCTCTGAGAGCTCATTTGTCTGATGGCATCTCACATTTATTGATAAGTAGTCATTAAGAAGCAGATGTTCTACATAATTTAGGTATTGTCCCAACTTGTAACCATGACTCTTTTCATTTATTTACTATGTGTTGGCCCCTACTACATTCGTATTTATTTTTTGCATTTATAAAAAATGGTTTTATCGGCATATAATCCACATATCAAGCAAGGTGTTAATTCAGTACTATTAAGAAGAGTTGTGCAATCTTCACCATAATTTCACAGCATTTTCTTTTTTCTTATACTCATTTACCTCCAACTTTTCCTGCCATACCTCTAGGTCATTATTAATACAGCTACTATCTCTATAGATTTATCTATCTTAGATTTCATATAGAGAATGCCTTACAAAAAAAACAAACAAGAAACAAACAAATAACAATGACCAAAAAAAACCCATCTCCATGGGGAAAAAAAGCAGAACATGTTAAAAATTAAAACAAATTTAAATGGGTCAAAAGCAAGATCAAATGATTAGTGTATTACATTTTAAGCTAACTCCAACTGCTGTTTTTGACTTTAAAATACACTGATAACAAGCCTATTCAAGTCCCTGGATTATGGGCAGAGGGGGTTTCTCTAGAGGTTTAATACATGTGAGAACCCAGCAAATAGATTTTGGGCTTCCATTGTGATGCATGTTTGGAAACAGATTTTGGTAGCAAATGTATGTCCTACTAACAACAACTTTTAAAAGTACAATTGTTTCCCTCCCTCATTTTCCCAGTGAAGGAACTAAGAGAAAATGATACCTAATAAAGAAGCGGCATCTTGAACCTAGATGTCTTTGAGTGAAGTCTAGGTCTTTGTGTATATGTACTAACTAAAGATCAAAGGAGAGGTGAAAATGTAGATAAAAATGCTAGTATCATTTTCTTTAATAGGAATATATCTCTCTATGGTATTATAAATCATGAACACACCAAGTGGTTTAAGGCTCTAACCTACTCAGTTTAAAGACAAAGAAATTTTATAAAGAATTTAACAAATTACAAACATACACTAAGAGGACAATTTTTATTATCCCTAATAATCAAAGCTACAGCAAAAATCAAGCTGTCCTTTATTCACTATGGAATAAAATTTCTCTTTTGTCAGACCGAGAGTATATTTTGGATACTATTTCATGACTATAATGCGATTTTCTAACTTCAGCAATGCTCTCTTTTTGTTTGTTTGCAGATATTCTCAATCTATATGTATAATTATACACATAGCTTTGGAGAGCTCAAAGTCAAGAAGATCAAACTAATCATCATAGTTCATTATGTCAGGATGTCTGTTATGAGTTCCAACCATCTCCTTTCTTAAACAGTGCTAAAAAGCTAAGCCAAACAAAAAGGAGTTAAATTTTCTACCGAATCACGACAGCTGGTAATTGTTAACAGTGTTCATGGGTCATATTAAAGTCAGTGGGAAGCTATGGGTGGGGAAATTTCTTTTCTTTCTTCCAGATGGCTTCTGTAGCTTAAGTTGTCAGAATTAAAGCTGATGATGGAATATGAGTGTCTGATTGAGGTTGAAGCTTGCCAAAGCTTTGTGTGGACAGTAAGATGTTCCCCAATTCTCTGGATCCCTTCTTCACATACCTCATTTCTAGAGGCATTGTGCTGTTTTGGAAAGAGCATAGAAATGAGCATAAAAATCTTTTAGGTTTCAAGCCTGTCTGTGTGGTCTTGGGCAAGTGCTTTTAACTCCTTTAAGCATAAGTATCTTGATTTGTTTAAAATAAAAAGGAAAAAGGAAAGCTAATCGGAATATTATGTCTCCAAGACTAGTGTTTATGAAGTAATGTTATAAAGGTCACTTAATTGCAGCTGTATTACACACTTTTCAAATTTTGGTATTTGAAACCCAGGATTGATGAACTTATAGGAACAACGAGTAGAATAAGGGGAGTCAGGGGGAAAGGGATATCAAGGAGTCCATGTAGAAAAGGAATCTTTGGAAACTGATTGTGGTAGCAATTATACATCCTAGTGGATGTGATTGAAATATGGAATGATATGACATATGTATTAAACCCTGATTAATAAAATATATTTATCATTCTATAATTTTAATTTAATCAACATTACATCTATATATACCAGAGGAGTGGATATTTTCTGAATTTTTTTCAAATCTATTAATGGCACCATCTGCTTCCAGACATGATAGCATGGCAGCCTTCCATAAACAATGAAGACGCTGGACAAAATATATGCCATGGCTGTTTCCAGGCTTTGAACAGAAAAGTAATGAGACTATGTGACTTGAAGGAAATGAATAAGATAAGCTTCACAATTGCCTGGTTTTCTGCCAGGAGGCCCTTGGTGCCGTGTCAGCACAGAGAGGAGGAGTCCAGTAGCAGCATGTTGGTCAGTGTGAGTAGAATAAGGAGAAATCAGACATTTACAGCTACTAGAAGAAGCATTGATGGAACAAATCCTACAGTCAATGAATTTTACAGTGAGACTACAGAATTACTGAAAATCAAGGATAGAATACAAGCTGAATGAAAAAGTTCATTAAAAAGACAGGGGAGGGGGAAAAATCCCCAAACGGATATCATCAGAGACCCTGAAAAGAGCTCTGGGAGGTAACATAACTAAAACAAACAATGGAAGTGACAAAATAAAAACACTGAAGAGGAGATTTCAAAGCAATGTCCTCTCATAAAATGTGTGACGACCCGGAAGTGGGTAAGGCAAAAGGAGGAACCCTTGTGGCGTGTCTCAAGTTGAAAGAACTGAAGAAACTTTCCAAGCCTTGAGCTGCAATGTAGAAGGTTTCCACAGGGAAAAAAATTGAATGTCGAATGTACCATAGAGTTCCAGAAGACTGAACAAGTCTGATTTGGAAATATAGCTAGAATGTTTCTCAGTAAAAAGATAGTAAGACTTCTTCCCCATACTTCAGATAGCATGAGGAAGGAGTCCTTAAGAAGGACATCATGCTTTGGTAAAGTAGGCAGAAGTCCTGAAACTGTGGCCCGTGGGCCACATGCGGCCCACTGAGGACATTTATCTGGCCCGCTGGGTGTTTTGGCCACCACTCGGGATCGCAGTGAATTTGTTCATAGTTTTTTTTGTTTTGTTTTGTTTTGTTTTTTTAACTATAGTCCGGTCCTCCTATGGTCTCAGATACAGTGAACTGGCCCCCTGTTTAAAAAGTTTGAGGACCCCTGAAGTAGAGGCTCAACATAAAGGAGAAAGTTCCTTACCAAGATCGTTTACACTGTCCCAACAGTGGTAGGTCAAACAATCGGAGCTGGTACAGGACGGGCTAGAGGTTTGTTGTGTCATCTGGTTGCTGTGAGTTGGACCCAATTTGACAGCACTTCACCACACTAGTGATCAAGAACGTGGCTCGTAGAGATGAAATGCTGAACTGGAAGCAAGGTAGCTCAACAGTACTTGCTGTGTAACTGTGGACAGTTGACTTCTCTGTCTCAACTGTTATTATACAAATATTGCACGAGAGTAATAGGTTATTTATAGGTGTTTGTCTGAATTAATATAAAGGACTTTGAAATAACAGTAACCAAGAGCTACTTAAAATACATAATATTCTATTATCAGTCTTTTATATTTAATGACATGTATTTCAGTTCTGCCTCATGTTAAGGATTAAGCTATGACAGACAATTCAAACTTCATCAGTTTATTCCCTTTCCTCTCTTCCAAAATGACAAATTGTTTTGGGTTTTATAATTTCCTTGCCATGTTTTAATACACTTTTGAATCTGTAATTAATATATAATATCACTTTTCATTTTAAATTTGCAATTCCATACTTAGTGTCCAGGTATAATTAATGAAGAATCTTCATCTCAAGAGTTGTGTAATTTATATTATCTGTTAAAAAAGAAATGATATAATCATAATTTTTATGAGGCTCAAGCTTACATAGTTATGCCTTGGCATATAAGATGAAATAGTAAAATATAACAGCCTTATTTTTTTCTGAGGATAGATTTTATCTTTTACTTATTAAAATATGCTGATAGTTACAAATCTATTAAGCTCCAATACACGGGGATACCCCCCAAAACACTGGATTTTTTTTTTCAAAACTGAGCATATAAATTTTTTTTACACTACAAACTTATCCCTTCAAAGTACTCTCCATTACACTTAAGACATTTGTCAAATCTGCTATTCCATTCTTGGAAACATTTTTCATACTTTTCTGTTTGAATGACTGACAGCATCTGCCTCACTTTTTCTTTTATCCCTTCTACATCATCAAATCACTGTCCTTTCATGTCCCTCTTCATTCATGGAACTACTAAAATAGAATATTTATATATATAAAAGGAACACATAACACATTATCATTTTCTTAATATCTGTGAATAAGAGAGGCAAGAAGAGGGAGAGAAATAGATAAAAATAGCTTCAACTAGGTTAGTTTGAGATATATCTTAGCAAAATGAGTTTCTGTTACTGGAGCTGTTCAGGAATGCAGGAGAGAGATATCATGGGATTAAGATAAACAATTTCTGAATGGTACATCAGTTTGACTTGATGGTCTCCTAGGGCTTCTTTGTTCTTGTATGAGAATGTAGTTCTCTGTTCCTTCATCAAAGATATCGTTTTATCATAACAGAAACTTATCATATTTCCAAATTTTGCTACACTGGAACCTGTTCTAAACTATCTTCACAAGATAGTTATTATTTTATTTTTGTTTTCACCATTGTGTTAGTCCCGGCAGACTAGAGGAACAAATTTCATAGACACGCATACGGATATACAAGAGGAACGGGACATCGAGAAAACATCCCAACCCAGTCCAGTACAAAGTTGTAAGTCCAATATTAACCCATATGCCCAAAATCAGTCTATAAAGTCCCCTTCCGACTCATGAAGTCACAGGTCAGTGGGTATAGAGTCCGGTGCTGGCAGGGGTCTCCACATGGCTCCTCGCTTCCAGGGTTCAAGGTCCATGAACAGCATCCCGTGGTGGCAGAAGCAATTCATCACTGGCAGAGGTCTCCATGTGGCCATCCCAGCTTCAGAGGTCTGGCTCCAGCAGGGCAAAGCCATGTGGTCTCTCCGCTGGATCCTCCAGCTTCTCGGACGCTGCCATCTTTTCTTGTCCGTGATTAATCGGCCCTGAGACTAACTCCCAACAACTGGGGAAGATAGCTTCTCATCTCCACGAGGGAAATATCACGAGATTTCCCAGATGTATCAGGAGAAAGCCATGCCCACACAGAGGCCTCATTGACTACTCAATGGCTATCTCCAGATTAACATGCTAAACTCCACCCCTACATTTCAATCATAAAATTAACATAAGCACATGACTGCCACAACCATTATCTTCTATAACTCATTTTTTATTGCATATGCTCTACAGAGTCACAGTCACATAATGTACAGGATTTTACATGGCACAAAATACTGCCCAATGGGGTCAGGGTTGAACTGCTATGTGCAAGGTTGATGGTTCAAAACGACTAGCCCCAATATGGGAGTTGGGGTGTGGGATGAGGATGTTTGTTTTCATAAACACTTATTCTCTGAGAAACCCTATGAGGGGTTCACTATGAGTCAGAATTAATATGATGGCCGTACTTTGGTCTTGGAAATGAGGATTGATTAATCAAAAGAGTTAAACTTTCTAGCCAACAAAGACATTTCATTTATTTCCCCCCTTTTTATTGCTTAGGATTAATACACATGCTAAATCATTCCCCAGTTCAATCACACCCAACAGAATTGCACATTTACTCTCACCGTCAGTTTCCAAAAATAGTTTTCTATTTGAACCCTTTGACTCATCACCCCCTCCTGCCTCTGTGGCCCCTCAAACATTCAATTTCTTAACCCAATCTTAGGAAATATTATTTCCAAATTTTAACAGCATTAGAAACTATTCTTAAGTTTTCTTTCTTTTTTTTTTTTTTGTTTTTGTTTTTGGAGCGGGGGCATCACTGCCCTCAGGTGGTAGGAGTAGGAGGCCCAGCCTTTGCTCCATGGAGCTGGAATCGAACCTCCATCCCAGTGGGCCGCAGTCCCATGCACAACCACCACGCCATAGGGACTCAGCCCCAGGTTTTCTTTCTTTCATATCTTCTTTCTTTTATCACTTTGTTTACATGTTCTGGTATGGAAAAAAATGGATTAAGTCCTCTGTTAGGAAAGTCAAGTGGTAAACAAAGAAATGCTCCCTGAACCACGTGTTAGAATAGAGGTTAGTGAGCAGTTAGGGGTCTAGGGAAGCACGAAATTACCATCCAGCCTAGGGGTGGTGGGATGAGAGGATGGTGACACAGAGAAGACGTAGAACACAGGCAACAGGACACAGACAATTCAAGATTAAAAGAGGAATGTTGAAATATTTCAAGGAAGATGAAAGAATTTCAATTAATGGAGAGTGAAGAAAGAAGAGAAGGAGGTGCATGGAATAATGGATTTAATAGAAAATTTGAAATCCATGTGGGCCGACCTAAAACAATGGGGCAAGGAAAAAGAGTACAGTGTGAACACACTTTAGGGCACTTCAAGTCTGCCTTGCAGTAGGTAGTTGAAATCTACAAACAATTTCAACTATGGGCAGAGGTAAAATCAGATAAGCTTTAGCTAAAACTTTGACTCAAAATAATTGAGATTTTATTTATGTCTTCAAGATTTAGAAACTTGTGCGCACATGTCCTGGTATGGACTATTTCCAAGAGACCTGACTCCTCTTTATTTTGTTAATTTTATTGCATGGGTTCAAATATATATCTTTGCTTCTGATATCTCAATTATTTGTTTCAGCAGTCTCAGATTCAAAAAGATACTTTAAAATAGGTTTTACTTTTTAAATTATTCTCATCCTTTTGCACTCCCATTGCTACCCGCTGTCCTATCAATGTGGATTACATGGCAGCAAAATCCATACAACTGGACCCATGGGTAACATGATGAAAAATGAAGAAAAGGCTTTCTCCCACCCACTATCGTGATCCCAGTTCTACCTCACAAATCCAGCTAGACCAGAGTATGGACACTGGAGACAGAAACATGGGGAATTCGGGATAGATGATCCCTTCAGGACCAGTGGTGGGAGTGGTGATACGGGGAAGGTAGAGGGAGGGTGGAGGAGAAAGGGGGAACTAACTGCAGGGATCTACATATGACTTCTCTAGAGTACAGACAGCAAGGAAGTGCGTGAAGGTACACATTGGACAGAGTATGATACGAAAAAGTAATTACAACATGTAAGTTATTAAGGGGAGCGGGAGTAGGGAGGGAGGGGAAATATGGGGAGCTGCTACTGGGGGCCTAAGTGGAGGGAGGATGTTTCGGGGGTGATGATGGCAACAGATGTGCATACAATTGATGTATGTATGATTGTGATGGGAGTTATATGAGCCTCCAATAAAATGATTTATTTTTGTAAATGAAGAAAAGATCGGCATTGTTTAAGATTTCATTTTACTTTGGTCCACAATTAATATCTATGGAAGCAGCAGTCAGGAATAGAGCAGATATACTCCACAATCCAAATTTTTTACAAGGCATTTAGCTAGGGTATTACAAGACTAAGATTGCTAAATTATTAAAGACTGAGATGAACCTAAACCAAGCCATGGCATTTCCCATCACATTACTTGCTTAGAATGCCCGAGGAAGGAGAACTGGAGCCTTACAATCACGGTAACCCACTTTATTGAGGGCCTCCCTCATTTTGGCTGATCAAGGTGATGTTATCAGTTAAGCAATGGGAAAGTTGTTAGTTCAAAGCCAACAGTGGTTTCATGGAAGGGAGATGGCGTTTTCCCACGCTGATTGACAGGAATGGGGAGTTTTTACCTTACTGAGTATGATGTCTTCCAAGAAAACTTCAATAATCAGGTTAAATCACACCACACAGTGGGAGTTAGTACTGCTAGACATTCAAATAATTCTAGTACCTAAAAATAATAAAACAATACTTAAACAAAAATACAATAATTCCTTTAAAGGGACTCGGTACTACAAGGAGACAGGACTTCCTTAGAACCCTTATAAATTAAGGCAGTGCTTTTTTCTGAGAGAATCTACAAAAATGTGACCAAGTTCATTATTAGAGACAACTAGCTACCATCAAGATTCAATCTCAGTTAATGCCTTTAAACTATAATTTTAAAAATGTACAGTTAATATATGTATATATAAAACTGCATCTGCTACTTTAAAAAAGCTGTCCCTACTTAATAATTAGTGGTTGATTTAATGATATCATGTCTTCTCTTGGAAAAAATAAGGTAGGCTCCTATAAAACACATTTATTTTGACACAATAGTAATATTTCTCTTATAAGTCTAAAAAGAGAAGTCTGTTACTTATAAAAAAGAAAATGATACAGAATAGAATGACCACATGATTTCAAAGAATGAGTATGACTAAGGCTATTTTGAATCAGTTTTGTAGTCTTTTTAATCAGTGCCTTTTTCTTACTCAAGCCAATCAACTTAATCAGTAGATGAAGTACTGAACTGCCTGCTGAGCCATTATGAGCCATTATATGCCATGGAAATACAATGAGACAGGCCAATGACAGCATCATTTAGTGCCCTCATGCTTAGCTTTCTGCTCATGTCACTCTTCCACTTTGTGTACCTGAGCACTTTTTCATATTGCTTCTGGATGCTCTGGCTGAGATGCTGGTACAATTTGTAATGAGGCAGTGGAGGCATTGACGGAATCTAGGCACTCCGAACAATGTCCAGCGCTAGAGGAGCCCATAGGAGCATTAGCAAGAGCTACAACCATGGCAAGGGATGAGGAAGAAATGCCAGGAGGAAGCAGATGAGGTGGAAGTGGAAACAACCTCCAAATCCCAGCTTTGAGGATGAGTAGAGCTGACACAGACTCACATGATGAGGCGCTTCCAGCTCCTAGAGAAGAGGGCTGTACTAAAGGAAGTGTAACTGGGGGGTGGGGGGGTCGGGGGGGCTCGATGAAGATAGCAGAGCACACATAGTAATCCTAAATCCAAAATAATACTGTTTTAACCCTCTTTATCTCATTATCTTTGAACATACTGTCAGTGTTGTTGTGCAGTGCCATCGAGCCATTTATAGTGCATAGCACCCCTATGGTAAAGTGACCAGACGTCCCACTTTTTAACAATTTAACAACGCCCCACGGTGTTTTAAAATTAAAATAAATTTATTACAAGACTATTTTTGTGTTCTATGAAAACTGTTGTTACTCCATTTAGACCAAATTTTAATCAAGACCCTCACCCCCACCCCCTGGTCAATGGTGTCCCGCTTAAAATCTTGTCACTTTACACTATGGACAATAGAAGGGAACGCTGTCTAGTCCTGCACATCCTTGTCACTGCTGTTCTGTTTGAGGCCGTGCACACAGTGTGTCCGTTCTTCTCATAAGAGATCTTTGCAGCTGGTTCTTCTCCTTTTGAGTCATTCCCCATCAGCAATAGAAAGTCCTGAAAGCTTTACTCCGTGCACTGCTATATGATCTACTCCTCTGAGACAAAGATGCTCTTCCACAGGCTTATTTTGAGTGCCTTCTGTCCAGAGGGGCTCGTCTTTCAGCACCACATCTGACAATGTTCTGTGTGGTAGGTACTACTGAGCAATGGAGAAACAATTTACACAAGTAACCTACTTGTCGAAGAGAAGAGGAAAACTGTTAGGAAAGGCCAAAAAGCCAAGACTTCGCTACGATAGGCCAGTTGTTACAGAGTGAAGAGTGCCCCCACAAACTATGCATTGTGATTTCTGACCTCTATGACTATGCTTATAATCTCATTTGAAAATATAACCTCTATGACTATGGTTATAATCTCATTGCTACATCATATTAATGATACAATATTAGTATAGGAGGTATAGTAAATCAACTTAGTTTTTTAATATAAAGGAGATTAAATGAAGCAAGGAGGCAGAGATCAGGGGGAGAGATGTCAACTTTATGAAGAAATAGGGGCTTTCCTTCAGAGTCTACTAAGGAATAACACCTTCCTCTGGATCCGAGAGTTTCGGGGGCTCAATAAATTAAGCATTGAGTTGTTCATCACAAGGTTAGTGGGGCATCTCCTCTCATGGAAAAAGATGTGGCAAGGATTTTAGGTAAAGGTCTACAGCCTTGGAAATCCTATAAGTATTTTATTCTCTCCTATCAGATATTATAGGTTGGAATCAATTTAATGATTATTTTGTTTGTTCAATTTGGCCAGAACCAGCAACCCGAATTTGGACTTCTAGCTTCCCAAACTAGATGAAAATTAATATCTGTTTATTATAGTCATCTATCTGTGGTATTTCAATTATAGCAGTACTATATAACCAAGGCACCAGCTAAAATGCACATGAAGATATCAGATTAACAAAAGGAAGAAACAAAGTTTTCAAATTGGAAAAGAAAAATTAAGAACAAGGCCCAAGCATCAGAAGCAAAAGCAGAGTAACTGAAAGCAAGTATTAGGAGATAGGTTGAGTCTCGATTCATGATATCTTCTCCAGGGGGTGGTGAGGCTCACTTTTGACATCTTTGATCTCATTCTTCTTGACTAAGTACTACTTTTCATGAGCAAGGTCAATGTGTGACATTTCATATAGTTTACAGATCTGCCTGGTTGAAACTTAAAACTTCGAACACGTTTATTGCCCAGACTTGCAAGTATGGCATTTCAAGTTGAGAATAAACCAAAGACTCCAAATGCAGTTCCAAAAAGTTGATTCTGATTTATAGTGACCCTATCTAGGGTGTCCAAGGCTTTATAAATCTTTACGGGAGCATATATCACCTTTTTTCATCTGAGCACCTGGGAGGTTTGAACAGCCTACCTGAAGTCAGCAGTCCAGCATTCATCTGACATTTCCACCAAGGGTTCTTTAAGCTGAGACTAGGATGCACATTAGTTAAACCAAATGAACCCTTTCTAGTTCCACTACTTTCTCCCCAGTTGATATAACTGTGTTTAACCAAATCAAAACATTTGCTAACAAGCACATTTCTACCGAGCACTGCAAAGTAAAATAACAAATATATTAAATCATTCTGGGGGGACTCATAAAGCTCTTATCACAATCCATATATACATTCATTGTATCAAGCACATTTGCATATTTTCTGCCACCATCGTTTTTAAAACATAACATGTTCCCTCTACTTTGCCATCTTCCTCTCGTTTGTTGCCCCACTGCTTTACCAAGAATGATGAGGTTAGATTTTGTTCCCCAAACAACTTTATTAGGAGGTAATCTGACAATTTATCACTCCATAGTTCAATCATTTTCCCTTTCTCCCCACCATCCCTCCCTGATGAACCCTTGATGATATATAAACCATTACTTTTTTCATGTTTACACTGACATATTTATATTTATTTTAATAATATTTTATAGTAATTAGTATAGTATAGCATAGTATTTTATAGTAGTTGATAATATCTAGTATAATTTAGTAATATCATTTTTACATTCCAAAATAATTTTAGTGGAAAATAAAGAATAGACTTGAAGAAAGCAAGTCTCCATAACTTTCCAGTAGCAACCGTCATTGACATATTTTTCTTTTATATGAAAAAAGTATATTGCTGAGGTCATGGTTATATTGAAACAAACACCCATTCATTGAAATTTGTATTACTTTTTAGAGCTTTGATTTGACAAAACTTCTTTGTACTTTTGTAAAAAGCAGAAAAAATTACCTAGAAAATACATCTGGATAAAAACATCTCCATTTAGAGAAACATAAACAAGTGACCGCCAAAGAGTGCTTTTCTGTGTATACTAATTTTGCAGGGCAGAAGTTCAAAAGCAGCAGGATTCTAAACTGTTTGCAAGCTGCCTAGAACCACAATTCCCTATTTTTCTAAGATATTAAGAACAATTTTAGTGGTGCACCAAAGGGGAAATTGGTGTGTCCCTCGAATTGATAATAATAAGAATTATACTTCAGCAACAAATGCAGCAGTCATTAATACGTAGTGTTATTTATTGAAGAGCCCTTAAAAAGCTGTTACAAATGCATAATTTTGAGTAATTTGAAAGCACAGCATTCTTGTACAATATGAATTATAAACTAGAGGATTTATTCAATCATTGACAGCACTTTTGATGGGACATCGCACACACGCATTTTTTCCTTTTCACAATGGAAATATTGCCCTTAGTTTAGTGCCTAGTTTTATCCCATTGTTTTTGAAGACCAGGATGTGATTCACTCTAAAAATAGCATTCTGCAGTATAAAGTGTCCGAACTAAAATAGTTTGTTGTTGTAGCCTTCAGGAAAGCCTAAAGACCGTATGCGTGTGTGTTTAACACTTAATGACCTCCCAGTAGGGCTGCGGAATGGCCGTGCACTTGAAGAATGCTTTAATATTTGAGACACTCCGGACATGAAAGGCGATATCAGTTCTTAAGGATAAGGTTTATCCATTGTGGGGAAAAAAAAGATTGAGCCATGTGAATTTCAACCTTTTCTCTTCACAACTAAACGGATTTTAAAACATTTTAATAACCCTGTTGGAGCTGCGTCGTTGTTGCGCGGTCCCCTGGAGTCAGCTGCGGCTCAGAGCGACCCTGCCGACACCGCAGGGAAGCACTGCCGCCCGCACCAGCCTCCCACTGGTGCTCCTGTTTGATTCATTGATGCCGCCCAGCCACCTTCCTCTCGTTTGCTGCCGCACTGCTTTACCAAGAATGATGAGGTTAGGTTTTGTTCCCCAAACAACCTTATCAGGAGGTAATCCGACAATTTATCACTCCATAGTTCAATCACATGAAGCAGTATTGTACAGTTGGTACCACAATCAGTTTCAAAACCTTTCCCCCCTCCTTAACCTCCATGGTCTCGGCTCCTCTCCCCCGACATCCCCCCCACTATACCCCAAGGAACTCTGATTTGGGTTGTTTTCTTTGTAGGCTCATCAGTCCTGTGGTTCCTGTGCTGAAAAACGGACAGAAACAGATTCGAGGAGCCTGCCCACACAATGACGTTGTCACTAGGTTAGATTTTTGAACAGCTTTTAAAACCAGTTGCCCTCGTTTTCATGTATGCTGCCTTGTTGCATATTTTAGGTGAACCAAAATCCAAGTCCACGGTCTAGTGTTTTATTGTAAACTTTGTAGTGGCTATCTACTTTCAATACTTTTTAAACAAAAAAAAAAAAGGAAAGAGGATTGGTGACAAAAATGAGAACTTGTTTATATTTATAAATGTTTAGGTTTCTGTTATTGTTATTTTACTCCTTTGTATTTAGTTACATGAACTTGTACTACACTTTATGTGATACTAACAAAAGTGTTTTTGAAATTTATTTTTTGAATTCAGTAATGTCGTTAACCAAAAGCCTCGAGGATGCTGAATGCAATACCCAAATGTCTTTAAAGAACTCAATTGATACCAATAATCATAATTTACCTTGAAAAGACTATTCTATTCTCTGCAAGCCAAATAAGAATTTTAATAGCCACATGGTCTAAGAGTAAAATAGGTCCTTTAAGAAAATCAGCAGTAACTTCTTCTACTAAAGTCTCAAGTGACCCTTTCTTTAAAATTATTTTATTAAACGATATTATGACTGCCTCCTAATATGAACTGACAAAAGTAGATTGATGAGGCAGTGCAATTTGAGATTATTTGAAATTCATGATTTTTTAAAGATTAAAGTTCTTAAATTTTTAAAATTATAGCAGTTCATAATTTCGGCTCTTTTTCTCTACTCCTCTTTCCCAGGTTATCTTCTTTTTATTATTTGCCATCTGTGTATAAAAACAGGACGCAATCACTGAGGGTGGACCAAACAGTTATATATTATAAGAGCGAGGGTGTTCCTTGTCTGTCCTGCTTTTGCCAATGGTGCTGAATATTCATTAAGCTAAAGGAACTGTCAGCTGCAAGTCTTTGTAAGGTGCCCTCGTTCTCAAAGCCAAAAGGAATAAAAACTCCCCAACAAACCCAAATGAACTATAAAGCCTCCTTTTATGTGAATCATAAAGGACAAAGAAGATAAGCTAACCAAAAAAATATCCTCCATGGGACACAGTTTCTGTAGCATAGATCTTAGGAATATATTCACATTTTCAATAGTGTCATTTTCAGATATATTTTCCACATCATCTCAAAATGATCAAAAAAGACATCTTATAATTAAACCAGCTCTTTGAACAATATTACATTTTAATATTATATTAACCCAAACTGCAAAATTTGGAAAATTTACCTCCACTTTTCTTAATATTTTCTATGGAGGATTAATAATTGATTAAAATAGATAATTTGGAATATAAGATTAATACATTTATTCACATTAGATCATGACATGATTAATACAACTTTCATTTAAAAAGTATTTATATTTTCCTAAGAAATAATTCTATCTGGAAAGAGTTCAAAAAGAAGGATTTCCCATCACTGTCAATGTTTATTTATTAGTTACCTAAAATTGTATGCTTATGGAGCTGAGTCCCTGTGGTGTACCGGTTATATGCGGGACTGCAGCCCACTGGCTTGGCGGTTCAAATACAGCAGCAGCTCAGCTGGGCCTCCCACTTCCACCAGAGGGCAGTGATGTCCAAAAAACAAAAAAACAAACAAAAAGTTGTATGCATATGATAGGTGGAAAGATTCTAAGAAACAGAAATGCCTCATTTGAATCATCGCTTAAGACTATGATTTTTTTGGCCATTTTGTGCTATGATACATAAAATATAAAGTATTCATCCTCTTATACAAGGGTATTCAAATGATTAATTTTATAAACCTTTTGATTTTAACATGGATTCTCTATGTTATCATTGCTTTGCGGGCATTCTGTGTTAATATCCTATCTTTAAAAACAAAAAAACCCACAAAAACAGAAGTTATTTCTGAAAGAGTTGAGACTTCTTCTTTTGTAAAAGTATGCTTAAAAATGTTCTAAAATTATATCACTAGATGATTCATTGGCTATTCTTTATAGTACAATTAGGTGAAAATGACTATGATGTCATACTTATAAACTTTTTTATTGAAAGAGATTTGAAAGGTACTTATGAAAAAAAATTTGAAATATCTATGATGTACTGTGTCTACTCATGAAACTTAAAGGAATCTTTAAAATAATCAACGCTTTATTGTTTTAGATGAAAGCTTACACAGGAAATTAAGTTTCCACACAAATTGTTCATAACAGTTACTTTCATTACAACATGTCAACAATTTCTTTAGTTGTGTCCTATTTGTTCCATTTCCAGTACTCTAGTTCCCTTATTTTCTCAGTTTTCTTTATACTTGTTGACCTTTTGTTTCACAGTGATGGTTTTTTAAATAGAGCACTATTCTTAAGGGTGGTGTACTTGATTTTGTATGCTATTTATTCTGATATTTTGCTTAAAAACTAAAACACTAGAGTGGGTTCTAGATTCAAGAGTGTTTCTGGGCAATCGTCACAGGGCATCCTCTGTTCTCTCCTCTTCCGGGCTTGGTTCTTTACTTCATTTTTAATAAGAATGTGAGCTCAACTCTATAGTAAGTCCTCCCATGTATCTAGGATCATTGACTGTGATGATGGTCAGAACCATCACCTGTAATTTTGGGGAACCATTTAGTTTATACACAGTGAGCTGTTTCATCATTATATATTTCTTAGTCCATTTCAGATTTTACAAAAATATCCTTTCTGAATTACTCTTCTTGGAATAATCTACTCTCTGGATCTGACTTGCATGTTTGATTCTCTAGACCCCACTCAGCAATGTGGTCAATCAAGTTGACATGCTACCCAGACAGTCTACAGTCTAGAGGGAAGAGGCCAGAGGGAGCCTATCTAGATAATGACGCTAGCTTGAGAGGAGAGAGAGAGATGTATTGAATACTGACTAGGAGCAGCAGCTGAACGAAAGTGGAGGGCGAAGATGCATTTCAGCTGGCCTGCGGACCCGGCTCAGCCATTAGAACTTTTACTGGTCGTAGTCAACAAAGACAAGAGGATCACGAGTTCCAAGAGTGCAGGACACGGGGAGCCGTGGCTGGTGATCAGACCCGAATCACCCTCCCCTTTGCCCTCCTACCCCCTAGCGATCACAGTGTGGCAAACACCCCCCTCCCTCGCTCAGCGGCTGGAGATACCCTGCTGGGCACAGCGTCAAATCTGCCTGGGATTAGAGGTACACATTTATAGAGTTACAGGAGAACCCCGGTACCTGACCCCATCAGTACTTGACATAATCATGGCCAAAACATCTTGCATCAGGGCTCGAATAAAACATTGGGATCCGACCTGACTCTTGTGATTCTTCTCCCTCTCCCCGCCCCCCTCCCCCACGTGATTCTTGTAAACAAAATCAGTTCGTGTTTCAGTCACTCAGCATTGTTTAAACCTTTTGTGGCCGTGTTCCAAGGGTTTTGCTTGAATTTTTGTAGTTTTTATGACTTTTTGCTCTGTTTTTAGATTAAAAACACGGGTCCTAAGAACAATCATGATAAGAAACTGGTTAGCCAGGTTATTGATAGTGATGGTAATTTGCAAACCCTTTTAGAAAACAATTAAGGAACTGCCACCAGCAGACTACATTAGACAGATTTTTTTTTTTCCAGAGAAAGCCAGCCAGGTCCTCGTGAAAAAAGGCAACATTGGGGAAAAAAAAAAAAAAAAAACTCCTGAAAAGCAGGATTTGATAGAATGATTTGATAGAATGGAATTCCCCTTCCAAACAACGACTCTCCTTACCTCCTCTCCACATCCGTGTCCACAGATCCAGATCCTCATCAGTCTCAAGGTATGGGCCATCCAGTGATTGTTAAAAACTTTTGCAATGTTGTATTTCTTACTTAAATCGTATCCTTTAGCTCTGAGCTTGCTTACTTTGAAAGGTCTGTGTAATGTTTTATAGAAAACGAAAAGGTTGGGGTAAAAACATGTTGGTCATGAATGGATTAGTCCATTTTCTGTTATTTCTTATGGGAAAAATTGATTCAGAACTTAACTACATCATCTCTCAACTCTCCTTTGAGACTGGATTAGCATCGAGGTCCAGGGTTCTACTGTAGATGCCAAGTACACATCTCCCACACTTATGGAGATGAAGGAACACTGCCTCGTTAGCTGAGAAGACTGTGCAGTCTTGGATGGATGGCCTGCTGCTCCAAGCCAGCCCTGAGGGTGTGGGTTCTCTTCCGGCAACCCTTCTCCAAGTTGCTATCATGGGCCTAAAGGACTTCCTTCTGATAGTAGAGTTTCTGAAGCTCTTCTATTTATAGGAACATATAACCTCATCTTTTTTTCCTGTCATGTGACTAAGGTGTTTGAACTGCCCACTTTGTCATTAACAATCCATTGCTTAGCTGGTAATGCCACCAGGTTTCCTTGAATATTCCTGCAAAGAAATACAATGAAATAATATTTATGCATTTGCAGTCAGTTTAGAGAAAAACCTAGAAAGCTAAAGTAACAGAAAACATCAAATTTTAGAAGAATTCAGAAAAACACTACATGATGAACTGACAATGTATAAAAATGTGAAATTAGAAGACAAAAACAAGATAAAGAACTACAGATTAATGTTGAAATTTCAGAAATAGATACTTTATTGAAAGAACAAAGGAATATAATTGATTCCATAAAATAATTAGCAAGATTGAAGACAAGTTTCTCAAAATGAATCTGTTAGCTATATGTTAAAAAAGAGCACCTTCGGGGCTGAGCCCTGGTGATGTAGTGGTTGTGCGCGGGACTGTGGTCCACTGGGTTGGAGGTTCAAATCCAGCAGCAAGGCTGGGCCTCCTACTCCCACCACCAGAGGCCAGCGATGCCCCAAAAACAAAAACAAAAAAAAACACCTTCCCCCAAATAAAGAAAGCCTATGAATTATAAGGCACACCATCAGAGGAAATCGTTTGTGTGATTGGAATTCTAATACAGAGACACAAAATGATCACAGTCTAGAACAGGAAAAGATACACAAAAAAACCACAGTGAAAATTGTCAAAATTAATGGAAGAAAACATCCTTACTATAAATGACAAGAATAGATACATTTAAGAAGCTGAACAATTCCTATAGAAGATAAACCCCAAAAGCAATTCACCATAGTATACTTTAATCAAACTTTCAAAAAGCAAATATAAGAAAGAATCCCGAAAGAAGCTAAGGAAAAAGAAATACTTGCCTATAAAGAAGAATCAATAAGATTAAATTTTGGTTTCTTAGTAAGAACCATGCAGGCAAGAAGGTAATAGGATTATACATATAAATCTGAAATAAAAAGTCAAACTAAATTAGATACCCAGAAAAAGTGTCTCACAAGATGCTGTTAAAATTAGGACATTTTTAGGTGAGCATAACTTAAAGAAATTTGTATAAACCAGAACAACCTCACAAGAAATAACTACAACAAAATTTTCACCAAAGACCCAATGATAGGAGAAAGCAATCTACTACCAGAGTATTAGAGAGCAGGTTGGTGTATGTGACGACACCACTCAGCAGGGAACTCAAATGTAGAGGTATCAATATCAAGCAAACCTACTGGACTGAAACTAAGAAACTAGAGATCTAGATTTCCAGATGAAGTAAATTCCAAAGATAACATAAATGGGGTAATTATAGAACTACAAAAATGGAGAGAAAGGCTGATCGATTTCAAACTACACCCAACACTTCTACAGTTGTGAAGAAATTCACAATATATCACTTTCATGTACCAGTGCCAATGAAGGACCGAACAACTAGAAAGAATTTCAGTAAAGGTACAGAAGCACTAAACAAAACAATCAACCAATTTAACCTCACAGTCATAAACACCAGAACAGTCTCTCCAACAAAATTCTTTTCCTGCACATGAGAAAAAGTCTCCCGAAGAGACCATTTGTTAAGCCACAAAGCAAGCCCTTACAAATGCAAAATCATCACAGTACTACAAAGTGTCATCTTGGATCACAACACTGTAAAAATTCGAAATAAACAATGAGAGGATCAAGGGAAAAATGTAAATTGAATAAATCTTGCTTAAAAAATGGGAAAACACTGGAGTAAAAAATGAAATGAAAATATTCCTTGAATCAAATGAGAATGGAAACACAACTATGCCATAGTTACTATGGTGAAGTGAAATCTCTTAGTCTGACTCTTCTGTCATATCCATGTGTCTAACTCCCACCAAACGATTAGCCAGAACCATACAAACAGGGCGTCTGAAACACTCAGAGAGTAGTTAGTTGTAGTTACCATCATCTGACTATGCAGATGAGCCATCTCGGAAGCATGAACACAGAGAGAAATCCTGCTGCTGTTAAGGGAGAAAAGCCACCAATGGTACACATTTGAAATCGCCGTCTCAATGGCAGAGGCCAAGATGGAAGAGGCTGAGAGAGGTCAGAGACCAGGAGGCAAAACAGGGGAGTAGCCTCAAGAGGATGAGACTGCGAGAAAGGACGGTAGACTGTCTTCCCGGTCCACACAACACAGGCCAAAGATCACATGGCTCAGAGGAGGCTGAGGGCCAGAGAGAGGCTTGACTGCCTGGGGAGGAGTGACATTGCTTTGCACAGGAGACTAAATCCTTAATGTTTACTGATCCTGGCTAGGGGTAACCTGTTCATGATCCTAATAAACCCCCATGTTTATGAGTCTCGTCTATGCGTTCTTTGAGGCCACTGTAATGCTGGATGGGACCCAGCAGAGAAGGAGAGTGCCGGGGAGCAGAGTGAGTGATAGCAAGGGTCCCAAGGAGGGAGGGTGGAGCACAATGTCTGACCTCTGCCTGGTGCCCAAGGCCTTGGACAGGTGAGGAGGTGGATTTCCTCTCCTTCCTGGTGAGACCAGAGAAGTTAATACAAAACTTAACCGTCACAGGTGGCCAGTAAAAATAATGACAAAATACCTCCGTTTATTTGCCATTAAGCTAATACTATAGAATCAACCTGATCCATAGTGGTTGTACATCTTTAGAGGTGCAGTTAACAGATTCTTTCTCCTGTGGAGTGGCTGGTGAGTTTGACCTGCTGATCTTGCAGTTCACAGACCAATGCCTAACTAGAGAGATGTGAAATCAAACAATGATATCTCGAACTTCGGCATTAGTAGTGAAGTTAAAAAACAAACAACAGCAACAATTCAGCTTCACGATGTAAGAATTCCTGACAAGAGCATGGAAAGACTGTGGCTGACACCCTCCTACACTGACAGGGATTCTGTAAATTATGCAGCCACGATGGGACATACGCTATGGTGCTTCCTTAAAAGAAGTTGGAAGTGGAAATACCATATGATCCTGTTAGGTAGCAAGAACCAGGGATGTCTAAAGGTCGTGCTCCAAATTCAGGTCCTTGAGCCAAGGCGGTGATACATCTGGATGGGCCAAGTGGGCTTAATTCAGTCAATGGGGTTAACCAGTACCATCCACCATGCCTCCTAGACAAATGCCCTAAAGCATGGAACCTGGAGACCAGTGTCCCTTTTTCCCTTTCGACTGCGTTTTTGTTTCGTGGTTTCTCTGGCCTTAGGCTGCCCTGCCACGTGTGGGTTTGCAGTCCCAAGAGGTTGCCTGAAACTTCTGTCAGACACACACACCACTTGAATCACCAGGATTCGGCATGAATTCTTACTTGCATGAAGCCAAGAACTGCGGTATTTCCCACCGAGAACCCTAATAATCCAACAATCCCAATTCTTGGCATATAGCCTAGAGAACCAGCCAAACCCAAGACCAAACTTACTGCCATTGAGGGAGTGCTGACTTGTAGGAACTATATAAGACCAGGTCAATTTTGTCCTTAAAAATAATTCAATCCATTATATTAGTCTTTATTATTGTATTGATGCACTTCTTACCTGACAGGTGCCAGGACCCCTTTATAAGTTACCTTCCATATAAATGTCTAAAAATAATAATCCAGCTGCTCTGATTATTTGTTCAGCATATAATCAGATTGACTAAGTCTGGTGAGAGGACACCATTCTGGCACCTCTTTCCTGATTTTTATTTCCTTGCTGTGTTTGCACAACTGCCTCTTGATCCATGCACAAGTTCTACATTAACACCATGAAATGTTCTAGAGTTCACATTCTTCTTAAAGTTATCCATAGATATGATCCTAAATTTTTTTGTAGTCAATAAAACACAAGTAAATATCTTTCTGGTATTCTCTGCTATCAGCTGCGATGCATCTGACACCAGCAATGATATGCTTCAGCCTTCAGGATTGGAGAAGGCTTACTAACAACTTGTGATATGCAGATGACACATCTTTGCCTGCTGAAAGTGAGGAGGACTTAAAACGCTTGCTGATAAAGATCAAGGATTCCAGCCTTCAGTACAGATTGCAATTCCACCTAAAGAGCAAAATCCTCACCAGCTGCACCACCAGGAAGCATCATGATGAATGGAGAAGAGATTGCAATAGTCAAGGGGATTATAGCGCGTGGCTTCACAATTCATACTCTTGAAAGCAGCAGGGCAAGACCTCTTTAGTGTAATGAAAAGCATGGATACTCCTCTGAGGACTTCAGTGCACCTGACTCAAGCCATCGTGTTTTCTATTGTTTCTCATGCATTGAATAAGAAAGACTGAAGAAGAATTAATGTATCAGAATTGTGGTGCTGGAGAAGAATATCAAACGGACCATGGACTAACAGAACAAACTGAACCATCTTGGAAGAAGTACAGTCAGAGTGCTCCTTAGAGGCAAGGATGGCAAGACTTTTCTAGACTTGAATATGTTGTCAGGAGAGCCTAGTCCCTGGAGAGGATGTGATGCTTGGTAAAGTGTAAAGTGGTGGGGCTGGGGGTGGAGGAGGGGAATAAAAAAGGGGCTCAGGGAGATGGATTGACTGACGGGGCAGCAGGAACAATGGGGAGGAAGGTACAGGATCAGGTAGTCTCTCGTGTTGTGCCCCAGTTCACTATAAATCAGAACTGACTCGAAGCCATTAAACCATAAGAATAATCATCAGAAAATTGTGGACACCCAGAGAACTACAATTTCAGGTATCTAAAATTAATAAAGAAGTCCTGGTAGCACAGTAGGTTAAGCATTGAAGACCACATGGTTGGTGGCTCCAACTACCTGCTTCTCAGTAGGAAAAAGATACAGCTGTTTAACATAAAATTTTGCAGTCTTAGAAATCTTACCGAGAATTTTTCTGTTCTACGTGGCTGTTGTAAGTCTAAATTGAGTTGATAATGGTGAGTTTGGTTAAATTTTGGTTTTAGAACAAATAAATAGCCTATGTATTTGTCTTCCACTGATATTTTTATTACTCATTTGTACAAGGAGTGTTCCTTGACACTTAACTCCTGGTCACCTAGTAGACATAGGGGAGACAGCAATCACCACGCAGACGATGTCTTTCCTTAGAGGACTGAAGGAGTCCTAGTGGTACATTGTTTGAGTGATAGAATGTTCACTGAAAAGTTGGCTGTTTGAAGGCTCCAGCCACCCCATGGGAGAGAGTCTACAATCTGCTCTCACCAATTGCAGTCCAGGAAATTCTGGATGCAGTTACAGACTACCATAACGGGCTCCTCTGGGCGGGAATTGACATGATGGCATATGATAACAACATGGATCCTATGTTCCAGTGGAAGCACACATGCCATTAACTTGTGAACAAATACAAAGATCATTGTAAAATATACAACCAATAGTGAAGAAAATGAATCCAAACAGGCTACCGGCTAATAGATTGGATTATTAACTGGGTGGAAAAGATGAGTCCTGGAAACAGTACAAAAGTTCCTCTTTTGATGTACAGATGAGAGTGAATTTATTGTAACATCAAAAGCATTGCAGAGATTCAATGTAGAGCACTTAGGGCGGTTCCTGCTATAGAGAACCTACATTCTTGCTATAGAGAACATGCATAATGAATATATTCCCCTACCTGTTACCTTCTTGAGTGAATGGAATTTACATGTTATTTTGTATTGAATTACTTTTTTAACATAAAGATCATAGCCCTGACCCAGGAGATAGGGGCTGGAAATTTAAGTTTTGCTGTGATTTCGGAAAGGCCCCTCTGCTTGCATTAACCTGTTTTTGGTGGAGGAGTAGTTGACCTATATTTTCTCCTGCTTTGAGAAGGCTGTTTCTCTTCCCCATCAAGGCAAATATAGGCAACATACATGTGAAAATGTGGGTGACAAAAACTATATAACATACATGTTATAACTTTTAACTTCTCCATTACACAAATATCAGTGTTTGACCTTAGCGCATCTGTTTTCCTTTAAATGTTCCCTCACAGTCTTTTCTTTCATATGACTTCAACTATCATCTTTCCAGGCCGTTGGGCATGAAATTTCAGTCTTCTACCACTCCTCCTTCTCTCACTCTTTACATAATCAAATTCTTGCAAAATATTCTTTTGTGTTCCTTTGAGAAAAAAATTGATTTACTTTGTCCCCTCTTATCTATCTATCCAATTAGACTAATCCCTGGTGGAAATGTTAGGCACATGATGTATTCTTTCCTAAATCAATATTCCTTTGTCTTTTGATAAAGTTCTTCTCTTACCCTGCTTAAGTCTCTTATGCTGGATATTTGAAATTTATGCCAATGAGCTCACACTCCTCAGATTTCCCTGCAATACAATTGCTGTCTTTCTGCTTTATCGTTGCCTTCAGTTTTTCCTTCAATTTGCTTTTATAAATCAAGTGATTTTAAAATTCATTAGGATTGCGAATCATTGTTGTGTGGTAATGAATACTATGGACACTTTTAAATTTATATTACTATAGTAAATTATTGTTTTGAAAATATGGCAATATAAAATTCAATTTTGGGTTTAAATCTAGTAAATGCCTAAATCAGAAACATATTTTTTGTAATATAAGTTAGGCATGTCCTAGAAGTGTTATTATCTAACTTAAGTGCACCTAGATGTGCTTATATAACCATGTGAAAATATAATTTTTAGGTAAAAAATTACATTATTTTTTAACATGCCACAAGTACAAAAGGAAAGATGAGGTTTTCTAGTTGCATATGTGTTTGTTTAACTTCCTGGACTGACAGTGGCTGGGAAAGCACAATTCAATCTGTGATTCCTTCAAAATTGGGAGTGATTCCAATTTGATGAAACAAGAAAAGGGCTGAGGGGACTTAAAAAAATGTTATTCCAGTGGCATTTGTGTCTCCTGCTAATCTTAATTTTTGCTAGCACAGACCCATAAACTTATTATATTTTGAGTTGGATCAAATTTAGTTGTTTGGAGAAAAGTAATTATGATTATTGTCCCCAGGCCAAGTTAACAACACACCAATTGTGACTAGCCAAGATGTCTTGACTTCACAAATGCCTTATATTTATTTATTTATTGTATTGGCTTTTCTTAGGAAGTGACTCCAGGACAGAGAAGCTATAATTCATGTGTGAAGTAAACCATGACCATCCTGAAGAGGTTGTCACTAACAGTATATTTAAACTCCCCCTTTAAAGTAATGCTATGTGTACCTTCTTTGCATTTAGTCATTTGGAAAGATAAGATGATTATTGCATGGCTGAATTTGTAAATCTGAAATATGTGAATCTCAGACAACTCTAAAAGCACAATTGCTTGTGAAGTTTTCATTAATTAAAAACTCTTGATGGAGGTTGAGCCCCGGTGGCATAGTGGTTGTGTGCGGGACTGTGGCCCACTGGGATGGAGGTTCAATTCCAGCAGTGGGGCTGGGCCTCCTACTCCCACCACCGGAGAGCAGTGATGCCCCCCCTCCCCCCCCAAAAAAAACTTTTGATGGAAAGGCTAGTCATAGTGGAAGTTGAGAATACACACACTCAAAGTTCACAAAAAACAAATAAACAATTGTTTTTTTCATTGCCTGATACCAATTTAAGAGAAACATAAATGCAAAAGTTAAATAAGTCCTAAGATAAAAGAATGGATAAGGATGAGAAGACTTTGTGAAAGAAAAGCAGTCTGCCATAAAGTACTTGACCACAGACTTATGAATTAGAACGTCGGTGTACGAACACTTGATCTATCTTGTCTACGGTAGACAAGTCCTGGATTTGGCTGTTGGTATATTGCTGGAGCTAGTGTTTCAGTCCATCTGGTGGGTTCCCATTGTTTTCTCTGACCTATTTCACCATACATGATGCACTTTTCTCGTGATCGGTCATTCCCCAAAAAACAATCAAAGAAAAATGAAAATAATAAGAATGAATTTGTCCCTCAGCAGAGAGAAAGATGAACTTATCTGGTACCATAAAAATTCACAGCCTCAGAAAATCAACACAGGGTCCCTATGAGTCCAAATGGACTCGTTCAAGTGAATAAGGGGAAAGAAAAAAGAATCTTTTAGACTACAGATTCATTCTGCATTACACAACAAAGAATATATATATATGTGTGTATATATATATATATATATATATATGATGCATTTATTGAGTACTATATGCCAAACTCTAATAGCATAGATGACCCTGTTAATTTTGGAGAGAAAGTAATATTGTTGTTGAAACATTGGGCTCAGGGAGGGGAAATGAGCTGCCTCTGTGGATGATGCACTGTGTGAGGAGCTAGAGATCCATGATGAAGGCAGGCAGAACAGTAAGATGAGAACAGGCAGGGAACTGAGCAACTAGTGGGAATGTCTGCCTCAAATCATTATCAGCTGGAGTAAACCAAGTATGTTAATGATGTGGATTGCCGAGTTTCCCCCATCAGTGTGTTAGGGATATCCTTTTATATATACTTTCTTTAGTGGGGACACCATTCTCATTCGGTGCATCTTCTCTCAGGCTCTGCCTTCATCTATCTGATGACCTCTCGGAAATACACGCCATCATCTTTCTGTCAGTTTGTCATCCTGTGGTGGCTTGTGTGCTGCTATGATGCAGGAAGCTGTGTTATTAGTATTTCAAGGACCAGCAGGGTCACCTGAAATGAACGTGTCTCAGAGGAGCTTCACAACGAAGAACAGACAACAAAGAAGAAATCAACTTTCGTTTCTCACTTAGGAGGAAGTAGTGGCTGAAAACCTAATGCATATCTTCAAAATATTATCAGATACTGAAGGCCTAATGAATGCAAGAAAATCATTGCCAGAGATAGCCCGGGACAATAGGCACCTCAGGCTGGATGGAACTTGAATTGTGACTGAGAAGGAACTGCTTCTTTGGCGGGTGGTCAGAATAAGTGAGGCTTTCAGAATATTAATTTGCTGATGGGGCAGAGCTTCAAGTAGGAGAAATAACTGCAACAATCTGCTAATGATTAGAACTTGGAATGTGTAAAGTATCAATCTAGGAACATTGTAAGTTATCAAGAATGAAATACAATGCATAAAGATCAATAGCCTGGGTATAAGTCAGCTGAAATTGATTAAAATTTGTCATTTTAATCAGATACCAGACTCATATAGTTTACTGTGTTGGGAAACCCCAATCAAAAGGAATGGCATCACATTGATTGTCAAATAGGACACTGCAAAATCAATCTTGAAGTAGTGTTGTCTGTGATAGCATTAAACCTATCCACCTTTGAGGAAATAAACACAATTGTTCACATTTATGCACCTCCCACAAAAGCTAGTCATGAAGAAATGAAAGAATTCCACAAAGTCTTTAGTCAGAAATTGATCAACTATGAAAATCAAGATGCATTAATTGTTGGAGATTGAGATGCAAAAGTTGGGGGGGGAAAGAGGAAGGAACAGTATTTGGAAATATGAATTTGGTGACATAAATCAAGTTAGATATTATATACAGAATTTTGCAAGTATTTTGCAAATACTTTTTTTTCAACAACACAGAAGACAACATTTGCACTTTTTCATATGGAATACATAGACATCCTATTGACATCATCACTGGGAAGAGATGATGGAGAAGCTCAGTGTCAGCAGCTGAAACCAGGTCTGGACTGACTGCCCAGAAGACCACCAATTGCTCCTATGTAACTTCAAGTTAAAGCTGATGAAGAAAACAAGTCTCCAAGAGCTAAAATATGACCCCGTGTATAACCCATCTGAATTTCAAGAATAGATTTAGTGCATTGGACACTGATGACAGAAATCCTGATGGCCTGTCAGAAGACATCAAGACTACTATTTATGAAGAAAGCAAAAATGTCTTTCAAAAGGCAGGAAAGGAATAAAAGATAAAAATGGATGTTAGAAGAGATTCTAAAACTTGCTTTTAATCCTAAGGTAGCTGGAGTGAAGAGAAGAAATGATGAAATGAACTGAACCGAAAATGTCAAAGGGCAGCTCAATAAGACAAAGTGAAATATCATAATGAGATGCGGAAAGATCAACAGTTAGAAAACCAAGAAGAAAGAACGGGCACAGCACATCTTAACCTGAAAGAACGTAAAATATATATCAAGCTCAAGTTGCAACCTTGAAAGTTTCTCTGGACAATATAATGAATGATGCAGGGGGCATAAAAGACGATGGAAAGCATGTACAGTCACATACGAAAAAGAAGTCTGCTATCCACCATTTCAAGAGGTAGCAGATGAACATGAAGCCATAGTGCTTAAGGAAGAAGTTCAAGCTGAAATGAAAGCATTAGTCAAAAACAAATCTTCAGGAATTGATGGACGATTGCTTCAACAAGGTGATGAAACACTGGAAGCCCTTAACCTGTGAAAGCCAAGATGTTGGGACAGAAGTTACTTGGCAACTACTAGAAGAAATTTATATTTTTAACCATTCTAAGGAAAGGTGTCTCAACAGAATTCTTCAATTATAGAATGACTTCACTGATATCACATGCAAGTAAATTTTTGCTGAAGTTCATCTGACAACAGTTGCAGCAGGGAGCTGTCAGATGTTCATATCCGATTCAGAAGCGCTGAAAGCGGAGAATGCCAGAAAGATGTTTACTTGTGTCTTAAAGACTATGCCAAAACATTCACCTGCATGAGTCATAAACAAACTATGGATAACCTTGAGAAGAATGGGAATTCCAGAATATTTCATTGTGCTGTTTCATGGTACAAAAGAGACTCCATCTCAAATATCATTTAAAAAGAACATTTATTAGTGTTAAAAGAGACAAGGACAACATGAAGACACAGACACATCCCCTGGATGAGAGACCACCAACTCAAGGTGGAAATAGCATCTCCAAGTCCTTAGATCTTAGAAATGGCCCGAGTGGGCAAAGGAAACTATCACAAAAGCATGATTGGTGGCATATCAGTACATCGCAGTTACAGGTGGGACTACAGAAGCAAGGAACGGCACCACAATCAGGACAAGGACATTGGTAGATAGAAAGGTTTACAAGATTGGTTTGGGGTCTTCTGAAAAAGCCAGTCAGAGCAAGACTGATTGGGCATGGTCATAATTATGCCCAATGACTATGTGACCCTACCTACTCTCCCCAAGTATGGTGACCTCTATACAGGAACCAACTTGATGGTACCTAATGACCATAGTATAAGGCTATCTCTTTGATGACTGAGGTGCATCTGACAAAGTTAGGCATTTTGGACTGTTTCTTATGTGTGTGAAAGCTAGACTTTGAAAAAGGAACACAGAATTAATATCCTTGAATTGCACGTTTGATTAAAACATAATAAGATACCATGATCTACCAGAGTAGCAAACTAGTCAGTTTTAGCAGAATGATTCAGAGAAGTATTTACAGATAGATCTAGCCCAACTACTGACTGAGGTATTCTAGCATAAATAAACAACCTACAGGAATACTTCTGTCCCTAAACTAACTCAATCCTTAATACTGAAACAAGTTTGAATTCAAACCCTAGTCCAATCCTAACCTTCACCCAAACTTAAACGTAGATTTATTAGAACGTTCCTCAGATGCCAGTATGTTGAGACTTGCAATTGCTTAGCATAATCAGGATAGACAGACCTCCAGAAGAGGACATTCTATCTGGTTTCGGGTTAGGAAAATCTGTACACTATCAGTAGCGATGGATTCCAACCTACCCGGGATCATGAAGGCGACAGAACTGGAAAGAATTTTATTCTCTCACACACAAGGTTACCATTGGAGGGATGACTTGGTGGCACTAGCAATGACATTCTGGATACTTCTGCACCCATCTGTCAGCACGGACCCCTTAAAATGAACTTCAGAGTTAGAAGTGCTGTTACACTCCCTGAAAGATTCCTGTTCTGCAAAAGATAAGAAATAAAAACACAGCACCATGACATTCTGAGGATGGTTATCTGTCACTCTCTCATATTTTCTTCCACCCTCTTATGGTGTTCATCTCCACTGTATAGTCTCCTGGTGGTTTTCCAATGCTTAAGTACGGTCCTGCCACAAAACCTTTGTACTTCTTCTTCACAGTTCTGGTCATAATCCTCAGCCCCTATAAACACATGAACTAGTCTTCCTTCTGCTTTTATCCTGGATTCTGCTTAAATGTCTCCCCACCAGGGGATTTTACTGATCCCCCAAACTAAAATATTACTTCTTCTATAGAATAAATATTTGCTAGATGATTAAATGGAACCCTGGGAAGATGGGTTACTTATTATCACACTGTGCTTTTTGAAAATAAGTGTAAGAAATGAAAGAAAAGACAAAAATAAATAAAGTCCCTTGGTGCTTAAGTTCAGTTGCTTATTTGCTGAAAGTGTCTTGCCTTAGTGTAGCATGGATGAGCTGCCAGAAATATGGAGTCTCTGAAACTCTCTGAAGTGACAGAAATGTGACTTTACTGAGAGTACTGTCATGTCTGGGCTACACTCATAGCAAGTGCAGCAAGAGAGAAACAGGTGACTAACTTTCACTGTGGTTTTTATTTTGTTTTTCCAAATTTGCATCCTTTCCATGCATGCTCTAAGCAGTGGTAAATGTTTCAGATTAATTTAACTTAATATTTACAACAATTTTGGAGTATAGAATTTTGATCCAAGGGAGTTGCCTCTGAATCAAAACTTGGTAATACAAAAAATTTCATTTTTCACAAGGGAGCAATGAGACCAGATTTAGTTCAACTATTTTTTAATAGCTACATCTGCCACCATGAGCTATGTCATGCAATTGTTTGTGTCATTTGAATTGCAGCTTTCCCATGTTTAAAATTAATTTGCAGTGTGCATCATAGTTCAAAGACTTAGAAATGTAAATTTAAAAGTAAATGGAAACATTAAATTGTAAAACTCACTCAGATTCTAAAATCTCACTGGAGATATACCATCATATATTGTAATGGCCTGTGACAGTCATGTGCTTATGTTAATTTTATGATTGAAATGTAGAGGTGGAGTCTAGCCTGCTAATCTGGAGATAGCCATTGAGTAGCCAATGAGGCCTCTATGTGGGCATGGCTTTCTCCTGAGACTTCTGAGAAATCTCACGATATTTCCCTCATGAAGATGAGAAGTTATCTTCCCCAGTGGTTGGGAGTTAGTCTTAGAAAGATGATTAATCATGGATAAGACAAGATGGCAGCTTCCGATAAGCTGGAGGAGCCACACAGCTTTGCCCTGATGGAGCCAGACCTCTGAAGCTGGGACGGCCACACGGAGACCTCTGCCAGTGATGAGTTGCTTCTGCTGTTGATAGACCCTGAGCCCTGGAAACGAGGAGCCATGTGGAGACCCCTGCCAGCGCCAGGATTTTGCACCCACTGACCTTTGACTTCGTGAGTTGCAAGGAGACTTTATAGACTGATTTCGGGCATATGGGTTAATATCAGACTTGGGACTTTGAACTAGACTGGGCTCAATGTCCTGTTCCTCTTGTATACAAACCTTTTCCTTACATCCATATGCGTGTCTATGAAATTTGTTCCTCTAGTCTACCCGGACTCACACATGGTCCTATTGTAGTGCTTTAGAAATAGGTGTTAGGAGAGGGTGTTTTGAGAGCAATCATGGCAATAAGTGTGCAAATGTGGCCTGCGTACAATTGATGTATGTACAGATCATGATGGGAGTTGTATGAGCCCCCAATAAAATGATTTATTTAAAAAAAAGGATGGGGGCTGAGCCCCGGTGGCGTAGTGGTTGTGCGCGGGACTGCGGCCCACTGGGATGGAGGTTCAATTCCAGCAGTGGAACTGGGCCTTCTATTCCCACCACCAGAGAGCAGTGATGCCCCCCCCCCCAAAAAAAAAAGAAAAAGGATGAGCTTATACCAAGGGTTCAAGTAGAAAATATTTGGAAATGAAGATGGCAACATGTGTACAAATATGCTTGATACAAATTATGTATTGAATGTTATAAGAACTGTTAAAGCCCCCAATAAAATCATTGGAAAAAATAGGTGTTACATATACTTTAGTTATTTAAATATCTGTTTTAAGATATAAAATTAATGAGTTAAACAGTATATTTGATATGTGTTCATTTTATATTTATGAGAGAGTAATAAGTATAGACTTCTAGAAATTGTCTTTTAAGAGTTTTTTTTAAAAAAAAAACATTTATTGGGAGCTATTACAGATATCTTATCATTCCATAGTTCCATCATATCAAACAGTTCTGTACAATTGCTAAAATATCAGTTTCAAAACATTATTTTTCTTCTTGAATTCCTTGACATCAGCTCTCTTTTTTTTGGAGGGGGCGGTGGGCAACACTGCCCTGGTAGGAGTAGGAAGCCCAGTCTTTTTCCTGGAGAGCTGCTGCTGGATTTGAACCGTCAACCCTGTGGGCTGCAGTCCTGCACTCAACCACTATGCCACCAGGGCTCAGCCTGAATTGACATCAGCTGTCTTTTAAAAGTTTTGGAGATTTACTAGTGAAGTCAACTGATGGAGCTATGCAAACCTCTCTTCTAGAAGTAGTGGCTTACCGCAGACCTTTCACCTATGCAGGCAAAAGTGATGCTTGTACTTTTCCTAGGTGCTCAGAAATAAACTCTAAAAGTCCACAGTGTGTGTGTGCACATTTAAGGTGCACCTATGATAGCTCTCTGTCTGGAGAAGAGTGATGAAAATTGAAAGACCCCTGAGAAGACTTAGTTAATGGAACAATAGACCACTCCAACAGTGGACCCCGTAAAAGAGAAGGATTCTGTTGTGCCCATCTGCCACTGTCCTCCACCTCTGCTAACTACCATCTGTCTCCAAAAAAGGATAACATTAAAGGTTCTGATTAGAGTGGGAGAAAGATGTGGACCCAAACTCAAAATCACAAATGAGACCAGGCTTACTTGTTGGATAGAAAATGGGTACCTCACAAGACCCCTTAGTCACTCTTCAGGTGTAGACTGAATGTTCTCCTCATTAATCAACTGTTTAAGATGGAAAGGGAAGCATTCATCCCAGGACGAAGTTCAGAGTTAGGCAGAAGGAATCAGGAAACAAGGAGGATATCCAGTAAATGAGAGTACATTTAAGAGATGTGACAGATGAATTGAAATGTATATGAATTGTTAGATGTTTAACTAATGATTAGCTGTGAAGACCTTTACCCAATCCACGCACAAAAAAAGGGTTTTCTTTTAAATGTGTAGGATATAAAAGAACATAAATTAATGGTAGCACTAAGTGAATCACCCCTCAGCCCCAGTTTATTATATTTGATTCTAAAAAACAGCTGGGAAATATATAAAAGTTTTAGCATGGGCTGAGCCCTGGTGGCGTGGTGGTTGTGCGCGGGACTGTGGCCCACTGGGATGGAGGTTCAATTCCAGCAGTGGGGCTGGGCCTCCTACTCCCACCACCAGAGTGCAGTGATGCCTAAAAAAAAAAGTTTTAGCATGACTTGTTTAATTGAACTCAAAAACCAGGTTCCCTGGTTTACTGATTCATATCATCTTTAGTTTCTGTGTAATCTCTCTACATAGTAAAAATATCTTTGAGGAGTCAGCTAAATCCACACAGAAGAAGCACACCAGCCTCTGTGACACAATTCGAATACGGGCTAGAGAAAAGTTTCAGGGTGAGAATTATGAACACCGCGTTTGTGGAAGGCTGGGGGAGCCAGTGGGAACCGAAACCAGTCTGTAGAGTGTCTAGTCAGACTGAACCCTTGGCAGACAGGCTCTAGCCAAGGACAAGAGTCCCAAATAACCTTACAGTCAGGCAGAGACCATTGTAATCTTGACCATGTTGAATTGAACTGGTACTTCCTCAGTTGACTTCCCATCTGAAATTGTTCTGGTGCAAGTATCTCTTCATTGTTCCATGATAGAAATTTCTTCCGTGGCCTTTTGAATGTTGATGGGAGTTTTCTTCCTCTCAAACATTGCTTCTGTTTTTGTCTTTGTACTAATATGATCTTATCCTTACCACCTTAGTGTGATTTGGATTTCATTGTTTTCTGTTGGGTTTCACAGTGGTGACGCACAGGAGGAGTAGATGGGTAGTGGTAATAACAGATACAAGGAGTTATAGGGAATGCAGGGGAGGTGGATGGGCAATAGAGAGGGAAAAAGGATTTTGAGATGGACAATGAGGGTAGGAGTCAGGGAGGGAGCACTAGAACTGGTCGTGATAGCACAAATCACATAGAAGGAGTTTAACTATGGGGGGTGGGGAATGCTCTAAGATAGATGTGGTGGTGATTGTGTAATTCCTCTTGATATGATTTAAAGACTGAACTAATCAAGTGTGTGATATGTAGATTATGTGCTAATATAACTATTGGGGAAAAAGAAATTAGTTCTTGTTTTATTAAAATAATTTCCTATGCTTTATGTTGAGTTGCCTTTGTCCTTCAAAAACAAAATTGGTAACAATAGAAAGATACAGAACAAGGTATCTGTCCTAACTTTAGCACAAACTAAAGATCCTAATATCTATGTTACCGTATATATTTTCAAAATTTGTCGTGGCACTTTGAGTAAATCACAGTGTTATTTTTTAGGTGCTCATAAATTTATTTTATGATGTGTCCAGTTTTGTTTTACACACATTTCCAAAAATAAGAGTCTAAATAGAACAAGATAAAAGGGAATACTTTCTATGTAAAACTATTGTTGAGTTTCTGCAAAATAGAAATGTTCCAATTTTTTCTTTCATCGTATGAAAAAGATGCTGGACTAAATTGTTTGACATGTGCCCCAAAGAGCTGTCCGATCTGAAGACATCAAGTCCCCCTTAGTTTAAATTTCTGCAGGTAAAAATCACTAACACTATTTCAGAGATTGAAAGCTTTGTGGAAATTCTCAGGAAGCTTGTCCTGTCCTTTATTTCTTATTACTAAGTTTTAATTGGGGAGACCATGATAAAGAGTCTGCCAAGGTTTTCTTTAGTACCCTGTGTCTTTCTAGGGCTCTGCCTAATGAAATTAGCTAGTCACCGTGGAGTGCCATCACCATAATTTCAGTCATTCTTTAAAATGCTAATTGGCTACAGCCTTATTTTTTTAGTTTGAATGTATAATTTCTAGATCACAAATCTTGAGCTGAAAATGTGTACTAGACTCACCCATGAAGTTTTCTAAAAGCAGAGATATCCAACACATGTTTCAAATTTATTGAATCACTTTCATATGCTTTTGTAAATACATATCTCAGGATTGTCGAATGTTATAGTTTAAGAGTACAAGACTGTAGAGATTACATTTTTGTCTATTGTTTTTAGAATGTCTCCATTTATTTTGTTTATCATAAAAGGACAAAACTTTCTTGTCTGTTGAATTATTCCCATAATTTGACCTTATCTGAACTTGTGAAAATCATCACACACAAGTTAGCTATCACCATTTAAAAAAAATCCTTTTATTGGGGGCTCATACTACTCATCACAATCCATACATACATCCACTGTCTCAAGCACATTTATACATATGTTGCTGTCATTGTTTTCAAAGAATTTTCGACTTCAGTCCTTGGTATCAGCTGCTCATTACCACCACCCCCGCCCTTTTCCTCTCTCCCTCATAGACCCTTTATAGTTTATAAATTATTTTATTTTTTCATGTCTTGCACTGTTTAATATCTCCCTTTACCCCCTTGTCTGTTGTCCATCCCCCTGGGAAGGGGTTATAGATAGATCATTGTAATTGCTCCCCCTTTCTCCCTTCACCTTCTCCTTCCCCTGCTGGTAAGGCTACTCTTAATATTGGTCCAGAGTTTATCTGTCCTATATTCTCTGTGTTTCCGGCTCTTATCTGTACCCATGTACTTGCTCTGGTCTACTTAGATTTATAAGGTAGAATTAGGGTAGGGTCATGATCGTGTGTGGGAGGAAGCATTAAAGAATCAGAGGAAAGCTGTATGTTTCATCTGTGCTACACAGCACTCTGACTGTCCTGTCTTCTTCCCATGACCTTTCTGTAAGGGGATGTCCAATTGCTTAAGTCTCCACCACACAGGGACTTTGTTTTGTTCTACCCTAGTGTTTACTTCAAGATTCTGCTGGAAATGATTGTGCATGATTTGGGTGCAGTAGGAGCCTCCAACTACTGGCATTTCAAATTTTCAGACTGTTCTCAGGGTGTGAACTAGAATTTTGAAGAAATCTTTTAGTTAAACAAGATATGGCTTTGTAATATTAAATAGCAGAAATTCAGCAGAAAAAAATAATTACATGAAAAGGCATGAACTGATGAGGACAATTTTTTACTTATTTGTGAGGAATACTCTTTATTTTGTTTTAATGTTAATTAGGTATATAAGTAACTATCTTTTTCATTTTAAGCAATTTGATAAATTTTGTTTTCTAGCTGAAAAGATTTGAAAATAAGATTAGTTACTAACTAGTATCCAGAATTTAGAAAAAAAATGCAAAATAAAACACCACTTCTTAAATAGTCTCACTTTTCATTGTAATATAGTTCTTTGGGTAGAAGTATTTTATTTATTAAAAAAATGAAACTCACTGCCGTTGAGTCAGTGCTCATTCATAGCCACCGTCTCTCCCCACCCCCCGCCCTTGTGGTTTCTGAAACTGTAGCTGTTTACCAAAATAGAAAGTACAGTATATAATCGCACAAATAGAGTGGGCACCAAGTAGGTGGAATGCTGTATTTGTAAATAATGATCATCAATTGATGGTCATTTAAGGGGAGCAATGTTGGGCTATTCCTTGGGTCCAAAACCTACAAAGCTCTCCAAGGCGAATTGGACTTTTACTTGACTTATGGTTCTCGACTGTAACATGACCAACTCCACTGAGTCAGCCCTGACATATGGTGACCCCGCACATAATACAAAGACATTCCGTTTGTTCTTGTACCACCCTCCTTATCAATTGTGGATTCAACCATGGCAATCCACAGTGGAAATGACTAATTTCCAGACCTCCATCACCAGGTCTCTCTCTCTGGTCCGCATTTGTCTGAAGAGCCACTGTCATCTGTTCAGCCTGATTGCAACACACAAGCCTCCAATGACAAATTGGTGGTGCCCACACATGAAGTAAATGGGCTGGCACTCCGACTGGCATGTCCCACAGAGAAGATGAGATGGCTCAGCTGTTGTGTATTCAGCTGCTAACCTCAAGGTCCCCAGTTTGAAACCACCAGGTGCTCTATAGAAGAAAGAAGAAGGCTATCCACTCTTGTAAAGAGTGACTGCCTCACACCCACAGGGGCAGCTCTAGCCTGAGTCAGAATTGACTTCCCGGCCTTGAGTGTGAGTTTTTGTTTGGAAGCCATCCTTACCCCTTTATAGGTCAAAGAAGCCATACAGTCCTTGAAGAAAGAGCCTTCCAGATTTATGAGAAATCTGGCAGATAGATTGTCTTTGCAGTGACTGTCCAGTTTGAGATGGCAAACCACAAACGCCTTAAGAAAAATTGCAATTCCAGGGCATAGTGTTTGTGCAATACTCTGTGATTTAAGATGTGTGACACAAGCTCAGAGGAGCACTGTATATAATGAATCCACATACTTGTTAAGTCTATCTAACCAAACCTAATGAGACTCGCATGACTTTCTGTTAAGCCCCTTCATTTGTGATCATCTCATAGCAAGGATGGAAGGCTGTGAGGAAAGGTGAAACATCATGAGACTGACGACATGTGAGTCATTACACACACAGGGAGAAAAAAACTCATGTAAAATTTCTTAACTTTTAATTCTAATTGTTCATAACTTTTTGAAGCATCATTGTATATAGTCTACTGACCTAGTATATACAGATATAGTCTTATACACAGTAGAGAGGACCTGAGAGTGTTCTATCACTATGTACAACTCTGTTGCAACTAGAGTTCCCCATTCATACCTGCATAGATTTTATAAAATAAATTAATTTTTATAAAAAAGAAACTGAAGCAAAGCGTGTCTAAACATGTGATCATGGGTGACTGCAGGCAAGTTTTCTTAGTAATACATATGTTTAGGATGTCTTTTGTAAAAAAAAAAGTCAATTCGAGGCAGTGGAGTCAGCTCAGAAGTTTACTGCAACTGCCAAATTTACCAGAGGAGTATTCTTGGTAGATTTTCATTAAGGGCACAGGGCGACCACAGGGGTTTATTCTGAAGAAGTTTTAAGGACCTAAAAACTGCATAGGTGAAAAAAGGCTGGGAAAGCTGTCTTGAGGAATTTAATTTTCTTATCATGAGAATGCACTTGCTCATTCTTCAAGAGCAGGAAGAATTTTGTTAGGAAACTGTGTCCCACCCTACTGATCCTACCTGACACTTTCACCTCCCTATCGAAAACAGCTTTTGAGAGGAGAATGATGGGAGTCGCTGGGGGATGCCAGACCTGCTAGTTGGAAGCATGGAGTTCTTGGAGAATTATCAGAGTTGGGAATCCAGTCTCCAGAAGTGTGTAGCTTTGGAGGAAATGGCAGTAATTCATCGTTTTTGATTTTTAAAATAAAAAGGTTTTATGATCTTGCTTAATGCTTTTTGGCTTATCCTTGCATGTGTAATTTATATGCATATATAACAGCTATTGGAAAGTCTTTTCCAGGGCATTATCTTGACGATTTCTACCTTTCATTGTTTTATGCTACTTTACAAGTAAGTTGTAGAAATGGAATATTTATATATTTAATTGTGTAATTTAGACAATGGAAAAGTTCAGAAGTCAGTGTTCTTTTAGTATAAATATATAAACTACTTATGCTTAGTGAGATGACAATGATTATTACTCTAGAGGAAGACACTTGCATATATTTACAAAAGCATTTCAGAATCTTTATTTGCTTCTATATGTGATTCTTTGATTCTCTTAACAAGTTGTAACAGTTTACTGGCTTTCTCATCATTTAGTAAGGTAAAGGCACTGGTAGGTGTATGTTTTCTATTTGTATGAGAATCATAGTTCACTTAAGTTAGTTATGAATTCTTATTTTCTATATTTTTCTTTCAACCATGTGCTACCAAATGATATGATAGAAAAAAGAAAATCTGGACACATTTTGCTTTTAGGGCCCCTTTCTCATCTTTTGGCATAAGAAGTACATTCCTAGTATGAAAATGTAATTTAATACCTTTCTAATTGGTTCGCAGAATTGATTTACTGATTTATTGAAGACTCAAGAAGATAGTAGAGATATGCTAACTAATTTTAATATCTTATACTAAGGACTAAGAAAATATGGTAATAAATTATATTATTTAACACTGCTAAATGTGCATGAAAATCAATTTCTACTTTAATATTTGTGTCAAATAAAAAATAGATACTTTTGGTAGCTATAACAAGAGTGGCTTTAATTGACCAGAATATTCTAAGTATGTTTTACAAATTAAAGAAATAGCAATTCCTATTAGCAAATTAAGTCAAGATAAAATAAAAATATGTACACATTAAAATGATAAATGATAAATATACTGTCATGGTTACAACTAGGTCTATGTACATTGGACTACAAGTGAACAAACAACAAATTCCAATATGGATATTTTATGAATAAAAACACTGGAACATACTTTCAGGAACAAAAAATATGACATTAGCACTCTTTTCACTAGTAACTGCCTAATAACCAGGGCTATATTTCAAAATTCCCCAAATTAGTCTTTGATACCAAATGAGTTGGTTTTAAAAGTTTGTAAAATTTTACTTTTTTATGAATAAGTCACAAAGAAGATATTAATTAACAATTGAGCTTGTAGAAAATCTACAATTGGAAAATATTCCCTATATATCTAACCAGAGAGACTGCCTAAACATTAATACTATACAATAGTTGAACATTGGCTATTGAAAGAATTTGATCTCAACTTAACATTGATAAAATCACTATAAAGAGATATAAAAATTACAATATTTTAACATATAATACTGATAGTTCACTGTTTTGTACTGTCACATAAGGATGTCTCTACAGCTTGTCTAGATAATGCTGAAATGCTTGCCACACTGTTACCAAATCAGTTGAACCTGCATCTTTGAATAATAAATAGCGAGTGAGTCTGTGTTTAATTGTGTAACTTAGACAATGGAAAAGTTCAGAACAGCCAGTGTTCCTTTTTGTCACAGCTATTATGGAGTTCATAAACTTGAAACTATGTTAATAATAACTTTACATGTAAAGACATAAATGTATTGACCAGCTTATTAGCATATTCTCATTTCTATTGATTTAGATGACTAACCTAGATGAGTTCAAATAACTTCTGGATTCACCATCAATTGAGGACTTTAAGAAATAACCTGTGATGGCTGTCAATAGTTTAGCCCATTATAATGACAAAATTCAAAATACCATACACCGTGATTTTTTCTCCTAAAACAGATTTCTACAAATTGAAACATTTTATTCTCTGACTATTTCTGCAGAAATTCACTTAAGGAAATTAAAATTCTATTTATAGATCCAGTGAATTTATTCTTCTGACTTTTTTCCCCATCTTAATTTAATTATTCCACAGACATTCTGAGAACAATTCAATTTCAACAATACATTCAAGTTCTTCATGGATTTGTATTGTCACATGCCATAGTTGTACTAAGTATTATATTTTCTGAAAAAAACTCAAAATGTAAACAATGTAACTGATATCTATAGTTTTTCTTTTTTTTTTTTTAATTTTTTTTAAATTTTTTTATTTTTGGGCATCACTGCTCTGGTGGTGGGAGTAGGAGGCCCAGCCCCACTGCTGGAATTGAACCTCCGTCCCAGTGGGCCGCAGTCCCGCGCACAACCACTACGCCACCGGGGCTCAGCAGTTTTTCTTTATTTTTAAAGTTAAACTGGAACTTTTCTAAAAAAGTATTTCTAATTATACATATGTGTGTGTATCTGTTATATATATAGATACACACACTTATATATGACCAGTAAAGTAGCATTTTTAATTGGGTCAAATCCCAAGAGTTATTTGCCTTTTCTGGATTAGAATGCAAGTTCATCGTCAAAATAAAAGAAAAAAAATGCCAAATACACCCATTATTAAAGTGTGAGTCAGCAAGTCGGTCAGCAAGTCTAATCTATTTTAAAAATGATCTTACATTTAAAAATAAATATTGTGTATGTTGTTATAGATATTTCATTTCTCTTAGATTTCAAACTTCTGATGCTGGTATTTGGTTGTCTTCAAAATACCACATATAGAATTATAACCCCTATTTTATTATAAAATCAGCTCAAATACAGTATCAGATATTGAAATGCGTACATTATTGCATTATGTATCCACTTTTCAAAATATACCGTCTCAGATGGTATGCATTTGATTGCAGGCGGTAAAATTGAATAGCAATATTTACAAGCTTATTTTAACAACACATTTTTCACAAAGTCCCGAGAAAATAAGAAACTCTTCATTGATTTTCCTTCATGTAAAGTGATGCTACATATGTCTATGCAGTAGAAATGGAGAGGGTAAAGTTTCTATCGACAGGTTCCCCCCCATCTGTGTATCACGACAGGAAAACAGTTGACAAGGAGTTTGGTAGCATTAGTCAAGATGTAAAAATGTACGTCATGATCTCCAAATCCCAAAGACAGACAGATATGACGCCGTTCATAATTGTGGTGGACCAGCATTTCTGTTTCATCGCTGTTTTTGGAAAGAAGATAAACCAACTGGACTCCCTGGCATTTTATCTGTTTCATCGTAAACTTAATTATAAAAAGGGTCAGAAAGTCTTCTGAGCAAAAAAAGTAAAAAGAGAGAGATCAATTCTACCAATGGATATAGGGTAAATTTTTGCTGTTGTTCATTGTTTAACTAATTTTAGGTACAGATTTGAAAGCTTCAGATAGATCTTCTGAAAACTAGAGTAGAATCATTTCCAATGTGTATTATGAAGTGTTGCAATCTTATCTGTTAATTAATTTGGAACACAAACATGGGTTGTGTTCATTTCTTTGAAATTCCACATGCAGAATTTTCAAGTTGTTTGCTTGAATTTGCCCATGGTGGAAGTATTTACACCATGGAAACTGGCAAATGATACAATTTAATGTAATGGGGGTTTTGTTTTGTTTTGTTTTTTACTCCCACATAGTTGTTGAACTTCTACCAGTACAAGGTTGACTTTATATGTTTGTTTTTGTGTATATCATTCAAGAAATTTATTTAATATTGAAATTTCCATATAAAGTCATGAAACCAAGTCCTTGGGCTAGTGGTACAAAACATTTATGCACTGTACGTATTTCAAGCATAAAAGTTTTCTGGTTTCAAAACAACACTTTCAATATCATGGATGCTCTTTCCATTTAAGTGCTCACTGGGATAGTCTTGGCTGTATCCCTGACTGTCACTGATGGTCGACACTGTGTAAGATGCACTACGCAGGCCATCTGTCTGGGAAAAACTGTGTCCAAATTGGATTCTGTATTGATTCCAGTTTCTTCTTAAAATTGCTTGAACCTATGCATCATAAAGAAGTAGAAAAAAGAATGATCCATTAATTGACATGAATATATTGTACTTAATGGCTTTATGAAATCCTTAATGTTAACATGGTAGTATCTTTTTATTCAGCTTGAAACATTACAATGAGCAAATCACCATAGGAGAATGCATGGCAATTAGTTTGTATTTTCAGATTCCATTGGCAATTCTTTTCATGCCATGTCTTTGAAGTCTTAATAATGTTAGGTATACCTTCTTATTAAATAGTTATAACAGATTCCCACTTACAAGATTGTATGTCCAATGTCTAATTTTATATTAATAAATTTATATTAATAAATTTATTAAGAGAATTATAAAGTAAGTAGCGTATAAAATAAAAGGGAAAAAAATAAGCTATTGATTTATGTAAATCATCATTATCAACAATGGCAGCAGGAACAGTCCTCATTGAGTGATGATCATATATTAAGGCTGGTGCATGACTCTGAAGACAAAAGCAGAGGTTTGGTCTTCCTGAACTTTACTAACCAGGGAAGAAAGTTATTGAAAAAATAATTACAAAAGGATAAGTATTGTGAAAAAACTCTTTACTAAAATTTTCATCCTTCTATTTTATTGTATCTGGACCACTCCTACCCCCACACCGTACAAAAGTAACTTGATGGTTAATGACTCTAATTGCTAGTCACTCTACAGGGAGTCATTATTTTGGATGAGAATGATCATTGCTTTTGGTTATGGAATGAATTCTGACTCATAGCGACCCCATCTTTTACATACATGTATGTATGTGCATCAGCACGGACTCAGTAGTAGTCCGCTATATGCATGTTTAATTTTATTTATTTCATTGTTGTTGAGAATGTATACAACAGAACACACATCAGTTCAAGAGTACAATTCACGGATACTGATTGCATTCCTTGATTATGTACCCATTCTTACTCTCTTTCTCTGAGATGCTTCTCTTCTATTGATGTCACTTTGCAGGTCCTCTTTAAAGTCCTAGCTAAGCTTCAGCTATCACTGTCCCATGTACACGAAAGAGAAGTTTTTAAAAGAGTGTTCTGCTTAAAGCAGACATATTTTACCCAGTAAATTATTGTTTTATGAAGATTCTGGGGGCACTTTTGGTTAAAGGTTTTAATATTACTTCAACATTTTCCCATTGGCTGTACTTTTGATAATGTCAGGTTTTACAGACTTGGTTCACTGGACTGCTGAGTGGGATTGAATTGCCACCCAGTTAGTAATTGAGTGCAAACAAAGGTAGGTCATCTATCCTGACTTTGATTTTAATTGAGCACAGGGTCATATGCCAATGTCTAATATTCAATAAGTGGAAAGCAAGCAAGACTTTTCAAGTGGATCTTCAAGGGAGCAATTATGGTATTTCCATGTCTCCTGAATTAGCTGACTATTTGGACATCTCTGCTTCCATGTTGAGAATGGATCTGCCTTAGCTGTGTGAAGCAGGCATTATTTGTGTCATTTTTCCAGAGCTCTCTGCTGCATTTTGACCAAATGATTGGTTTCCCCAAAGGAAGCCTGAGCATCAAAGAGTCTTTTCTGATCATTTATATTTAAGAGGAATTTTAAAAATCATGAGCTATATACAATAGGAGACAATTCTTTTTCTAATTCCATTTTTGAAGCCCTTTCCTATTACAAATATCAAAACCAAACTCCCTGCCATTCTGTCAGTGTGGCCTTCCAGCTTTCTCTGTGGGTTTCCAGAACTGTTTGCAGGACTACAAAATCCCACCTTTCTCATGAAACCCTGCTGGTGCTTTTGAACCGCCAACCACAGAGCATGAAATAAATCTCTTTTTACTAGTTACATCGAGTTTGAAAATTTTCTACACTAGAGACATTTGTTTAAAATAGTAGCAGGCCCCAAAATAAGCCTGGCTTATGTGAGGTTTGGGTTGTTTGTTTGAAATCATTCAACTGTCTTAAGAGGTAAAGGAAAGGCAGTTATCCAAACAGAGGAGGAGCCGTCTTGTATAGTACGATTACGGGTTAAGGTGCTACCCAGAAAGTCATCAATGTGAAACCACCTGCCGCTTGGAGAGAGAAAAACAAGGTTTTCTGCTTCTGTAAAGAGTTACAATCTTGAGAATCTACAGTTCTACACTGTACTGTAAGACCCTTGTGAGTGGAAATCAACCAGATAGCAGTGAATTTGATAAGCAAATAGATATCTTCAGAATACTTGCAACATTTACTGTCTGTCAGATTCTCCTATGCTCAATGTCACATTCAGTGAACACAAAGTTCTGCTACCTGCTTATTGCAGGTAAGAAAAAAAAGAAGGGTTCAATAGATATTCAGTGGACTTCCTTAGTCAGAAATCAAAATGAATTGTTAGAATTTTTAGTTGGCATTGTTCCTCAGTCATTTAAAAAGTATGTTATTAAAATGCAGTGATTTGGCTTCAATAATTACTTTGTTATATAAATAAATTGTGAATTATGTCACTAAATTCTAGAATGATTAATACAGAAACATATTTGCTGTCTGAAAATAGCTAGTGCAGAAGATTCTATGTGAATATCAGGAGGAATGTTCACAGGAAGATATTTCTCAGGTATATCTAGCACTTTTAGTCTACAAAAGGAAAGCTTAATTTCAGTTCTAAAAGCCAAATTGGCTTTTGAAATTTTGTTTGTTCCTGAAATATTTTGATTAAGGTCATCACCCTATTTCTTCTTTGTCATGTTATTTGCTAACGTTTAAAATAATGTTAGTTACAGGCCTAAAACGCATGCAGTCTTTTGTTTTTCAAAGTTTTTCTCTCTAAGATCCTGGATTTTCATTTACTTCCTAGAATACAATGTCACATTTTTTTTTAACATAACATGTTCACTCTTAATAAACATTAAATGTGAGGGGGGGAAAGGAATAGGATGCCATGGACAATTCCCACTGGAAGCGGAGATATCTTGTACCATAAAGATAAGAAGAGGGATTTGAATGTTTTATGCATGGACATTATACAGCAACCATAGGAAGATGCTATAGACTCCAACATTATACCTCTTATGTTCGCTGGCATCTGAAAAGGAGCTATTCTCCTTAAGCTAACTGAATTTTTAAAATTAAATAACTAGAGAGAGTTTTGGCAAAAAAACCTGTCTATTTCATGGGATTATGGTTTTAGTTTTTCTAAGAAAAAATATTTGTGCTGACTTTATAAAAGTGTCTGTTTTTAGGTGCTGTTAAATGCAGGGAGGAGACTGGGGTAGGTCCTTCCTGGTGCTGGGAGTCTCATGTCCGTGGTCGCATTGTACATTTTTATCTTTGTGCATAAAGTGTCCTCTGTGCTAGTCAAGGCACTGTTTTATGGCTACTGAGGCATAATAGTAGGAAGGCATTGCTTTAAAAAAGCAGAGACATTAAGTGAAATACAGATAGTTGACCTTATGTGGTAAGCAAGAAAGGAACTAAGGAAATGATTTTAAGGAGTTCATGACATAGTTGGAACAGCACAAAATGTATTTGGCAGCCATGTGGGGAAAAAGAGAGTGGGAAAAACTCAGAGGCAAAAAGACAAAAAGGGAGGGATTATAGTATTTCTTAAGATGAGAAATGAATCATACATAAACAAGAATTATATCTCTAGAGATGAGGAGACAGGGACAGATATGAGAGATGTGAAGAACGGAAAGACTTGGCAACAGTCTGGTTTGACTGGGTTTTGTGTTATTGCAACTTTTAATGCCAAATGTTCTCAACATGGCAGATGATCAAAGTTTTGCATGTCCTTTGCTTACCCAGATTGAGTTTAACTGGAGTTCTAGGCATCAGTTTGGTTATTCCCTAGACATACTTTTGAGATAAAAGGGCCAATTTGAGATTTGATTCCAAAATGATTCTATGCTCATTTGTTCATGTGTATTTTGAAAATGAGTGATTTGATAAATCTAATAAATCTAATATACTGGTTATCTACTGATGATAGGAGTTATCTTAGCGGTACAAGCCGTTCATTGTTTGACTAGTAATTGAAAAGTGGGTGCCCAGTGGTACCTCTGAAGAAAGCAAAATCAATCTGATTCTGAAAGATTGCAGCCAGGGGAACCTATGAAGCTAGTTCATCTCTAGAGGGAGGCAGCCAGCAATCCGTGAGCAGAAGGTGGAGAGCAACGCTAACACCCTGGCATTCTGTAGCATTAACCTGGGGCGACTTTTAAGGTTTTATGGTTTATTGCCCTAATAAGTGGACACTGAGATCCCAGGAAACTCTGAACATTGCCCACAGTGATGAGAGCCTGGAAGCAAGTGGTGGCTTTGGGTTTAAATCTACCTATGAGTCAGTGTCTATTCTATACTGTCTTCTATCACAAAATATTTACCATCACTAACTGGTCTTAAAACGTAACCGGTCCCACTGGGATGGAGGTTCGATTCCAGCTCCATGGAGCAAAGGCTGGGCCTCCTACTCCCACCACCTGAGGGCAGTGATTCCCCCCCCCCCCCCAAAACAAAAACAAAAAACGAAAAAACAAAAAAACGTAACCGGTATAAAAACAAATTGATTCCTGTACACACAGGGGTGTAATATATATATATATATATATATATATATATATAATACACATATTGAATATATATTCAAGCTAACAGTTTTACTAACATTCTTTTATCACACAAGTGATTCGAAATACTCTTATCTATATTAAACTGTAAAATCTTACATAGGCAGCACTTTGGATTATCTATTGTCATTTATACAGTAATACATTTGTATACGTGTATAATAAATGTTATTTGAAATTTATGTCATAACAATATATTCTTTATTTCTTCCTAATTTTACATTTTTTTGGTATTTTTTTGTTTTTGTGGGCCTCACTGCCCTCTGGTGGTTGTGGGAGCCACCCATTGCCGCTCCTGAGAGCCACTGCTGGATTTGAACTGCCAAGCCTGCAGGCTGCAGTCCCGCACATATGCCATGGGGGCTCAGCCCAATTTCTTCCTAATTTTAGTTAAGTTATTTTTTACCCATATTATGGTTAGGGCTTGTTGGTGGTTCTGAGTCAGAATAACCCAGGTGGGAGGGAACAAACCCTTGTCTGGCCTGTGCTAACCTCCCAACTCCTACCTTGTAGTCAATCTATCCCATAGTAGGTCTTCCTCTGTTTCATCAGTCTAGACTTTACCAAGCAGGATGTCTTCTTCAGGGACTGTTACTTTACAATCATATGTTCAAATTACATGACCACACTGGTTTATAAGCACCAGGTCAGCTATATTTTTTCCATGAGAGAGAGTCATTTGTTCTTCCATTCCATGTTCAATATTATCTGCCAGTGTCATCAAGTTTCCTACAATATTGCCTATTAAACATCCAACTTGCATGTGTGTGTAAGCAACTGAAAATATCATGATTTGGGTTAGTCACACCATTATCATCAATAGACATCTCTGCTTGGTGAGAGTGGTAAGTAATGGAGTCCTTCTAGCTAGTTTCTAGCTCCCAACAAATGACTCTTTTCCGTCCTGGGTGTGGGGAAGATGGTGATAGGATTGGCCGGTGAGGAATTGTAAACAGGATTCCTTAGAATGTCACCCTGCTGGGTGGAAAGTAAGCCCTCTTAGAAGCAGGAGGGCATCTCGTTACTAGGAAAACAAGCAAGCAGGAGTGCAGTGTATCTCTGGACCACGAGCTCTGTGTATAAGGAACCTCCTTGGTTCTTACGGGTGCTTTCTTGAGGGTGTGCTGACCCACGGAGCTGGAGCTGAGTGCCTTCCTGGGAGGGACTTACCGGAAGGGGCTGCCTCTGGGCAGTTAAGGGAGCTGGGTTCTCTGATCCACAGAGTGTCAACTGAAGGTCTCTGTGCTGAGATTTATAGGAGAATGACCTTTCCTTGGGGGGTTATTAGTAGCCCTGAAAGAACTATGTGAGAAGCCCTAATGCACAAACTGTATCCTAAGCATTTCTCACTTGCATTGCAACCTGTTAACTTCCATAATAAACTCTCTAAGGGTGAATATTATTTGTAAATTGTGTGTGGTCATGCCAATGGATTATTGAACTCAGTAACTGGGAAACGAGAGAGTTGTGAATGACCTAACAGCTTTTTTACACTTTGAAGCTGTCTTTTGCAGATTTCCCCAATATACATATAACATTTTTTGCTGTCAGTTTTTCAGTAACTTCAGAAAAGCAGTTCTTTTACTCAGTTGTATTACAGAACAATCACAAATGCACTACCTAAACATATGAAAGACAGTGTAATGTGCTTGACACTTCTTTCCTTATATTTAAAAGTTTTGCATTAACAAATTTTGAAGCATATTTTATTATATGCTAAGAGCAGGAATTAAAATATATATTAAAACCAATGTTACTACCTTTGAGTTGTTTCTGACTCTCGGCAACCTTATAGGACTGCCTAAGCTTCTGTGGTTTCTGAGTTTGGAACTCTTTACAGAAGTAGAAAGCCTTATCTTTCATTAAATATAATGCCTCATAGTGTTACATAACTGTACATAACTCTCAAAGTTGTTGTGCTTTATAGGAATGTTCCTCATAAACGTATGCAGACTAATTCCATGTATTTATTTTTTAATCTGAGGCTTAGTGGTAATGTCATGGCTATCAAGTGTCTATGTCTCATTCAGCATTGCCTGAATTCCACCCAAACTCTCCTATAGATTTATATTTGTCTAGTAGTTTAATAGCATAGAAAGAGGCAAATCAATATAGTCCATAGTATAAACTATAAAACAAACTTAAACCTGAAACCACAATCAAGCAAAGCAAAAACTAAACCTGAAACTCATACCAATTCTTGCCTGTCTATTTGATTCTGAACTAAGGTGCTCTCACTTGATAGAGGAAGGTTTTTTGGCTTATCATCTCATGGGAAGCAAATGGCCAGGTTTTTCTCTTGGATCTTACTTGATGGGTTTCAGTGGGAAATCCATTGCTTAGTAGACAAGCATCCCCTGCTTACACCCCCCAGGGACCAGTGCACGAGCCATCGCACCCTTCATATGGACAAGAAAAACAGAATCCATTTCCAGAATGCTTGACACACCGTTGATAGCAATCCAGAAATAGCCATGAGTGTATTGTCAAATTATGAATTCTATTCAGTTTTTTTCTAATCGAATGTATTTCCATGCTGTATAATGTTTGACCTTTAAATTCTTTCTCATGTACTGGAAAAGTGTCTCAAAGGTTACCTCCTATTTGGTAGGGTGGGCCAAAAAAGGAAGAAAGGAACAGTTTAGTTGATTCTAGTTTCTATTGGAGTGCATGTTTTATGGGGTTGAGTACTGCCAAGAAATGTACTTATGACAAAATTTATATTTAATAGTTTTAATTTTAAAGGTATGCCAAAAAGCAAATTGAATTGCACCTATGAAAGAGATGTAGTGGGGCTTTTTTTTTTCTTTTGACATTGTAACTGGAGAAATTTCATACTGTTTCATGATGTTCTTTCTCTTTGTTAAGAACAACAAATGCATTGCAAACATAAAATGATAGTAGAAGTAAAATAAATTCCCATACCTCTCCATTAAAGAAGCAGAAAATCGTAGCGACCAGAAGACCCTGTAAGATAAGAACAGAATGATTGGATTCCAAATGGGAAAAGATGCATCATTGGTAACAAATTGCTGCACTGAGAGCAAAAACTAAAACCAAAGATGCATGCCACTTTACCACCAGCTTTCCCTGAGTTCAAGCTAGCCATACCTGGTAGTGCATCAGGATGTGCATGATGTAGTCGTAGACCTCTTCAGCGGTCCTGCCCTCAGGTCGCCATGGCAGCAGCACAAATTCAATGCCAAGCAGTGGCACCAGGATCAACGTAGCTCTCACAGCTTTCATGTAGAGATGAGATTCTGCTTGGTGAGTCACTTTCAACTTGGTGATGAGAACCCGGACAATATTTAATAGGAAAAAGAGATTAACCTAGAAGGGAAAAAAATCATTTGATATTCAATATTCAAAATCATTACTGAAGGACCTCAAATTTCCAAACCTTAGAGCATTTTTTATGTTCAAGAATGTATTCTACTAAAGGGTTTCTTTGTTTAAGACACTAACTCGTATTTCTGAAGTTTGTTCTTAATCATGTATTCACTGATACATAAGTTTAATATATAGGTGATGAAGCCCATTGAGAAACAAGTATTATTTTAAACCTCTCTATCTTACTTGAGATAATTTTTATCACTTCATTCTTAATACAGTTTCAGATTTCATTAAACACTCACAGCTAAAGCTTTTGATCATATTTAACTCAATCATTTATAACAAATGCTAAAAAGTATTAAGCATCAGTTCTATATCTACATTAGGTAACTTCTAATTTTACATATTAAAAACCATTTTTATAAACTCTCACATTCTTTTTATTATTCTCATAACAACTCTGTAAGATAATACTGTAATTATCTTTATTCTCTGAGATGACTGTTTCACTCAATTAAGCCATTGATATTCAGTATAAATTATGCTACAATTTCAAACTTTTTGGTCATCATCAAGCAGGCCTTTTGTTAATTGCTTCCTCTAGTTACACATTTACAGTGCTTGAAGTATTGTTCTCAAGGTCTGACATCCCTTTTGAAATACAGACAAAAAACTTCAAAAGTATCATGCTGAAATCTAGGAAACTGGTAGTGTTCTGCTCAGATACGTCTTTCTCCTCCATCTCCTTTCCTTTCAGTCATGACTTTTCTCTTATTTGCATTTAAGTCTGGCATCTTTCCCCCCTCTATAATTTGTCTACGCCTTGCACAGGGTTGTTCTTGTTTGCCATCAAATTGATTCTGACCCCTGGGGTACTGCAGACTTTGATCTTTCCGGGAGCAGTGCCGGCAGCTTTGAATCTCCTTTCTGTTACCAATCAAACACTTAACTCTTGTGCCACCAGACAGGATTTCCTTAGGGTGACTGACACCCAATACAGAGGAGTTGCTAACTTGAAGGAGCTATTCCTTATTTGATCATCTAAAAACTGCAAATTACATCAAACTATATCATTTACATGGTTACGTGATATTTCATATGGAAAACAATGAGCTCTTATAAAGCATGCGTGATCAAAATAATCCAAGGAAACATTTGCTTCAATAATGTATACTACATGAATCCAGATGGAGACATCAGGAAAACTTAAAGTTTTTAGGCCCAGGAATGCCTTTCCTAGAAACACATTTGTCCGAGTCCCATCAACAGGTGTAGGCATGAAGCATGACAGATCAGTGTGTCTGCCGTTACTTCCTCCTAGCAGTACGTCCTTATCTGAAGCACTCGCTGCTGCTTGCAGTGTTTTGATTAAGTGAGGAACCCTATAAACTCAGAGAAGGGGAGACAGAAATGCTCTTTATACTTGTGGATCTGCTTGTACTTATACATTTATAATATAGACTACGTTACAAGCTTACTGTAGAATTAAAAGGACCAGATATATGATAAAGGTAATAAGAGGACAGTTGCAATTTCAATTCTCAATAAAAATTCTAGGTGAAAACATATGAAAAAGAAAATCTGACTTAAAGTATGAAATTACAATCTAGATTTAAAAATGGGATTAATACTTATGTTAACTCTTCCATGAAAAGATGTCCTGGATTGACTTGTACACTATTCTCTAATCCGTTTGCCACTTAGCATAGCTTTGAGAAAGAATTACTATGACACCACCATTTTACCTTCATCTCTGTAAATTTATTTCAAATGAAAACTGGATGAGAATTTTAAATTATATTTTATATCTGAATATTTTTCATTTAAGCAGAACTCCTTGAACATATATAGTTTGGAAGGGGAAACAAATATAAAATTATATAATTTTTGTCTTGTGCTATGACACTGATGATGTCAGATATAAATTATTCATCTGAAAGTCACCTGAGCAGAGACTACAAAGACAAATCACTGAAATACCACTATATACTATGATATTTTAAAGCCGCTCATTAAAATGAGACATCCTGAGGAGGGTGTCTAGTTAATGATGGCCCAGAACCACCCTATTATTACTATTGCAATGGCCCCTTGCTTCATTATGACATGTATTGACCTTGTAGAAATGACTGATGCTATAGAGGAGTATTGGAAGTTTTGCCCTATCATCAGTTCTCCTTGTTTGTGTAAATAGTGTCTAGTAATGCAAGAGTTTAATCTGGACAAGTCAACAATTCACGTATCATGGGTCATAGCTGGCCTATACTCACGTAATTTTCCTTTCTCAACTGTATTTTAAATTCAATATTATTGGCTAATTTAATGACACTATCAATGTGTAGTGGTTAAGCATTGGGCCCCTAACTTCAAGGTCAGCCATTCAAAATGACCAGCAAGTTCCACAGGGGAAGGATGAAGTGTTCTACTTGTGAGGATCTGCAGGCTGGGAAACTCACAAGGTCAGTTCTACCCTGCCCTATACGGTCCTTATAAGTCAGCCTTGATTTGAGGGCAATGAAGGTCATGTGGTGGAAGGGGACGGTTGATAATGCTCTCTAACACAAAATGACAGTGTGGTCTTGGAAGTGAACCAGAGACAGGCGTAGACCACAGATACGTGAATGGATTTGGCACTTGCTCTTGATTGTAGCCCCAATCTAAGAATAATTAGTTCCTGTGACATTGTCCTGCTGACAATATGGGTGCTATAGCAAAGTGTGGAATAGAAACTAGATGGTGCCTAGCTATTGAAGCATTGAATCATATGATATAGGAATTATATGCCATTAAAGCTGTTAGAAAAAAAATGGGATATCTTTTGGAAACTTAAATCAGATGTCTCACTTTAAAGTGTTTAAAAAAAAGACTATAAATTAAAAAAGAATTATACCCACCAAGAGCCATCAATATAAAAGTAAAATTCAATGAATGATTTTTAAATATAAAAAGAAATTATATGTCCTAATCTGCTTTACAACCCAAACCAGAAAAACATACAGCTACATTCCACAAACATATAGATACTTCAAAGAAATGAGGCCCCACTGTTAAGAAATGGTCCCACAATTTGAAAGAGTAATGGTTGTGATTGCAAAAATGAGCCAAATACAGTGATAATTACCTCTTGGAAACATGTATTGGTTACTTATCAGTCTAATAGTCATCTTATTTAATAGACTTGACTAAAACTTAAGGATTACTTTCTCTGCCTACCCCCCTTCAAATGAATGGACTTTCCACTTTTTCATGTCTGAGAGAGCATTCCATGCAGCATTTCCACTAGGGTTTGAATATGGTTTGAGCACTTCCTAGCATTGTATAGGAATGCAGCTGTAAGAACCATCAGGGCTAAGGAAGTCTTTGCCTCCAAGTTGTTTCAGCAACCAGGCATTGCTGCCCTGCTTCTCCATACTCCGGCCACAATGGAATACAATTGTCAGAAACGGGGAGAGTTGACATAGGTTAATTATATCACCACCTCTCATGCCTGGTGAATCCCTGAGGTCATACCAACAGTACTATTGTATTTTAAAAATAAAAAGATTGGGTAATACTTGAAAAAAAAAGTAAGAAAAGTGGAGAAATGTAAGTATCAGTAACTTTAAAAATAATGATGGCAAGCATAATTTCTGAATCTTAAAGACTGCAAGAATACACCCAGTTGAACTGCCATACTATAACTGTCAGGCTTAATTTTTAGCTAATTGTGTAGGCTTAAGATTGATTTCCACATTCTAAAGAGAGTTTAAAACATGCTCCTGTGAAAGCTGGGGTGGGTGGAGATGGGGGCTATGAGCTTGTTTTGAAAGGAAAAAATATACAAACAACAACCAATAATCATCTGAATATTAGGGCAAGAATAGAAACAAATGGAAAAGCTAATCATTTCTTCAGGCAAGTCAACGTTAAAGTGAACAGTGGCGGCTGAGCCCCAGTGGTGTATTGGTTGAGTGTGGGTCTGAGGCCCATGGGCTTGGCAGTTCAAATCCAGCAGCGGCTCTCTGGGAGCAAGGCTGGGTAGCTCCCACGAGCACCATAGGGCAGTGACGATCCCCCCCCCCCAGAAAAAAAAGTGAACAGTTGGTTTATTTGAAGCTTTTTTTTCTTTAAAGAGTACATAATAATATAAGTACTATATTATGTACTTGGGTTATATTTTGACCCCAATTAAAAACAACTAAGAAGCCACTTTAAATGATGATATCTGAAAATAGTAGGTGTTATTATTTTATGGGCGAAAAATGCCATTGAGTGGATGCTGACTCTAGTCTACTTTAGAACTCTCCCTGCTGGGTTTCCAGATGACAGCTCGTTGCTGAAGTGGAAAGCCCCCTTTTTCCCACAGAGCAGTTGGTGGTTTCAATCGATGACTTTGTGTTTGCAGCTCAATGCATAACCAATTGCGCTGCCATCTTACCTTTCTTATAGAACAGGCAAAATGTATAAAACCATTCGTTTCACTTCTCACTTCCCATCTATAGGGAACCAAGGCAACACAGCCACACCCCTCCACCTCTATCGTGAACCAGCATTTCCATTTATTCTGAACTGCACATTCTTGGTCCCATCACTGCTCTACACACAAGGGACAGTGCAGCCAAGGGTCCCACTGCGGTTCACCTTTTGCCCCTCCCTGTGTCAAGAGGTGAATTGAAGAATCCAGAATTAGGGCGAATGCATGATTCATGAGAAAAACGGTCTCTCTGATCAGGTGTGTGGGGACTAGAATGAAGTGAGAAAGAGTGTTTCGGGCCATGAAGACAGCAAATTAGGAGCACGCTTTGGTGAATTTTAATATCCTCTGGGAAAGGCAAGTCTCAGAGAATACTGGACCCCCTTTCGTGTGTCTCACCTCCTCCCTCTTTTCTTTCTAACCAACTCTGTGGGTTAGCACTTTACATGTAAAGAATGTACTGCTCTTGAGCCCATCGTGACTCATAATGACTCTACAGTCTTAAGAATATTAAAAAAAGAACATTAAATAAGTTCTCAAGTCACACAGGCAGAGATTCCAAAATGGTAATTAAACCCAAAGTTATCTTTTCTCGAGTCCTGATATGCATCGTCATAATTCTATAGAGAAAAAGCTGTCATTGTGATGAAGCATGGCATATGCCAAATACATGGGGTGGACAAAAGATGCGAAAACCATTTGGGAGCAAGGAATATACTTTAAGAAAGATATGAGATTATAACTGCAAACTTTGTTTCAAAGGGAAATCTTTTCATAAAATAAGAAACCACAGCAAATTGGAAAAGCTGATAAGTCACTAAATTTAGGGACAGCATTACTGAACTGCTTGGCAGTGTTCTGCACATTTTTCCTCTTTTAGTGAGTTTATAAAACAGTTTTACTAAAATATACTTCACTTGTCATACACTTTAATCACACTCTCATCTTAAGAAGGGTTGTGCAGTCCTCACCACATCGATTTAGGAGAATTTTCTTGTAGTACTCAGTGCCGTTAGATCCCCACATCCCCCAGCCCCACACTGGCCAGACCCCTATGTCATGACTAATCCTGGTGCTGTCTCTATGGAATTATCTATGATGCTTTTACATATAGAAAATCAGACAAAGCACCAACAGGAAGCAAGCAACAATAAAAGCAAATCAAATCATAAAACCCACAACAATGACTACATAAAACAGAGAACAACTTTAATCAAAAATAAAGGGGAAAATGAGTCCAAAGACACATCAAATCTGAGGCATTAAATGCATTTTAGCATAATGACATTTGCCATGTTTGACTTTACAATGCTCTCTCTCTGGTAGCAAGGTTATTCCCAACCCTGGACTAAGGTCAAAGGGAATTCACCAGAGACTTAATCCATGAGGGGCCCCTGCAAATGTTGCCCATAGCCTTTGATGTATATTTGTTTGTTTTCACTTCCTAGGAAAAATCTCAAATCTTTTTATAGACACATACTTCATATTTTCCACCAACACAGTTGTTCAGAATTATTTTTCATACTGGTGGATTGGAAAGCTAGAGTTCAATGCATTTTGCATTTTGCATTTTTTAATGGATAATATAAAGTAAGACTTTAAGATTGTCATCTCATTAGGAAAATCTTGATTAAGTTCCTTCTGTTGTTATCTGCTTGTTGTCAAGGGCAGTTCCGCCTCATGTTACAACAGAATAAGCACTTCTGAGTCCTGTAGCAGCCTCATGATCATGGTTACAGCCTGTGCACCGACTTCTTTTTCATTGACTCATTCCTTTACCAAATATGATGTCTTTCTCCTGATAACATAGGAAGAGTAATTTTTTTCTTGTGCGCTTGGAAAATTTTGGAAAATTTCCCATCAAACCATTTCTGGCTGTATACATTTTAAATTTGACTCTCTCCTCCCACCCCCCACCCCCCCACCTCAAATCTACAAAATTCCGAGAGTTAGTAAGCAAGCGGAGATGCTATCAACCGTGCTAGGGCTTGAGGGGCATGGGGGTAAATCACTGCAGGGAGGGAGGAGGCTTGGAAGAAGTTCCTGTACGAGAGCCGTCAGTGGTCATTTACCTGTAAACACAACAGCCCTACAGTACATTCACTTCCTCTTAACTTCCCCTGAGAGCCATTTCAAAACACTAAAGCCACACAACCCAAAGGGAACTATTGCAAAGAGGAAGTCAGCAAAACGAAAAAAAAAAATACCTGAATGCAATTGAAATATATCATTTCCTAAAATTGCACAAAACTCTGTGGTCACTCAGGCAGTGGCTAGGTTTCCTTCCCAGAGTTCTGGAAATGACTGGGGCAAGTAAGGGGTCTGAAATGTAAATTTCTGCTTTTGCCAAGGACGGAAAAACTTACTGTAGTTAAGACTTCTTATATTTTCTAAAGCAGCCCTGGCACCTCAGTGCATTAAGCGTTGGGCTGCTAACCACAAAGCCAGCGGTTCAAAGCCACCAACCACTCTGTGGGAGAAAGATGATGTCATTTGTTCCTTTAAAGATTCATAGTTTTAGAACCTTCCTCCCCCAAAGCAATTCTAGTCTGTCCTCGATGGTTACTATAAGGCAGAATCAACATGATGGCAATGGGCGGGACTTGTTCAGGCCTAGGAGGGACAAGAAATTATTCAAATGATAGAGTTTTTCACTTCCTTCCTTAGTGAGCAGCATGATGGGATTTATATGTCTCTGATACTTTACTTATTCTTCCCTCCCAAAGGTGATAGACTCAGCTTTTGTTAGTGACTATGAAAAACACATGCCTATTCCTAATGAGTCAGTTCTGAGTCCTAGTGCCCCCTGAGAGCCTTGCAGGAGGGCAGATCTTTATGTGCCCGCCCCTCCGTCTTTCTCCCGTGTAGCAGCCGCGCCGCGGGGGTTGGAGGCGCCGACCTTGCAGGAGCTGCTCTTCGCTTGTTCACTTGCGCGTGCTGCGCTTACTTCCTGAACCTTTGCTCTAGGGCCAGGAAGCACATTCTCCCTTCTACAGGCAGGTCCAGCATACAACCGTGTCGTGTGTTTTTCTAAAAGTTTTGATGCCGCCCAGATACACAATATATCTGACTTCTGTTGGGAGCTCCTCGGGATGGACTCATAGTATCAGACCGAAAGAGAAAGAGAAGAAATCTTCTAAAGCATTTTTCTGAGCATCGTCGATGCTCGAGTCATATGCTATTAATCTACCAAGAAATATCTCATTTTCTCTCTAGAGCCTGCAATAGGGTATTTATTCTTGTTGATCCATAACTGAAGATGAGAAAAGAAGGTCACAGAGTTGGGAACAAAACCCACCAGAGGTTTTTCTGAGAAACACAGCGGACAGTGCTGGAGTTGGGCTTGAAGCTGCCTCTTTGGTGACAGAGAACACAAAGTCAGACACTCTCACCACACATGGTGCACAGCGTGTCCCCCGGGTTCTTGGTATGGGAGGAACTCAGGGCAGGAAGTGCTTCTGCCTTTGGACGTTTTACTGTATTCAGCAGTATATTGAACATTTCCACGGGCATAACCGAGGCCAGGTGCTGACCTTCGAACTGGCTCCCTAGGGTCAATATGCATAAACCAGGCATTCGACACTTGCTGAGTACGTGCTACACGCCAGGGTGAACGCTTTTCATGCATTGAATCCTTTAATCCCCATTAAAGGAGAAGGAAAACAAGCAAAGCAATTGAGAAGTCAGGGCACTGAGCTTGCCCAGGAAGAGGAGAGGGCAGTGTCAAACACTTTCTGCAGCTTATCTTCTCCCCCAGCAAGCCACCACGGAGAAGGGCTGAAAGTTTGTTCTGACATAAACACATACTGCATTGCAAGTCCACTAAAATAAGCAAGGGACTTTAGAAAAAAAGTCTGATACAGACAAAGTACCAAGCTTTGAACTATAGCTGAGACACACAGGACCATTTCTTCCAATGCATAATTAATACTAAGGGTATTTAAAATATCACATGGCAAAACAATGCATTTATGGCTTGATCTCGAATATTCTAAGAGAAGTGAACTTACATACCAGTAATGCAGCACAAATTGGGCCATGGATAATATAAAGGAGGTGGGTATCCGAACTGATCCAGCAGCTGGGGGGAAACAGAGGGAAATTATGGTGAAGATTTTCCTTTTACTTAGTTTCAATAGAAATCATAAAGAGAAATTATCTTACTTGTCGTTATAATACAGACTTCTGGCAACAGCATGAATACAAGCAGGAATCAGTGGGAATCCTAGAAATATCAATAAAAAGTATCAAATGCATTTCCTTGTAGATGAAACCCTAAATATTTCCTGAAACATAAAAATAAAATATATTACAGGAACAAAAAATAACTGCTCAATATACATGAGAGGCCTTTAAAAAATCTGTGGAAAATGAAACTGAAAGATAAGAGCATCGCTTCACAACCTTTGTGAAACATCCTTTTATTTGTCATGTAAATGTTACTTGTATTAGTCAAACAGTAAGCTATGATAAATTACCAGGGAGGGGATGATGTTTTTGTGGGCGTGCAAGTGTTACAGCTGTCATTTTGCTCCAGGTGGTCTGAATTCAGAGTCTAAACCCTTAAGTGTGCTATTTAAGCAATTAGGCTTAGAGGAAATTAATTCTCCTCCGTGGGTTGAAATGGGTAACTATTTGATAGATGATCAGAGATGAGAAGGTGAACTTGAGAAGTTTTATGGTAAAAGACAAATTGAATGGGGGTGGCATTGTAGGAAGAACAAAAAAAAAAATCAGACATAGTTCTTGTACCAAATATTCAGTTTTTGATTGGAATATCCTAAGTCGTATCTTTCAAACAAATGAAATTCTGAAATGTAGTCAAAATTTGCTAACAAGTGTATGCTTATGTGTGCGTTTGCATACTTATCTATAGATCTAGCTATAGCAACCTCTGAATCCATATATCTATGCTGTATACTTATATCTCTGGAGCGAGATGGATGGCATTTCAGTTTTGTTTTTGGAAAGTAATCTTGGATTTATTTCTTCATTTTATATTTTCCAGTATATTTTTTGTGTGTGTGTTGTAATGCTAGCTGTAGCCCTCTGCTTCATAAGCAGTACTGTGGCCAGTGAGTTGGGTGGAGAAAATATATCTTGCATATCTTTATTCATTTATTGGTTCCCATATGCAACCTAAAAATAAAATACTTTTTTTGTCTTTTTTTGTCTTTTTTTTTGTGGGCATCACTGCCTCTGGTGGTTGTGGCCACTACCCCGCTGCCGCAGGATTTGAACTGCCAAGCCTGCGGGCTGCAGTTCCGCACTCAACCACTTACGCCACCTGGGCTCAGCCCTAAAATACTTTTTAAAGAAAATTTTTTTCTTCAGCTAACTTTGTTGTCATTGGTTAAAGAGCTTCCATTTCCTGTTTAGCCCAATCCCTCTTCGTATACATGAAGAGGAAGGTGTTTCAGAGCAGTGCCAGAGGCTAGAGCACTTACTCATGAATCAAATTCAACTTTTTGAATTATTACAAATCCAGGCACGGTTCATTAATTAATAGGAAAAACACCCTTTGTTTTACTAACTGACCTGCAATTAATGAAAAGAATGTGTGAAATGCGTGAAAATTCACCTGCTGCAAGCATCTCAGCTTACAATAGTCAGCAAAATTGAAATGCCTGATTATTTTAAAACGTAATGGCGACAGCTCTGTTTTTATTACAAAGGAATCTTGCGTCCTTCCAAAACACCCCACAATAGGTACAACAGCAGCCCTGTAAAGGCACTTACCCCATCCAAGGAAGTAATACCACATGAGGTGCTGCTTCTCTGCGAACACAGCCACCACGATGAGGGTGTGCAGGTGAATTCCTTCACAGAGCATCCAAAAGTAATTACAGCCCATCAGGTAATGGTGAATGAACTGCGCCACTTTACAACTCACCTGTACAGAGATAAAAAAAATTCTATATTTAGTCTCTATGAATTCACATATAAAGCAACAGTTCTACTAATTTTAGCTGTAGAGGGACAGAGGATTTTCTCTCTCCTACATCCACTTTTTACATCAAAGATTCAGCTTTATAAAATGCTAGTTATCATAGTTATCTAGTGAGGTCATTAGGTTTTTAGTCACAGACTCCAGATCAAAAATGTGTACGGCAAATGGATACCTGAAATGTACAAGATGCATTTAAATGTGTATATATATGAACACAAAAGTATAGAAAAACTTATTAGTTTAGGTACTTTTTACATAATATATGCAGACAAATTTATTTTGCTTGGAGTAGCTTTGATTTCCACAAATCCAAGTATATTATATTTAGTGGATATATAATAATTTTCCTTATTTGGGGGGGATTATTTAATTAGAAGTGTAAAATTTCACACACAAATGATTTCATATATACTTACATTTATTTTAAATATGTTAATGTGACTTTTTGATGAGCAAATTCATTAATAAACATGCTGAAATGTTCAGGCAATCCTGCAGAATCTCCAACACCAGTGAGAACATTTATAAAGTATCACTCCAATAGGTCCGCCAATTGTGCTATTCAAATGTAAGGCTCAGTCATATCATATAGGAAAATAGAAAAATATTTTGTGGCTTCCTAACCTTTTCCCTCTCACTTTCTCTTCTTTATTTGTAAGAAGACAGGGAGCAAAATTTTCAAACATGAAGTAAGAAAATCCAAGTATTAAGAGACATAATTTACTCCTCAACAAAAGTAATCAATTAAAAGCTTCTCTATTATGTTTGATTGCATCTGGGACTTAATAAATATCACGAAGCATTTCTAATGAATTCTTTTATTAGCTAGAAAATTGACAATGAAGCAAATTATAAAGTAAATCCTGAGTTATCATAGAATGGTAATGAGAACATTTGCATGGAAGCTAGCTTAAAAATATTTCATACCTATTGTCATATATAATTCTTAAAACCATTTTTGAAGTGTGCATTACTACTATTTATGTATTTAATTGATTAAAAAATTTGGAGAATTTAAATGAGTTTCTGATATTCAGGAAGTAGCAATCCAAGCTACACCGCAAATATTAATCTTGTCATTCAAATTCTGTTTTCATCGCTATACACATTATCTTCTGATGGATATACATAAAGCCTCTCCCTTTATTAAATGCATCTGAGTCATGCATAGTATTAGATTTTTGAATAACACACCTGTAAAGGTTAAATTGGTGCACCTATAAGAAAGCACGGGTGGAATCCAACCTATCATTCAGGTCACAATTTAATGTTGCCTCCTGGGGTGTGTGGTCTGTTGGTAAGAGTTCTGGTAGAGAACTGGTCTCACTCTTTTGACCTCTTTGTGATTCTGGGTTGGTGGCTCATGGGACTGTCAGTGTTTTACCAACTTTGGATCCCTCATTCTGCACTGTCCAGCCCATGATCCCCCCCAGCTTCAGGCTCTGTCATCCTGCTTCATTGGCCTGTAGCTGCGTGCGTCTGAAGAGGCCACCAGCAAGCATCGGACCCATGGACTTGAGTTGCACTAGGCTGGGCTGCTCCCTTGTTATAAAATTCTTTTTCTTGATATAAAATCCTTTTTTACACATATATAAGTGCCACTAACTTTGTTACTCTAGAAAACCCAACCCAACAAAACACCTTCATATTCAATACAGCATTATATGAACAAAGTGCTCTGGATAGTAGAAATGCTATTCAAATGCATTGTGTAGAAATGGTTGACTTCAACTCTCATCTGGATATGAGAAGACAAAAGTACAGCTACGAAACCATAGAAAAATCAAACAAAACTCATTGCCACCAAGCTGCTGCCGACTCCAAGCGACCCCCAAGGACAAAGTGGAGCTTCCCCGGTGAGTACCCAGGACACTAACTACTGACAGGAGTAGAAAGTCTTGTCTCGCTCCTGCACAAAACCGCAGAAGTCATACTAAATGCAAAATACCAAAATGCCAAGGTGCCGATTCTGAGAACATGCTCCCTCCAGGGCTATGTAGTTCGAAGGCCCAGGCTTCGATCTCTCTCCCATTTGCACCACGTCCAGTAGCAGTTTAGCTACACTCAACGGGATCAAAATGGGTTCCTTTGACATATTCTAGGAGTTTTGAGAATTGAATTCTGATGGGGCCAGACCAGGGATGCAGAGTGGCTGGGATAAGGTTTCCCAGTGACATTTTTGTGGGCTATCCCTTGCTATACTTGAGGAAGAAGCAGGGGGAAAATATCCTCTAGTACAAAGCTCCTGGCCTTTCTCTTACCAGCGCAGTTTTCAATTTTTCAAACCGTGTTCATAATAAGTCCCCAAAATCATTCTGTGTCCTTTGAAATTTAAATATCTTAGGATTATCCCTATGGAACCCTCCCACCCCAGGAAAACAAAACAAAACAAACAAACAAAAAACAGTTGCATTGACCTCTGAGCTGACCTATCTTCCTTGAATTGAACTGGTCCAGCAAATCCCCTCAGAAACGAGTATCTTGATTGGACTTTTTGTTTTAAGGCAACCTAAAGAAACTATGCTAAGCACATGATTGAGAGAATCTATCTGCATGTTTAAACATGTTCTGTTTGGAATAAACTTGTGCATGAATGATGCTTGTACCAATACTTTTTGACTTAATGTAATATTTTAAAGTATTTTTAGGCATTCTTCTCTCTTTGGGCTTGCAGTTCTATTTTTAAATATATAAACTGTTACCATAAAAAGAGTTTAATGAATGCATTAAAGAAAATATGTTACAGGGCATCAATGGTATAAATAGACAATACATTTCTCCAAGGAAAAATTTAAACATACTTATACTACAGCTTGCAATCTGTGTGATAAACAAAATACTGCTGTATATAAATAAGCATTAAATGTGTTACTCTGCAGTTTCTGACTAAACTGTGGATCTCTTAGTCTTATAGAGATTTATCCAAAATGTCAGGGCATTGGCCAGCCTTTTATGTTGCTAATTATATTCCAGTCTGTTTCTCACCCTGGCGATTTTATACAAGACTCAGCTGTCAGGATGCACATACGCAAGCAATATAGAGGATTTGGGAAAAGCTCCCAAAACACATAAAACATAACTGGGCATTGTTTATGGACCCATCAGTGACTATCCCTTCCTTTCTTTGGTTTCAGTAACTAGCTACCTTAACTTTCAAGAATAATACTATACGTATTGCTTACATATGCATATATACACAGATACATATATACAAGTATGTATGTGTATCTATGTATACATAATACAAACTTTGTGTCAGAACATGACTTTTTTTGTTTTTGGGGGGGGCATCACTGCCCTCTGGTGGTGGGAGTAGGAGGCCCAGTCTTGCTCCTGGAGAGCTGCTGCTGGATTTGAACCTCCAACTCAGTGGGCCACAGTCCCGCACACAACCACTATGCCACTGGGGCTCAGCCTGCACATGACTTTTTAAGTGAGCATGTGTGTTTAAGCTACAAGTACAAATATTTCTATTGAAATATAGTTGGTGAGCTGAGCCCCGGTGGTGTAGTGGTTGTGCGTGGGATTGCAACCCACTGGGATGGAGGTTCAATTCCCGCTCACAGGAGCAAAGGCTGGGCCTCCTACTCCCACCACCAGGGCAGTGATGCCTAAAAATTAATAAAAAGAAAAGAAAAGAAATATAGTTAGTGAGCGTAGCATACATAACTTTATATAAATATAAATTAGCCCATTTTTAAAAACTGGTCTTTATGTTGTGAAAGGCTCTGAGATTACTTTTGTGAATTCTTTGATGCTCATCTTTAAAAAACTGTTCTTTCAAAGAGACTAGAAGGAGACAGTTTTTCAATGTCTGTAAATAAGGAGGACTGGCTAGATCCCTCAAAATTTTACCTTAAAAAAGCCTAATTAAATACAAAACAGTGTACAATTCACTTCTCTCTTTCTCATTTTACAGACATTTTAACAGTCTGATACTACAAATGTTTTTTTTTTAAATTAAAGTTTTCATTCCTGGCTTTGATCAGTTTCTAAAAATACGATTGCATTACTATGATATAGTCACAAGCCCTAGTGCCTCACTAGCTTAAGGACCGTCTACCCATAAAATGAGATGGAAAAATGCCTAGAGTACTTAAAAAAATAAAAAAAGACATTTATTCCTGTCTCAGTCTTTATATCTTTGAAAACAGGAGCTGTTCATCTTGCTCAACTAAAAGTAGTTCTATGTGTTCTATAGCTGTTAGAACTTAAAATATACAGGAGTGTGTACTTCATGATATTCTTGGTACAAACAGTGAGACCTTGCCTCTGTTCCTTGAACTGGAGGGTAGAGTTCGGGTTACTTACAGGATTCCTCGCCACCAAGGCCTGGTTGTTGGCTATTGCAGTCAGATGGATGATCGTGACAATAGAGTTACAAATGAAGGAGAAGAACAGGTTTTTGTGCAAGGTAACCCTCTGGCAACTGAGGCTCCTGCAAGACAAGAGTAACCAAAGTGTAATTACATCCTCATAGTTTTCATTACTGAATTCTCAAACAGGATTTATCCCAAGACTAACATGCCAATCTTTTGATTATGAAAAATTCATAATGTCTTAAAGAAGAGAGACAAATGCATTGCATCAATGTAGTTGACACACAGAGGTATGAAAACTTCTCTGGACTAAGCCTCTTCAGAGTGTTCTTTCTGTAAATCTTTCCGCAAAATAAATACTTTCATTTTGAAACTGCACTCATTGAGACTTGGTGAAGTTAGATAACTCATCGAAAACTCAGGCGGCTAGTTAAATGAAAACTTAGATTTTGTCAGATTCTAGCAAGCATAATTGTATTTTCTTCATACTATTAAGGTTGTGTCATTTATAAGCCTGAATGTTTTCTTTTATGGTGGTGGTTAGCTAGATCAACCATGAGGCAGATAATGTGTTTTTCAGATTAGACTATTTTATACCATGTAGACATAGCAAATCATTAAAAAATTTTTTTTCGCTTTCCTATATATTTTTAGTTGGCCAAATCATACCAAAACTAAACTGAGCCCACTATCATCTAGTGAGTGTTAACTCAAAGCACCCTATGTAAGACTTCTGAGGCTATAATCTTTATGGGAGCCAACTGCCTTTTCTATAACATGCCATCACCTACCAGATACTGCCAACACTTCTTGGTCAAACCATGTGACTCAAAGTCCCTGCCATTGAGTCAATTCTGACTCCTAACCAACCTGTAGGAAGGGTGGTGTAGAACTGCTCCTTTGTTTCCGAGGCTGTCCCCATCTTCACAAGCACCGAAAGCCTCATCTCCTGCCATGACTGGTGGGTAATATCTCATGACCCGGTGGTGAGCAGCTTAACAAATAACCCACGGATCTGAACCATGTACATGGTATAAAATGGCATTACCTTTCAGTGGAGTTCTTCATAGTACAAAATAATTGGCTTTATGGAATGCAAATAGAAGTAGCTTTCAGAAAGTTGTAATTAATCATAAACACTACCTCCTTTCAGAATGGATCCATGCTAAGGAAGGTAGCTAGTATATCCTTGTCTTACTCATACTCAAGGATCAAATCAAGGTGTCTGCCGACGTTATCCACACTCATCCATGATACCTGTGACACGTTCCTTTCAAGCATACCATGACATGGAATTCATTTGAAACAGGATATTTAATTTCACCACCAAACCAATATGTACGGGGAAGTAGGGAATCATTTTGTTAGAGACATAAATCCTATTAAAAGTATTTTACCATGTTGGCCCATAAATATGATGGCCAACCTAGAAAATTACCCTGTATCATTCACACCAAAGACTTCTGGTTTGGAAACTTAAGGGAAATTTATGAAAAAAATTACTGTACTGCCTTATAAAATAGAATATGCACATTACATTATAATTGAGATGCAAAGAGAAGGTTTTCTACTTTTAAAAATGCAGTGTGGAATTTAGTCTACATTATCTGAATTTTCTTTCAGCAATTCCATTTATAGCTCTCGTATGTAAAAGTGGAAGTGAATTAACTGGAAATGAATTAACTCATTATTTATGGATTGTCAGTACACACAGAACTAGTTGGCTTGAGGGACAACTTTTACAAAAAGATTCATGGACAACGTTGCTATCAGATAGAACTTGGAATGGCTGTAATTGAGTCAATGAAGACATGTACTTATAGATATTGATGGGAACATAGCTGGAGTTCATCAAAATTAAACACAATGAAGAACTGCTGATATTTTCAAGTAGGGTTATTTACTTTTGGCAGTGCATGGGGAGTCAGGAGCGGCAGGAAAGACCCTGCGGAAGACAGCTGTTGTTAATTAAGGAAATGCAATGGATATCCAGAGAAAGATGGTCCCGGCTTTGCTAACATGACACAGCAATGACGTGATGGCTTTGGGAGTGGAGAGAAGTGATAAATGGGAGAGAAAGCGTAGGCGAGCATATCATTTTCAAGTAATATATATCATGTGTGCTTTATTTCTTGTGAGAAACCACCCTTCTATGCTGAGTGTTAAGAACATATGAAGTTTGTCCACATGACTTTATCTTAAAATGACTGCGCTGAGTTTGCCATGTGTTCATGAAGTGCCAGTGCTGTTTAGGGTAGAACTGCTTTTCTATGTAAACAGGCATGGCTTTTAGTGGCAAAAGTGACCCAAGTAGGTCATTATGGGGGAAAAAAAAGTCTTTCTTAATTGGGCTATCCTACCCCATTTTCATTGAACACATTTATATTCAGAGTCATTGGTCAAGACATATATAAACAAGACTCTTTCACAAGTCTGCAATTATGACCAAAAGACGGGAAGATCTGCTTAGATGGCAAATGCAAAGCACTTGTAAGGAATAAATTGGGAGGAAGAAAAACAAAGGTTAAAGAATGCTTTGAAATAGCTAGATGAAAGGTCTAAGGAACATACCATAAATGGATTTTCATAGTGTAATCACAATGGTTATTTTCAAATTCCCGTGTGAAAAGATTAGAAGGAAATGATGTATAATGCTAAGTATAATTAAATAAAACTTGTAAATTTTCCTATTTGTATATTCAAACTTTCTGCTCTTTGGCATAATGTCCTCATTTCTGTACCTTTCAAAATTTCTCTTTTCTGCTGCCCCTGCTGCCATTTCAATCTGAATGAAAAGTTAGACCTCACAATGACCTGCTGGTATCTATTTTCTTCCAGCAGTATAATTATTATCAGAGCTCTCTCTCTCTCTCTCTCTCTCTCTCTCTCTCTGTGTCTCACACACACACAAATATTTTTATTCTCTATTTATATAACAAAAGGAAATTGATCGCATTTTCTTTTAGACCCAAACAGTGCCATAATATGGGCAAAGTTTTGAAATGATAGGAGAAAATGTGCTTATAACTAATGAGGTATTTTTATCAAACTAAGCAAATACCTAAAGAGAACACATGGAATCATTTCATTACATAAACATCAGAGCTTATTTTGAGTGTTTGACAAAATGAGCCAATTAAAATGGTCAACCTAGATAATCCACCTTATATAGTTTAAACCAAAAACTTATGCTTTGGAAATTCTGAAACCCAGGTCAGCTGTCCAAAATGTTGTAAAATGTTGGGCCACTGCTGAGTTATTTTACTTTGCATTGTGCAAATATGTCCTACTGTCTAAAATATTACCTTATTGTTTTAGTTTCTTCCTTTCTGCCCCTAGGCCCTGTGCAATTTAAACAAATTCAGACAGATGCTATCTGACATATGGTTTCTATCAAAGTCTAGTTGTAGGAAAGGCTCAGATTTCTAGCAATGCTTAGTTTCCTTCTAAACATATTCATTAACACATGTAAGAGGATGGATACAAATAAAATCAAGTTGTAAATGAAACCCCCAAACATAACATTGGTGAACACACTGGTTTGTTGAAGTGAAACTTCAAGATCTCATTTCAAAAGTTAACCTGCAAAGAATTTTATGTAGTTTACATTCTTAAATATTCATACTTTACTCACAGTATTAAAGTAACTATTTTATAAGCTTAGAGAATATTTTACAAAGCCCCATTTCTGAATTTTAAAATACTCTATTGTATGTGAGCATAACCACAAAATCGAAAATGTGCCTTGTGGATCTGAATGCTGTCCATTTCATAGTCTTTTCAGCTGAGTTTTTAGATCATGATTTTTGGTATTTATGTTTGTCAACAGTTTCTTAGAGTCCACGAAAGACAAAGAAACCACTGCCCTCCATTTATAAAGCAGCCACCGCAGCACTTACCTCATTTGGACAATCAGACAAGTAACAGCAACCAAGTGAAAAACAAGCAAGGAAACCAAAGGGGTTGCCTTCAGTCTGCACTGATTCATGGTGACCCTGCATGTCAGAGTAGAATTATGCTCCCCTATGCTTTTCTGGGCCTGATTTTCCTGAAGCCGGGTCACTGAGCCGTTCCTCTGGGGTCTCCGAGTGCCCTTAAACTGACAGTCTTTTGGTTTGCAGCCTGACTCATTAATCAAACATCGAGCAAAGTGAGTGTTCTAATTTCCCACACAGTTACTTTTAGGGTATGATTTGTAGAGCAAAATTCTTTATTCTGTATGTTTTATCTTAAGATTTTTCTAACGAGCTAGTTTCTCTTCACGTGTAGAACTGATTGAAAGGCCGATCACAGGATTTTTAGAAGAAAGGCATACTATTAAAAAAAACTGTAGTTTTAATTTGAGAGGAATAAGAAGAAAAAAAGAGAAAAGTTAATAGTATTATATAAATGTAGCCAAGTGTGGTCTAAGCATAAAGGTTACATCTTGATCATATCTCCTGGAAAGCAGCACAGGTATTTATATATAAGTTAAATCAAGAAAATGTTTGGCCTGCCATGTAGATAAATTTTTTGAATTGTATGAATTTTCAATAGCAAACCCTTGTAAAAAACAGAGACTATTGCACATTCCTGAGCCTTATGATAATCAGTGCTATATATAGATAAGACCATTGGTGCAATGAGTGCAGTAAACTCTGCCAATGTATTTCATTTGGGGTCTACTTCTTTGTCACTGATCCTCTATTTTAGCACACATGATGTCCTTATCCAGCAACCGATCTCTCATCATAATAAGTCTGAAGTAGATGAGATAAAGTCTTGCCATCTTTTCTTCTATGAGACATTCTGGTTGTATTTGTGCCAACAAAAGATTTTCTAATTCTTCTGATAATATGTTAAATATATTTTGTAAACACCATAGTTCGGAGGCATCAATTCTTCTTAAGTCATTGTCCACTTTTCCCATCCTTATGAGACAAGAGAAAATATCATGGTTTCCATCAAGTGCAAATTGGTCTTCAAAGTGACATCTTTGCTTTGTAACACTTCAAATAGTTTTGTGCCAACTGATTTGCCCTGTGGCACTACTACTTCATTTCTTAAAAGCTGCTTGCATGAGCGCTGACCATGAATCCAAGCAAAACAAATCATTTGACAGCTTCCATATTTTCCTCACTTATCATGAGGTTGCTTCTTGGTTGGTCAGGAGGGTTTTTATTTTCTATTTCTTGACGTATAATCCATGCTGATGGCTGTGGTCTTCGATCGTCAGGATGTGATGTTTCAAGTCCTTTTCACTATGTGAAAGCGAGGTCGTGTCATTGTTTACAAGTGTTTTATTGACAGAGCAAAGACGTTCAATTGTGCGCTTCAGAACAAACAATGGGGAATGCTCCAGATACAAGGAAATCTACAACACTTAATTGTGCCATGTGGAAGCTGTATATAAACCAAGAAGCAGTCATTTAAAAGAATAGTGGGAGGCTGTGGTTGAAAAACAAGATAGGTGGAGCTGAGCCCTGGTGGCGTAGTGGTTGAGTGTGGGACTACGGCCCACTGGCTGGGTGGTTCAAATCCAGCAGCAGCTCTCCAGGACAAGGCTGGGCTTCTTACTCCCACCAAAGGACAGGGATGTCCCCCCCCCCCCCCAAAGGAAAAAACAAGATTGGCATGCTTCAGGAGTATGTCTTTTCACACATTCATTTAATCTGTATGCTTAGAACATGATACAGAAAACTTGGGCTCTATGAAGAGCAAGCAGCCACACTGGAGGGAGGCTTATTCCTAAGCTGGATCTTATGCTAACTGCCTAGAAATGATATCATTTTTCTACAACATAATCAGTGTCTGAGAAGTGATCAAAAGAGACACATTGTTTTTAGGAATATGCCATTTCTCCCCCCACACACAAATTTGGAGGTATATGCTTTCTTTTAAGTGTGGGAAGATTAAGCTCTTTGTCTTGCTGGGAAGTAAGCATGAGATTTTGCTATAGTCTCAGATTTTAAACAGTAATTAAAAGATAATTTATAACTAATTCCAGTAAAGTTTATTTATTTAATTTTATCTACAGGGTTTTTCTTTATTTTCCCAAGGATTATTCTGAGTTAGAGTCATTTTCTCTCAGGGTTTGGCAAACCCCAGAGTTGTGTGTGTGTGTTTCTCTCTCTCTCTTGCTTTTCCTTTTATCTCCTGCTCTGTTTCTTTCCTTTAATTGACTCGAAAAGAAATCTGAAGCGTATCTGGTAAATAGTATTTAATGTTCCCTGTTTCTCATTTAAAGCATGGGTGAGTAGCAGACTTTTCTCTCTCTAAATAAAAAAAAAATAACAAGCAGTACCCTAAATCAACTTTTGGATGGCTTTTGCTTTTTATTACAGTGGGTCAGTGACTTTCATTTAAAAATAATTTTCCTCTACCAAAGACTAAGCCAGCAAACTGGATTATGAAGAACTGAGTTAAGGTGTAGAAATACGTTGATCATATAATCTTTCTACACACTGGTTTTACATTTAACATCAGCTACTCTTGAGTTATTTCTATGCTGTTTGGAAAAAAATAATTTTTATAGTGACTAACTATATAAACAAGCTTTTACATCAACATTACACTTCGACATACTTTGAATAGGAACGATGGTAAGGACTTTCTTAGAATATAAGGAGAAAAGAGATGTTTGAGGATATGATCTCTATAGTTTATAATTTTTACTTATTGATTTCTCCATTTTAAGTGCTTCCTCTAGAAAGAGTACTTATTGCCTTCAAGAATCATAGTCCAACTTTATGATCCAGATGAGTTTCACTTTGTGTTCTCAAAGGTATTTTTAGTAGCTCCTCAAAAATATTTGTTGCGGGCTGAGCCCCGGTGGCGTAGTGGTTGTGCGTGGGACTGCGGCCCACTGGGACGGAGGTTCAATTCCAGCAGTGGGGCTGGGCCTCCTACTCCCACCACCGGAGAGCAGTGATGCCAATATATACATATATATTTATTTGTTGCAGCTTCCTTGTATGACTAGTATATGAGAATATGTTAGAAAAGGCCATAAATGAAGCCCGATGAGAAAATTAGAAATTGTTCATATCCAGAGATGGCTAGATACTAAGAAATGTTGGTCTGGTGTTCCTGGCCATTCCAAACAACATTATTTTCAATCAGACAGAAACTAATGACTGAACTATTGAATTATATGATATGTAAATTAATTACCAATAAAACTATTTGAAAAAAAGAAACTGAGACTTATTACAAGACAGAATTATGCCAAGTCCATTCTATTAGTAAGTGCAATGGCTAGACTTGAATATATTATATCTTTTAACCGTTGTATTATATTATGCATTAAAATATGATAACTAGTCAGAAAAATTCCCTATTAAAATTATTAGAATTTTAGTATAAATATAGAGGATGCTGTCAGTATTTTCAGTACCGTCTCCCACAATTGAGTTGCTTCCAACTCAGAGCAATCCTATAATGGAACTCTGTAAATCTTTATGGGAGCAAACACTTTTCCTTTGTCCACAGAATAGGTAAAGAGTATATCCTGAGATCGGTGCTGTAGCAATGCAGCTCTTAGCCCATATCAACAACATAATGCTGTTAGTTGAAAACTGTAATTTTCCTTTACTTTCTTCTTCTTCTTCTTCTTCTTCTTCTTCTTCTTCTTCTTCTTCATTACCTTCCCCTTCAGTCAAGTTATTTCCCTTTAGTTGAAAATGTTTCCTTTAGGTCCTTGTTAGTCAGACTAATACATCTTTCCATAATACAAGCTATCTATCTTTTTAGAATCAATATATTGGTGAATAAAAGAAATTCCTATTGGTTGTATAGACTAGTTTTGATTTTAAAAACTGTTTTTTCCCCTCCTTTTCTAAAACACAAGCTGATCCATTATCTGAAATATGAGGACAGTATTTGGAAAAATACCAAATTTCAGGTCTCTTGGAATGATAACACAACCTAACACACATTTTGGTGCCTCAAATGTTAGACTTGTTTCTGGGTATAATTGACAAGAACAGCACCCCTCTCCACTCTAGTGTTTGAGATGCAGATCATGTGCCATTTACCCCTCTTCACTCTGCTTGCCCATGCAAATTCAGGATACTTTCCTATAGTATTAGTCAGCCTGAGGCCAGAAAAATGCATGCTAACTTTATCTGAAATAGGTTGCATTCTACTAAATATTTAGGTCAAGATATACTTCATATAGTGCTCTTTGATTTGAAGAGACATTTGAACTGTGCAAATTACATGAACTTGGAATTCTCCCCAAGAGCCACTTCCTCTTTATTAGGAACTGAATAGAAGCCAGTTTCAATATGTTATCTTAAAAAGCGGCCTGCAGCAAGGATACTGAATAAGAAGGAAGAAGTGGGGTGGTTTGGTGGGCTGGTGTTTAACTGCTAACCACAGGTCAGTGATTTGTGCCTACCAGCTGTTCTGCAAGAGAAAGACAAGATTTTTCTGGTCCCCAAAAGATTTATGGCCTCAGAAAGCCATAAGGGAAGTTCCCCTCTGCCCTATAAGACTGCTGGGCATCATAATGGACTAGCTGGTAGTGAGTTGGGTACAATTCATAACAATCAAATACTCTGATCCCCAAATGGGTCTAATAGAGTTCAAACATCTTCATTAAATTGAAAATGTTCCACATTCAGATGGTAGAACTTTCCCAACGGTGCACAGAAACACTTAACAGAAAAGTTCTTTTTTTTTTCTAATAAAGAAACTTTCAGCCAACCTCGCCTCTGAAGCATTTATCATGAATTTGCCATGTCTTTGATATATTGAGACATGTTTGGAAATGTTTACTGTATAATTTGATGCAAAATTTAGGTCTTTAAAATATTTATGAAAATTGCCTTGACTTCTTATATTTCAACACTTTAAATTGCTCTCACATCTTCCCTATTGTGCCTTTTCAATTTTATTTTTTGTTTTTCACTCTTCTCAAACCATTTTATGGCTTTGCCTTATCCATATTGCTGCTTTTGTATGTATTGCAGAGCCTCCATAACAAAAAGAAGCAAGAAGCCCACTGCTATCTAACAGATTCTAATCTATAGAGAAGAACTGCCCCTTTGGGTTTCCAAACCTTTAAATCTTTTAAAGGCTTCAGAGGGCAAGGTGTTTTGAACCCTGAACCTTATGATGGACAGTTCAATGCATAACCGATTAGACACCATGGGCTCATACTCAGCTTCCTTTGGAAGCATCTTAATATTTGATTCTTTTTCAAATATGTCTTACCTTTTATGTCTTATTCTGTAATTTGGGGGTCTCAATTATTATCATGTTTAAAATTAAGATACTATATGAGTAGGTTAGTATGTTTAGAAGCTGACAATATTGTGGAAAGCCACATCTAAGGAACTAGAGCTGATGTGACCTATTCAATGTAATTTTTCCGAATCAGCATCACAAACACAGGAACACCCATGGGATATGCCATCTATATTAAAGCTAACATATATAGAGTAGAAACACCCAATCTAATTTGTAAGTGGATTTCATAAGAAACATCAAGTGACTGTGAAGTTTTAAAAGTCAAGTCTTTATTAAGATTACCCTTGAATTTTAGTTTACATGGTCTCAGAATTGGGCAAGTAGCAAGACTTCAAAAGCTTCACTACTAGCCTAACGCTTGGCATCTCAAACCACCCAGTGGAGCTGGAGAAGGGAAGTCTGCAGGCCTGACTCCCTGGAGATCACAGCAAGAAGCGACCCAAGAGTAGTTCTGCTCTGTAGGCCGTGTGTCATTACAAGTCAGAAACAATACTATGGAAGCATTTGTCTTTTATACTTATAAGATAATGTTTATTAGTTTTCAGTGAAAATGTATACACCAAATTAAATTCCCACTTGACAATTATTACATAAGTTGTTACTTTTTTTTTTTTTTACAGTGTTCCAGCATTCCTAGTAAATCCTTTCTGGTTGTTCTGTTTCTAGTACTTTGGTTTCCCTATTCCTTTAGATGGCTTTGTCATGAAGGTCTGTACTCATAGGGAAAAGGCTTCATATTGGGGGCCAGTCTGTTATTTCACTAAACCGTGACTTGGGGACTGGTTTCAGTTCAAGATGGAAAGGATCTCTCAGGGCAATTGTTTCAAGTAGTACTCCAGTCTGAACTGGCCCAGAACATTTTTAAGACTTTGCTTTCTGTTTGTCATTTTCCTATCATTTTACCTGGGCCCAACTCTTGTGGTCACTGTCATAATTGTCAGGAGTGGTGCATAGGCATCATCTGGTTCTTTTGGTCCCAAGGTACCTCATGCTGTGATTTATACTGTTAAACTACTCTAAACAGACTAGTTTATTCTTAAAGACTTTGGTCTCTGTCTCTCACTTTTGTTCCTATCGTGTCAAGGCTACTGACTAATTGTATCTGAGATGGCGACTCCTGCACTGATAAGACATTGGGTGCCACTCACTGCAATAAAACACAGAACATCAACTTTGTGCTGACATTGGACTACTTTGTTCCTGGAGGCTAAGTACCCATGCCCTCAAACCCAGAAAGATATTGCAGCAAGGTATTTGGAGATACCAGAGAAATGTCTTTACTGTATTCTCTAGGAATAATCATGTGTACATTTCTATACGTATCTAAGGTCCGCATACATATAGAAGTAGCTACACTCATGTGAGGGGCCCCAGGGGCTGTTTCAGGTAATCACTGGACTAACTGCAAGGTGAGTGGTTCAAACCACCACTACTCTACTGGAGAAAACCAAACCAACACGCTCCCATCAAGTCCATTAAGAATCAGAGTGACCCGGCTGAGCCCCGGTGGCGTACTGGTTGTGCGCGGGACTGCGGCCCACTGGGTTGGAGGTTCAATTCCAGCAGTGGGGCTGGGCCTTCTACTCCCACCACCAGAGGACAGTGATGCCCAAAAACAAAAATAAACAACAACAAAAAAGAATCAGAGTGACCCGATGCAGAGTTTATGAGTAGCCTGATTCGTGATAAACACAACTTGGATAAACACAACTCCAAATTTACTGCCCACATATCGATGCCACCTCAGAGTGACCCGGTCGGGCAGGGTAGAATTGCCCCCGTGAGTTTCCAAGACTATAATGGTCTGTAAGAAAAGTCTCATCTTGCTCCCAAGAAACAGCGGTGAGTGCGTTTGGATACCGTGCGTGTATGGGTAGTCTGGCTTGCAGCATTGTTTTCATCTGGCAGTCACCCGATTGCCTCATTAGTTTACAGTGAGCTTTTTGTTCCATTAAACCTTAGGCCTTTTCACACGAAGCTTTGCTAATTTCACATCTGACTTTACTTACTTACATCTTGGCTACATTAAATCTTGTTTGGGCCATAGGACTTGGAATTAAGGAAGAGTGTTGTTCTTTCTCTGACTACTGATTTTCTTATAATGTAATTATATACTATATATATATTCTTCTTCCTTATCCATGTTCTTCAGAAATGGACTGAGCTAGGAAAGTTTGGCTTATAAGCTGCAGCATAAGAGCTCCGGCTACGTCAGTTCTGTCTCTGCAGAGGTGGCCTTCCCCCAAGAGAGCACCGAAAGTTCATACTGTGTGCATTATACTTGGTTGAGATTCAGAGTCATTGCAATTTGGAATTCAGGAAGATTTAACCCAGAAAATGATGCCAAAGGCTAGATCTGAGAGATGAGTATATTTTAGCAGGCCAGCGGGGTAGGAAAAGAAGCAGTAGGGAAAATATTATCAAATTATAGGGTATAAAATCATTCTTATAATCTAGGCATTACAATGAATCAGTTAAGCCAGTTGACTCTTAACTCATGGTAACCCAATGTGTGTCAGAGGACAGCTGGGCTCCAAGTGTCCTGACGTAGCTGGAGCTCTTATTCTGCATCTAATAACCCAAACTTTCCTAGATCACTCCATAATGAAGAACATGAATAAGGAAGAAGAATAAAAATATATATTTGTACTATATATATTTATAGTAAATAGTTTCATTGTGAGAAAACCAATAGTCAGAGAAAGAATAACACTCTTCCATAATTCCAAGTCCATAATTCCAGGGTTGTTTCTTTGGACTGCAGTTTGACAGACTATTCTTCTAGGGTATTTTTGGGTGGACTCAAACTTCCAACCTTTCAGTTAGCAATGTCTGTATGTTAGCTTAATCTTTGAAAGTATTATTTTATCTGTACTAAACAAAAGGTGAACATGGGTTTACTGAAATAGAAATCCAGAGAGAACAAGTTTGATGGTGGTAGATAGGTAGGTGGGTGGGTAGATTAGGTAAGTGAGTGGATTCAGTGGATTTCAGGAGGCAAAGTCCACAAGGCATGTAGTTAGATACATATAGAGGAAGAGTGAGAACAAGGTACCACAGATTACTCCTAAATTCTAACTACTACATTGGATGGCTGACTGTTTCATTGGCTAAACTGTGTCACTCTGGAGGAAACACAGCTTTGAGTTAGGAAAGGGTAGATGTTATGAATTTGATTTGACTTGGAGATATGTTTGAGATGATCTATATACTTTGACCAAGTAAACCCTAAATAGGGGGAATGTAGACTAAACAGTGGGGAAGAAAACATGGAAAGAATTGTGAGTGAAAATGCCCGCTGTTGTGTTTTTTATTAATGTTGTCATTGGGTGCCCTTGAGCCATCCCTCATAGTGAGCTTGTGCACCACCTGAGAAACCCTGCCTTGGCCTGCCCTGTTCCCACCATTGGCTGTGTCTGAGCCCATTGCTCCAGCCACAAAAGGAGAAAGAAACAAAAAAGGAAGCAGCAGTGGAGGCGATGTTAGTGTTGAATAAAACAGAGAAATGCTTAATAATCTTTATGAAACCTACCAAATAAAATATTATTCAGTTATTAACATTTTTATTTCAAAGTTTGTGGCAGCATAGAAAATATAATAAATTGCTAAGTTATTAAAAAAGTAAAATGATTTTATTATGACAAATGGTATCAGAACAAATAAACAATATTATCCTTATCCTTAAAAGTCCTCATGAAAAAAAAGAAAAAAAAACAAAAAAAACACAAAAAAAGTCCTCACGTAAAAAAAATTGCTAGTATTAGATACATTGAAATAATCATGTTTGTGTGTATATTTAACTGTATATGTGTATTATGCATGCAATTTCATTAACCAAAAATTGGGGTTCTTGAATAATGAACAGGTTTTGAAGGAAATTAATTATCTTTGTATTTGTTGAACTCCTAGGGATCCAGATTCATATGTACCTAACATTCATCTGGGTCTAGATGATTCTGATGTATTAATAATGCACATAGTTCTCAATGTCCAGTATGGTCAATGACTGGTGGTAGTGACATATGACTCTAGCTCTGATGGTGATAGTGATGATGGCGATGGTACAATAAATATAGTCATGTACTATTTTCACATTTCATTCTAGAATGTGGAGGCATGTAGTATGAAAACCATGTTAAGGCAGTAAATTAAAATAATGCATACTTTTCTTTTTGGGGGGCTTTTTTTTTGTCTTCACTGCCCTCAGGTGGTGGGAGTAGGAGGCCCAGCTTTTGCTCCGTGGAGCTGGAATTGAACCTCCATCCTAGTGGGCAACAGTCCCGCGCACAACCACTACGCCACCGGGGCTCAGCCCTCATATTTTTCTATAAATTTTTTTTTGTTTTGTTTTTTGTTTTTTGGGGGCATCACTGCCCTCAGGTGGTGGAAGTAGGAGGCCCAGCCTTTGCTCCGAGGACCTGGAATCGAACCTCCATCCCAGTGGGCCGCAGTCCCATGCACAACCACTACGCCACCGGGGCTCAGCCCCATACTTTTCTATAATTTTCTTTTGTTTTTTTTTTTTGTTTTTTGGGGACATCGCTGCCCTCAGGTGGTGGGAGTAGGAGGCCCAGCCTTTGCTCCATGGAGCTGGAATTGAAGCTCCATCCCAGTGGGCCACAGTCCCGCGCACAACCACTACGCCACCGGGGCTCAGCCCACTTTTCTATAAATTTAAAGGTAACTTATTGATATTAGAGCTGGCTTCCAAATGCAAAACAAACAGAAACATAATTTCAGTAAGACTAGAAAGTATAATTAAACTGTATTAATAATGACCCTCAAAGCTAGAAATAAATCTTCCAGATTATAGTTTCATTATATTTTCAGTGATATATATAGCACGTCACTGGTCTTTTCCTTCAAAATTCACATTTCAATTATTGACATGTACAACTAATGGTTAAATTGACCAAAAAGTTGACATTTCAATTAAGGAAGCTTATGAGAGTTGGTGGAAGGACTCCTGATTTCATGCATCAGTTTCATGCTTGGCAGATTACCAAAGAATTGGAGGTATTGACCTACCCCAAAATTTGATAGGAAAAAGATTTACTATTCTAATCATTGAAAGATTTATTACATCTTAGAAAACTTGATAGGGCAATTCTACTCAATTGCATAGGGTCAGTCAGAGAGAATATTATTAAATTTAAGGGTATAAACATCATTCTTATAATATAGGCATTACAATAAATCAGTTGACTCGAGTTGATGGCAACCCCATGTGTGTCCATGAGTCCTCCATGGCTGGTTCTTTGAACCGTAGATTGCCTGATGTCCACTGCCATCATTGCTAACAAATAAGTCAGAAATTGACTCAATGGCAATAACAATTACTAGACAATAATCTAACAAATGACATAATGCTTGATAAAGTCCCTTGATATAAAAATGGTTAAGCATTAAGGCTTCTACTTGAAAGATTAGTGGTGGGGTCCACTAACAGGTACTTTTCAAGACTAAAATGTCAGTGTTCTACTTTGCGCCTATGAGGTCAGCAAATAACCTGAGAGTTGAATTTCCATAGCAAAGGCATATAGGCTTCATTGAGGTTGGCTTCATTATGAGTAATATATTGATTGTGTCACTAGTCTTAAGTTTATGACATAATTTCTATTAAGCATCATAACTCATCTATACCTTGCCCATTTGACTGCCATATGATGCATACAAGCATATGATACTGTATTCACTGATATAATTTAAATGTACTTACTTGAAATAAAAGAATATGCCAAGTGAGATAAGAAGTGATGCAATAGATAATCCATGTCCAATGATAGTCAGGTAAAACAAATTCATTGCAGTCTATAATTTGGACAAATCAAGCACAATTTATTTAGTAAACAAAAATGAAAACTCATTTCAATGTGATAAGTACTGATAATACTATTTGTCCAGAAAATTCCTTTAAATATATTTGTTAAAAACATGTCATAACTGATCTGCATAAATATGTTCTATCTCCTACTCTTACATTTTTGCCTATATCCTGTTCATTTATAATTCACTCTGAGTTTTATTACACATTATTTTAATATTTTTTAATGCTTCACTAACAAAAGTAGTGGATACATTAATAATATTAAGTATGCCTCTTAATATCACAGGCTTAATCTCTGGAGGCAAACTTCAATGTATTTTCTTTGTATTGTATCAGTCCTTGGGAAAACTTAAGGGTGTAATCTATCATTAACCCCATTTCCTATTGAGGGGCTAGACTGAACTAGAAAGAGTTCAAAAAGCTTCCCACAGATCATACAACTGGTAAAGGAAAAGAAACTTGAAGTTATATATCAGAACCCATAGTTTTTATGACTTTGACAACTATCATATATTTTTTTCCTTTTTTTTTTTGTGGGCATCACTGCCTCTGGTGGTCATGGGCACTTCCCAGCCGCCACTGGATTTGAACCACCAAGCCCGCGGCCTGCAGTTCCACACTCAACCACTTACGCCACCGGGGCTCAGCCCCAACTATCACATACTTTTAAATAAACTATTATTGACCTTACAATCTTAACTCTGACCAAAATAAAGCCCTACTTGGTCAATCTTGTTTACTTGAGTCCAATTCCTGAATGTAATTCTAGAAATTCAACGACAAATAACAAATTCTTCAGCTTCTTCTCATCTGTTTAGAATATATTTTCTTTGTAAAATTTAATGCCTTAATAATGAGACACTGACGTGTAAATATTCTACTACATGACAAGCTTGGTTCCTTTTGCTTTCATTAAAGGTGTTTTGTTTGTTTGTTTATCTTTCCATTCCATTGTTCTCAAAATACATTGTGAACAGTCTTTATAAAAAAAGGAATGGGGGTTGAGCCCCGGTGGCGTAGTGGTTGTATGCAGGACTCCAGCCCACTTGGATGGAGGTTCAATTCCAGCAGTGGCTTCGCAGGAGCAAAGGCTGGGCTTCCCACTCCCACCACCAGAGGGCAGTGATGCCCAAAAAACAAAAAACAAAAAAAAAAGAAAGAAAGAAAGGAATGGAACACTGGCTACATTTTTTCCAATACTGTATTGGGCAAATGACTTTTTAAATAGATAGTGCATGCACATTAAATTTCATTCACAATGAATACTTACTTTCAATCTCTCATGGGTGTTAAGATTACACTGGGTGTAATTTGTCCATGTTCTATTACTTGCTGGATGTCTAAACCAGTTTCCACTTGGGTCACAAATCTTTGTTACTTTTTCTTTATTAAAAAATTAAAAACAGAAAGAGGGAGAGGATAATTTAATTAACCTAGGGTATGTTAAGTAGATGTCTAGGCTATTTGCATGCAGAATACTGCTTTCACCTGAAGGGTCAAAGTCTTGAAAGTAGTCAGGACAGTGCTGCATTGATTCAGTTCCGGCAGCAACATCATTCCAGCACAGCCAGCCATCCCAGGTTCTGTTGCAGTAAAGACCTGAAAGGAGAAAGGTAAAATGTTTGTTAAGCATAACTAAACCACTTTTTCTACCTATGCAAGAAGATATAAAATTTTTCTTTGTTTTTTTGTTTTTTTTTTTTGGTGGGGAGGGGGGGGCATCACTGCTCTCCGGTGGTGGGAATAGGAGGCCCAGCCCCACTGCTGGAATTGAACCTCCGTCCCAGTGGGCTGCAGTCCCGCGCACAACCACTACGCCACCGGGGCTCAGCCCAAGATATAAAATTTTTAATGGTGGTTTCATGATGGCTAAAAGTAAAGACTTCCTACTCAAAATACAGATATTGCATCGAATCCATTGCAAGTACTTGGCTGTTTCACCTAGATTTTATTAAAATACAGGAACCCTATTGGAGAAGTGATTATGGTTTGGGGTCCAGGCTGCAAGGTCAGCAGTTAGCTAAATGTGGATATCAGCTCAATGACAGTGAGCTTGGTCTTGTGGTTGTTATTAAGACAAGAAGCCCTGGTTGCCCAGCTGCTAATTGAAAAGCCAACCATTCGAATGCCTCAGCATCGCTAGAGGAAAAACACTAACATTTCTGTTTCTGTAAAGATTACAGCTTTGGAAATCCTATAAGTCACTTCTTCTCTGTCCAGTAGGGTCACTCTGAGTTGAAGGGGACTCAATGGCAGTGAAGTCTCTAAATGATTAAAATAAGAATCCCTGGTGGCACAACAATTAAGCACTCTGCTGCTAACCTAAAAGTCATTGGCTTTTAACCTACTAAATGTATCTAATTTGCAGCCTATGAAACTCTGTTATGTGTCTAGCATCAACTTGACAACAGAAAACTATTATTAAGATAATTTCTGACTTGAGTTTAGAAGCATCAGAAAAAATGAAGACAAAATCAAAAAGAACTGCACACAAATATTCCATTTTATAGGGACATAAATATGTTTTTGACAAATATACACATTTTGGAATATAATGATCAAATTGCAATTCAATTGATTGAAAAATAAATCTGAGAATTTTAGTGTTATAAATGGTATTAATTATTACTTATTTATTAAACAAATATTAAATAACTGGCTACTGAGTACTTGCATAGTGATTGCTTATTAGAAGTATTTGGAACTTGAAATTAAACTGACATTTTAAAACTTTATAGCTTTTAAAATATACTTAATTTACCAAACATAACTAAATTTTAAACACTAAAATGCTTTGCAAACCACTTCATTGTGAAGGGCATACATATATTTAGTATTAGAAATTCTTATTGGTAATTATTTCTACAGTTTTCAAGGATTTGATCTTGCTTGAATCCACAATCAGTGCTCATGGAAGCAGCACTAATGAGATCTAAAGATGTGTTGTCTTGGCGAAATCTGTTGCCCAAGAACCCCCCCTTTTTATAAATCATTTTATTGGGGGCTCATACAACTCTTATCACAATCCATATAGACATCTATTGTGTCAAATACTTTTGTACCCAGCATAATTTTTGAAACATTTTCTTTCTACTCGAGCCCATGGTATCAGCTCCTCATGTTCCCCCTCCCTCCCTCCTTTCCTCTCTCTCTCTCCCTCTTTCCATCCCTCCTTCCCTCCCCTTTGATAATTTATAAACTATTAGTATTTTTCCATGGCTTGCACTGTCTGATGTCTCCTTTACCCTACAAGGCCTCTTTAGAATGTTGAAAAGCATACTTCTACTTTGAGAAATAAGGTGCACCTGAACCAAGTTGTAGTGTTCTCAATCACCACCTATGCATGTGAAAAGAGGATATTGAATATGAAAGATCAAAGCAAATCAATGAATTTTAATTATGTGCTGGCAAAGAACATTGAAAGTACCATGGACTTCCCCAAAGACATCTGCCTTGGAAGAACAGACACAGTTGTTCTTAGAAGCAGAGATTGTGAGACTTCATCTTGCATCTTTTGAACATGTAGTCAGGGGACACCAGTCTTCGGAGAAGGACCTCATGCTTGGTCAAGTAGAGGGGCAGCAGTAATAATGAAGAAGGCCCTCCCTCACCAAGATGGATTGACAAGTGACTGCAACAATGGGCTCATCATAGGAGCACTTGTGGGGATGGAGGAGAACAGTGCAGTGTTTTGTTCTAGTGTACATCTGTTTGTTATTGGTAGGAATCAACCCAGTGACACTTATCAACAACAACAACAACAATAACAAAAACTACCTTCCTTAGATGAACAGATTATTTAAAGGAATAAAATCAGGTGGCTATAATAATAGTTATAATAACTATAACTTGTATGAATTCTAGAATCATAAATGTAATTCAAATCTAGAAAACCAGTTGTACCTTATGATAATCAAGTATATGTCAACTAGACAATCCTGGTAAGGGTAGAGGTCGAGCTCAAGCTATCCATTTCATTGCAGCCTGGTGAATCTTCCTTGGTGGCATAAGCCTTTTTGGAGAGCAGAAAACTTAGCAGAGTCGAATCCTCCTTGGCCCTTCACTTTTGGCTGGAGCTGGATCTTGCATCTGATTCTTTGGTCTTCTGTTGTATCACCTGCTGATTCCAGAAGCCATCGGTGGTGGACTCATTCTGCTGGCTTTGGTCTTCCCCATTCACCAGCCTATGTCCCCTGATGTCTCTGCTGCCTCATCTGGCTCTGGCTCCCAGATCTCCTGTTGTGTCACCTGTTGATCTCAGGAACAGTCAACCCCTTCGTCTGGTAGATTCATTCAGCTGCCCTTGGACCTCTGCATCCACCAATCTGCTGCTTCAGCTTCATTATCCTACTTCCTGTTCCTCGGCTTCCACGAGACAGAAGCCTGGCTTGAACCTGACTATACTTAACTATTTCTACAACTAGGTAAGCCAATTCTTGATATAATCTTGATATAAACTCTTTCTATTTACAACACTCGTACCATACCTATATCGTATGTTAATTGTATCATGTTAGGCACAAGCATGATTTTATTATTATCTTTGGTGATTATTGGGTTCAAGACTTATTTGTAAGTGTGGAGTTGACAAGGGGTTATCTGGGATGGTTAGGGACTATGTCATTTTGACACGGAGGAGTTTAACTTATCAATTGCATCATTGACTGATGACACTTCCTTGGTGTCATAAGCTGTTTTGTATAAGACAGAGACTGAGCAGAGTCAAATCCAATTTGGTTCATCTTCTTCCAGAGCTAGATCTTGCCTGGGGTTCCTCCATCTCCTGTTGTGTCTCCTGCCCATCCCTGGAGTCATCATTGACTATCAATGGTGCATTCATTTGGCTGATTTTGGTTCATCCATCCACATGTGCACCTTGCTTTCTGGCTTCATCATCTTACTTTCTGTTACTCAGCATCCATGAATTAAAAGAAGCCTAACTAAAATCACACTAGACTCATCTATTCCTACAACTGTGTGAGTGATTTCCAGAGGTAAATTTCTTTCAAAATGCAACATATACAAGTATCACTGGTTTTGCTTCTCTAGAGAACACAACATAACACCTTCCTTAAAGTTAGATTGTTTATTAATGGATTCATATATTCTAATCTTTCATTCATTTACAGTTTATCCTTTATGAGTGGCAAAAATCACTATGGAATTTTTTCTTCAAAATTTTGTTTTTCCACTGATTTTACATCCTGGGAATTGAATCAGGAAATATTGAATGGAAGATAATTGATATTCTATCTCTTAAAAACAAACAAATGTACTGTCATCAAGTCGATTTTGACTCATAACAACCCTGTACAAAGTCGAAATGTCCCTGTGGGTTTGGGAGATTGTAGTAACTCTTTAGGAGAATAGAATGTCCCTGTGGAGTGGCTGTTCATTTTGCATTGTGGTTACCAGCCCCTGGTGATCAAGTTCTGCATGACTTGGGCTCTTTTTAGCTATCTAATGTAGTTTAAATGTCAATTCTTAACAATAAGTTTGTTCAGTAAATCAAGTCACCTATGCTAATTTACCTTAATCATAAATAAGTACTCCCAGTTGAGGCCTGGTGGCGTAGTGGTTGTGCGCGGGACTGCAGCCCACTGGGTTGGAGGTTCAAATCCAGCAGCAAGGCTGGGCCTCCTACTCCCACCACCAGAGGGCAATGACACTCCCCTCCAAAAGAGAGTTAAAAAAAAAAAAAAAGTACTCCCTTAGAACGTTTGTGTTAAATAAAGGCAGATTTTTATCACCAACTTGTTGAAGTATTAGAATTATGGGAGATGTTAAGAAACTTCAAGACAATGATTTGTTATGCCACGATCCTAAACTTATTCAACTATGGAATTTTGTTATCATCAAACTCTGCTATATATACTCCTATAGTTAAACCATTTAATTTGAAAGCTACTTTTAAATACTTCTAAATGATTACAAAATTGTTAATTCAATAAAATAATGACAAAACCAAACCTACTGTCAGACTGAAAATACCATATATATTTGAGTATAAGCCAACTCGACTATCCACCGAGGCACCTGATTTTACCACAAAAGCTGCAAAAAAAGTGTGCTGAAAAACTCGGCTTACACTCAACAATATAGATCTATAGTTTTTCTCTATCATTTGCAATGATGCTACAGTAGTCTTATACACATTCTTTAAAAATTATTTTAAAGGACTATAAATATTTATACATGTAAATAGCATCATATTTCTACTGTAGAGCAGTTAGCGTATTAGAGCAATTGACATTGCGATGAGCAGCCAAAACTCCAACACCTCCAGTGCTTCTTAAACAGCGACATTTAGAATTAAATGGATTGATATGAAAACTGAGGTGCTTTAATACAGAATTTTTAAACAAATATTTTAATTATTTGGTAATAAAGTGCATTTTTAAATCATTTTACTTGGAGCCTCATTCAACTGTTATTGCAGTCCACACCTCAGTTGAATCCGGCATGTTGCTATCATTCTTTTCTAGACATTTACGTTCCATTGAACCCTTGGTATCAGTTCAGTAAAATACATATTGGCCTATGTGAGAAGAGTCATTTTTTTAATGATTTTAAAAATAGTCTTAACTAAATAAACTTCTTACAGGAATAATATTGGAATAAATCTAACACAAATTGCTTTTCAAAGAGAAACACATGATTTTCAGTAGAACTTAGATCTTGATTAGTGAATCAACATTTATAAGTAATAATAGTCACAAATAATAATAATCTACCTTTAAATTTTCTTTTGAATTACATTATTTACTGTACTATTGATTTTTTTCAAAATATTGAAAAACTTTCTATAATTTTTCCCATCATTATTGTAAAGGCATCCTGTCATTAGTCATACTCTAATATCTATCTTTTAATAAAATTGTGTTTGTTTCTTGCTATATCAGGAAGTTCTATTTCTTTTACTTATCATTATATCTTCAGAATCCAGGCAAAAAACTGGCATTAGTAGGTTCTGAATGAATGTTACAAAACAATGAAAATAATGTCTGTATGGAACAGAAACACTTAGTGGTTTTAAACAAACAATGTGCTATTCAAACTTATGTATTATGTTGCTTTCATTATTCTACTATGCAAAGTTCTACCCAACCAGCTTGTGAAAAAATAAATTCATATTCCATAATGCCCACAATTGATTTAACTAAAGAAGCATAGTTTCTGGTAGTTTTTTATGTGATAAAAAGAATGTTAGTAAAAGGCTCACTGTTGCATCATACTGTATTATTTATCAGATTTTGTTTAAAGGAAGGATTCAATGATATATTTTCCTAAATATTTTCAAAATAAATTAATACTTCTCATGTACTAAGAAAATGAATCTTAATCCTTAGCATATAGCTTAAGATCCCATATGAATGAAGTAATGAGCTTGCTTTATTTTTAAAATACCTCAAAATGTATTTAAGAATTAAATAGTCATATTTACCTTCAGTTTGGTGAATGGGGTCTTGCATAATTTTTTGGTAACATTCATACTGAGCTGTCATAATTTTATTTTTAGTAACACCCAACTGAAGTATGCCTTCTTCATTCTCTTGTATCTCATCTGATTGTGCTATGACAAGAATCTAAAAGGTTTAAAAACATAAGTTCAGAATTGTGAAAATAACTTTTTCAAGGTAGTCTGTGACAGTGGAAAGGAGCAAGTGAAACAGTGTGCTTTTCTGAAAAATCCTTGTCTATAGTGTCTGTTCATTTTCATTCTATAACTGTTTCCACCATGTGAAATTTCTAGCTAATAACAAGACACCAGTCATCAACGACGGAGTTGGAAATTGAATCAGCCTAGGAAACTGAACCCCAGTACAGATTTAAATGTGTTTTGGAATGCAGACAGAAATATATCCAAAATCCACCTCTAGTTCCTTACCTGCTCTGGGAATGGAGGCAAATGATTCAACCTCTATAAACTTCCACTTACCAATTGTAAAATGGTATAAAAGATGAATGAAGATAAAAAGGGGAAGTGTCTTCTGGTATACTAAAAACACTCAAAAGAGTATCACCATTTTCACTATGATGCTTTGATATGCAAAATAAATAGCAAGTTCACTTATGATGTTGGTAAATAAAAACTGCTCATTACTAAAGGTTTGGGGTTAGTTATATATTTGTGCTATTCCAGTTTAATAGTACACATTTATGTATCACTTTTACTTCCCTTGTTACTGGTCCCAAACCACCCCTGTTTGATAAGATGAAAGCTTCCATCTAACCCAGTGCAACAGAATTGATGCGGAGCTGCACATACTTATGGGAGCAGATTGCCTCAACCTGCCCACACCCTTAAAGCTCCTTCAAACTGCCATGGCTGTTTTCCTTCCGTTGTTGCCCTGCCCCCATTCTTAATTTTCCAGCAGGAAGTCGGACGTGGGAAAGGGTACATATAATTTGTCACCACGTATCCCATCGCCTAACCACCATTTGATCTTAACTTGTCCACTCAGGCTTTCTTTCCTAAGACAATGTTTATGCAGTGGTTGCACTTCACAATAAATGGAGATTTACAGAAGCAAAATTAGTATTTTAAAAATGCAACTCTAGCTCTGCTGAGCAGGGGAACTTTCTAAGATCGCGTCGATCATCTTTACCCTTCGGTGAATCAGGAAGTGCAACGCAAGTGGTGGCAATGGCGTCAAGTCTGACTCAATGACAACAATCCGATTTGTAATCTGTTGCAAATTTTTTGGGGGGTGCGTGGGGGGAAATCAACATTGGGCTCTACAGTTCATTGGCAGCCTCATTGGAGGGTCTGAGATAAAGACGCACAAGTCCTCAAGCTCCTTGAGATCTCATCTATTTATGTAAGATAACATCTAAGAAGAACAGAATTCGGACAGCTTCTGGACTTGAGAATGTTTTCAGATACAAATGCCGACAAGAATGTAGCCTCACTTTTCTCCCCACTCATTTAGGTTTTCTGTATTTTTCTTGAGTTTTTCTGTGCCGCTCTTTGGGGCTTTGCTTGGGGAAAACACGTGAAAATGATTGGCTGGCACGAAGGCTGAAGAGAGTATGTCTCTCAGTTTCTCATTTGCACTAAAGAAAACTATGAGTAAAATAACATCTCTCGACAAATAAATATTAAATTTCTAGGCATATAACTCCTCTAGTAAAACCATTGATTTTAGTCCTCCATTATTGATCCTGCATCTCTAGTCCATTCTCATGGGCAGAGGAGTGTTCATGGGTAGAAAAACACACTCACAGGCCCAGTCTCCAACTGAGGACCAACTCTCGCCCAAAGCGACATTTGACATGGATTTGCCTGCATGGTGACAGAAATCAATTCAAACACTAGGCACAGTTTGGAATGACACTTGAGTCAATATATCTTAATCAAAGAAATGTCAGTAGGATGGAATTGGTTCTCTTTATAACCAGAAGCAAAATTGTCAGGTTTCAATGGAGATATTTTATCTATTCTATATGACTATCCCACATTAGTGGGAGGAAGACGAGGCTTTCGACTCCCCCAGCTGGGAAGCCCACAGAGAGAGTTCTCTCTCTCCTCCGTGGTTGCCGTGAATCAGAATTGACTGCACGGCAGGAAGTTTTGATTCTGGTTATACAGTCACGCACATTCTGCTCCATGACCCTCTGGAACCTGTATCCACTGAGAAAAAGAGATTACAGCTGCAACGATCAAAATTTTCAAATCTAATTAATGTATGCATCAAAAAAACTCCACGCAGTGTTTTCAGTCATGAAGCATTAGAAGCATACTGGAAGTTAATACAGAAACTGAAATAGATAAGAAAATATCTTAGAAAATGTAGGCTTACCATAAAAGTAGGCAAGAGAAACAGAAAATGCAAGAGAAACCTTTTCTTCATCATTGAAGCCAAAATAAAGTATCCTATATAAATCAAGCTGCAATAGAAAATGAAAAAATATGTTCATCAATATTTATTTTAAAAATATACATGGGTCTAAACAAAATTTCTTTTAAAACTATACAAGATTTTGTTTTAAGAATTTGATTTGTGGGCTGAGCCCCGGTGGCATAGTGGTTGTGCGCAGGACTGCGGCCCACTGGGATGGAGGTTCGATTCCAGCTCCATGGAGCAAAGGCTGGGCCTCCTACTCCCACCACCTGAGGGCAGTGATGCCCCCCCCCAAAAAAAAATAATTTGATTTGCAGTCTTCTACATGAGACATATGGCATCCTGGTTTGAAGTGTTAAAGATATTAATATATTTTCATCTCAATTTAACTAACTTATACATAGGAGAGCCCCTTACGCAGATGCATTCAAGTGATTGGAAAGCATCTTGACTTACTTGCCTTTTTTTAAAAAAATGAGGTTCAGTGATTAAAATATCAAAATAAAGATTTCTACATAAACAGGGAAATAAATATCTGGACAGCACTTTAATATGGAGCTTTTCATTAACATGCAAAATAATTTTAATCTTATGGCCCCTTAGTCATTTAAGGACTACATTGTTCTTCTTGAGAGTCAACTTTCATATGTCATAAACTTTAAAATGTAATAGAAATTATTCTTCACTGCATAATATCAATGCTCTGTTTTGTTTGTTTTAATTGGTATATGCAGAATCCCCTGTGTCATCTATATTATTGAAACTAGGATTTAGTATATGGGCAGCACTTAATAAAAATATTTCTGTTTAAAGGTTTCTAGTGTGAGCTACAATTCTGAGATAATAAAAGACAGTTTGTAAGTGACAGTATCCTCTAGCCCAGTGGCTCTCAACCTGCGGGTTGCCACCCACGTATTTCCGATGGGCTTAGGAAAGGAGACACCACTCCTCTATCTGGTCTGTTGGCGGGTTCACCCACATGCAGATACGCCCACATGTGAGTACCTAAGGTGAAGACTGTTACCCTGCTTCAAGACAAAATTTCATTTATTTGTCATTAGAAATAGATATTTCACAATATATAATGACATATTGTTTTGTGATTAATCGCTATACTTTAATTGTATTCGATTTATAACAATGAAAATGCATTCTGCATATCAGATATTTGCATGACAATTAACAGTGGCAAATGAAGTAGCAACTAAAAGAAGTGTACGGTAGGGGTTCACCACAACATGAAGAAGTACACTAAAGTGTCGTGGTATTGGGGAGGTTGAGAGCCACTGCTCTAGCCTTTTGATTCTAAAAGGTGAAAATTGCTGAGGTGTGTGACTGTTCACTGCCTAGGAAGTCCATGGGTAACTAGTTCTGACATTTGTGAGAGATGAACTGTCATTATAGCCATAAAAATACAACCTCAGGCTGAGCCCCGCTGGCGTAAGTGGTTGAGTGTGGAACTGCGGCCCCTGGGCTTGGTGGTTCAAATCCAGCAGTGGCTCTCAGAAGCAGCACTGGATAGCTCCCACGACCCCCAGAGGGCAGTGAAACCCCCCCAAACAACAACAACAAAAGATTAAAAAAAATAGAACCTCATTTATTTGAATGTGAATCAAAATATTTTACAGGGGACATAAACACAATCATCAGATACTTCCTATTGAACTGTAAGCAGAGTTAATCTTGTTTAAAAGCTTGTCATCGTTTTTTGCTATAGAACTATTAGAATAAGATAAAAACATTCATTTTCATATGCTGATTACTGATCTTCTTAAAAGCCCTACTGAAGGAGGACCAGGAATGCTACTGATGTACTTCCTAGCTTATGCATTGAACTACTAACTGCAAGGGCGGCAGCAAAGCACTGCGCGAACCCAAAATCGCTGCCTTTGTTGCTCATCGACATTGACTTACCTAGAAGCGGTTTTCTTTTTGAACAAACTTTGTGTTAGGGCTTCTCTTCTATCAGTTATATAGAGTTCTTCCTAGTGACCTTAAAAGAAAAACATGACCCAGAAATCAGAAGGTAATGTATTAATTTTAAATAAAACTAAACCGTAATATCTAGCCTTTGAACAAAAGATAGACAGGGAATCACAGTTTCTGCAATTAAGTAGTTAATGAGTTGATGTTTTATTTTATATTACATTTTGCCATGAGAAAATCTAATTTTCCAATACTTACATGTACAGTTGTCTCCAGACTCAAATCACATTTTATCTTGGGTCATATTTGACATTGTCTTGAAGAATCTCTTAAATCCAGAGGTCATGACCTGAAAATTGATTAATACAGTAATTTAGTATTAATTTTATGAGCCAAAGTTATTTAAGAGATAAACTGAAAATGTCAAGCTATATAATTCTAAGATATTTTTATGTAGACATAGAATTTTTAATTGTTTAAGATATATTTGGGGCTGAGCCCTGGTGGCGGAAGTGGTTGAGTACGGGACTGTAGCCCGCGGGCTTGGTGGTTCAAATCCAGCAGTGGCTCTCAGGAGCGGCACTGATAGCGCTCATGACCACCAGAGGTAGTGATGCCCACAAAAACAACAACAACAACAACAACAACAAAAAAGATATATTTGAATTGTTGCATATTAAGCACCTTCAATACAAATAATACTTCCGCATTAACCAAAGCTATATAATGAGAGTATATGTGTTTTAGAAATTGAGGGGGCTGCAAAAAGTTGATGGAAAAACATAATTAAAAAGTAATGGAAAAAATAATGGACCTTTTGCATGAACTTTTTGAATATATTTATTTTATAAATATATAAATTTTATATATAAATTTTACTTTACCAAATATGATTCCCTTTCAAGCGATTTCTATTCCAAAATTTACAAAAATATTACAAGCCAGATAAATGAATAAGCACTTTTTCAAATATATAAGTTCTAATATATAGTTATTATTTTTCATAATATTTATTATTCTCTGATAGAGAAAATTACTTTCCATAAATTTTCATTTATCTAAGATGTGTTATAAATTGGGCAGCTTAAATACTTTAAGAATGTTTAAAAGAACTAGAATACAAGAATGACTTTTAAGTTAAGTTATACTTAAATTTTGAACACATATTTAATTGATCACTTATTGGGCATATTTATTATTATTATACTAATGAATATAAACTTCCTTTAGTGATATTGTTTCTCAGAGACAGAAACTTTATATGATTGATCTTGGTATCCTTTGAGATTGGCAATAAATAAATGTCGATTGTATCAATGAGTACAGAAATGCATCAGAACATTGCTTTCAGATCTTAAAGTTACAATCAAGAACACCAGTCATAACAATGAATCCTTTGTCTATTTATTTGAAACTTTCAGACAGTGCTTGATTTGGATTAGCAATGAATATTGAACAACAAACTTGTCAGTATGTTCACTTTCTTACCAAATAAAATCCTATTGATTTATTCAACCTCTGTGCTTGTTGGATATTAAATAAAGCACAATTTGCTATATTAAATTTGAAGACACAAAGACTAAACTCATATTTAAAAAATCAGTAGCTCATAAATTTGTATATTAATGTATGTTTGAATATCCAAATAAGAACATAAAAATCTTATTGTATGAGAAATGAGATAGATTTTTACAAAATCATGCTTTTACGGCTTACATATGAGTCAAGATTAAATTACCCTTAGTATGCATATGGACTCAAAAAATTGATAAAGTGCTTCAAAATATCTTTTGATCTTTCCTAAGCCCGACACCTAACACGAATACTTATTTTTGTTGCTTATCTAGTAGGTTTTCTTCTATAGAATGAAAAAGAGACAGAGATAGAGATGGAGTGAATGTGAGAGAGAGAGAGAGAGAGAATGAGAGAAAGAGAGAGAATTGTGAGGGAGATTTCATCACATATACTTAGGATATGTTATCTGGAGAGACCAGGCCCTTGAAGAGTTGGGATGCAATCTTCAGTCTGCAATTCGAAACCACGGGCCATTTTGTGGAAGAAAGATGGGGTTTCTACTCAAGTGAATACTTAAGTGTCTCGGAAACTCACTTTTTGGCGTTCTAACTCAAAGGCGTTACCTTTCACTATCATCATTCACTTTGTCTTCGTGAGCCTCGCTGTGGCATTCTCCCGGCAGCTCATTCACTTCATTGTTCTTCCCGTTGCCTTTGCTATTTCTCCAACTCTGAGCACATTTCAGAGTCTCGTCACACATTCACCTCGATCTTTTCTTTCTTTCCTGTCTTTTAAATGGCATTTGGTGTTTTTCATCTATGATATATTTAACACCATAGCACAGTTCATCAGGTCTTCTGTCATTAGTGTTCAGTGAGTCAAATATGTTCTTGAGGTTATCTCTAAATTTAGGTAGAATAGACTCAAAGTTGTGTTTTAACTCTCCTAGATTTGTTTTACTTCTCTTTAGCTTCAACTTGAACTTCCATGTAAGTAATTGATGGGTTTTTCCACAGTCAGTCCTTGCCCTTGTTTGGGGTGCTCTGAGCTTCTCCATCATCTCTTCCAACAGATATAAGACATTTGATTTCTGTGTATTCCATCAGGCACTGTCCAAGTGATTGGTTTTGCAAATTTCTGTCATGTGATCTTCACCTTCATTTCTATTACCAAGGTTATATTTTCCAACTAGTTTTCCTTCCTGTTTCCAACTTTTATGCTTCAATTGTGAATCATAATCAATGTATTTTGATTGCACATATGATCGATATTAGACTGAAGACAGTGTTAGAATTCTTCAAACCCTAGTGGTTGGTGCGCAAACAGGAATAGTTGTACTAGCTGGATTATCTTGCATGTTTGAGGATATTATCCTATCACCAATAGCATTGTACTTCAAGATATATCTCGAAGGGTCCTTTCTTGATGACGAGTGACACTATTCCATACTTCAGATCTTACAAGTTCCACTTATTTTTAGAAACTCACAGCTGCTTCTTCTTGTTTTGAGCCTTGCCCCCTCAGTGAATGGAAGTCCCGTGAATATGCTCTGATTGGGGAGGACAGCTCTTACTCAGTCACGGTGAGATTCCTCTGACCCGAGAGGCTCATCTGGTGCTGTCTCTGACAGTGTTCCATTGCAATTTATGGGGTTTTACTATCTGGAAATGTTCCACTGCTAGTCATAAATTTTTTGTGGCTAATTCCTTCAGAATGGACAGCCTATATTTCAAAGTCTGTTCTTAATCTGGACATATTTCCAATTAAATTTTGAGGAAAGACCTAGTAAATAAAGAAGAGATGCTGAGTGACTAGCTCTGCCTGTGGATTTTTTCCAAATGTGAGTAGATTGCTTGGTAGCAAAAGGTCTTTTTAAAAAACTGGAACTGCTCTAACTTATGCTCCTAGGGAAATTTTTCATCACAGTGGGAGGATAGCTTCTTAATTCATTGATTATAAATGCTGCAAGTTTCACTTCTCAGAGTTAAACATAGTATAGTACTTGCTTCTGCGACTGAAAAAAAAAGGACAATTGCCCTTACTGCATCTATTGCATGGAAATTAACTTTTAATAGAAATATTCCCTATGCTTTTTCCCAAAGAATCTTTAACATTAAAGTGAAAATATTCCATTTCATTAGAGAAAGAACTAGGAAAAGAAGAATGTCTTAAATTTCAAATGCGTTTGGCAGTATCTAGTTACTGAACAAGGGCAGTGATGGCAGTGCAATGGTTAAGAAGCTTGCCTGCTAAACCGAAGGCTGGAAATTCATAACTACCAACTGCTCTCTGGGAAAAAGCACAGAGTGCTACCAGTGTGTTTTACAACCTACGCTGGTCCGTAGGGCTAAAATCAACTAAAAGGTCAGGTCTTTGTGTAAATTACTCTGATTTTATTTCCTAAATTTAACATAAAACAACAAAACAAGCTCACTACCTATTGTTTTTATAGGACAAATTAGAACTGCGCCTGTAAGTTTTCAAGAACACTGGGATAGCTCGTTGCTGGGCTATGAAGCCTCGTGTCTCTCCCTTGGAGGAGTTGGTGGTTTTGAACTATTGACCTTATAGCAGCCTAATATGTAACTGCTAGGCGACCACAGTTGATTTCTGTTTTGAATACCCCTCCATTTCTAAATTCACAGCTTTATAAGGAGAACACCCTTGGTTTACTGCCGTTACTGTCAAATTATATTTTACAACATTGTGAATCAGTGTGATGGATTAACATTCAATTTTAAATCAAAACTGAAAAAAGAACCACAAATTCTATATAAACTCTACTCTTTATTTTCTCAAATTTTTATTATCCTTATACAAACCTCCATGAATTTGTTTTTCTTTCAATAATCTTTACTTTTAGTTGAGTTCACCACCCTGATATTATAATATGTATCTTCAGTCTAAGATTTAGGGGGAAAAATTTCATTTTTCACTCCTCCATTTCCAAAGCATCTTAGATTTGTATAGGCCGTGAGCCACATTCTGGGTTTATCCAGTCACTGGAGAGTTGAATAGATGAAGTATTTCCCACACACATCTTATTTGCCATTTAGGATCCTGCACTTTTACATGAACAAAGCTAGAGTGCTTCTTATCTAATACGGATTTTACATTACTTAAGGCATGTTAATCAATGAATAAGGGACAGGCCGCATTGCTCTTAAATAAAAGAATAAGGATTCTTTTCTAGTTTTCATATTCCCAGTCTAAATGTTCATGTTTCCATATTGTGTAGAATAGACTGTATTCATTACTCAATAACTAACCTTTACAAACAGCTAGGCACAATTATGCTTTGCTGAACCAGCTATTCTACTACCCTTTACATTTAGTCTCCACATATGTATATATATATATATATATATATATATTTATAATATAACTTCTTCTTTGAATTTTAATGATGTCCTGATATTTTCTAGTTTTTTTTTTCTTCTTCTTCTGTCAATAAATGGCTTCATGGCTCAGACTTGTCCTTCTGGAAGGGTGCCTAATTAAAACCATAAAGAAGCCTGATTGCACTGTGGTTATGCAACACATTGGGCAGTTCAAAGTTGCTCCCCTGGAGAAATCTACGGCAGGCTGCTTCCATAAAAATCACAGCCTCGAGGGCTGAGTCCCGGTGGCATAGTGGTTGAGTGCAGGATTGCAGCCCACTGGCTTGGTGGTTCAAATTCAGCAGGAGCAAGGCTGGGTAGCTCGCACGGCCACCAGAGGGCAGTGATGCCCCACTCCCACCAAAAAAAAAAAATCACAGCCTCGGAATCATTGTGGAACTTTCCTTCTCTGCCCCCTAGGGTTGCTACGTCTATAACTCACTCTGAAACACTTCTTTTCTTTGGGGGGGGGGGGGTAATCACTGCCCTCTGGTGGTCGTGGGAGCTACCCAGCCTTGCTCCTGGAGAGCCGCTGCTGGATTTGAACAGCCAAGCCTGTGGGTCGCAGTCCCGCACTCAACCACTGTAGACCTCAGCCCTCTGAAACACTTCTAAACACATTTGTAAATTAGGAAATACTTCCCTAAATTGATCATCCTACTATATGTATTGAAGGCTGTACTTTCATCTTGTTTCATAAGAAGATAAACTTACTATTAAAATTTCTGTTCACAATGAAAATATTTATGAGGTTGGAGGGTAACCCTCTTATTCTGATTTAAGGTTGCTTTTTGTTATGACCCTTAGAACATGTTGATAAGATTTTAAGGAGGGATGATTTCATTCATCAATATTTAAGACATAGAGGAAATAGTTTTAAACTTCAGTCTTAATTCTGTCATTCGAGGAACTTGAACAAATTATATGCAGTGTCTCATTTGTAAAACGTGGGAGTAAGGTATAAACATTTTACATTGCGTAGAGTTAAAAATGCATGAAAAAGAATGCTTGCTATTTAGTAAGATATATTTTTTTCAAGCAACTAAAGTCCAAAATATCCTTGGAACCACGTTTCCTCTGACACTATTTTCTCTGGCTCAGGAACACTTTCCCTAAATTTTCTTAGCAATAGCCCAAAGGAGTTTGTACCTCAGTCTAAGACAGTGAAATCATAGACCCTTTGACTAGATTAATTTTATTCTTTTACACAGAAATTGAGGGGAACGTATCCAAATTCCCTCCTCTCAAAGAATCACTTATCTTTATGGCATCTCTGTATGTCCTTTCTCCTTTTAGTACCATTCTTACTTTTGAAAGGCCATTTGAGCAAAGTTGAGTACTTCTTTCCCAAAAATTCACATTAGAAAAGCAAATAGACTTCTTCATAAGATTCCTTGTCAGATTTCACAGAATGGAATGTGATAAGTACATCTAGCTTAAGCTAAACGTAATGTCATTGTAGTTGGAATATTTCTGGGATGAACACCCCACAGTTTCTGAATTTTAGATACATGAATTCTACCTTATTTGAATTTAACAGAACATAAGCTAGCTGAAAGTGTTTTTTAAGTATAGTCTGATAGAAATCATAGAGCATGACTGTCATAATAAAAAGAATATTGTATCTAATTCACCAAAATCTTTTAAGTTGCCTCATATACTTTAGACAATATTTAAGTCAACTTTTAAGCTAATCAGTATTCTCGTAACCCTTAGAAAATATTTTTTGAACAATTGACTCTAATTATAGCAACTATAAGATTTCCACAAGCCATGAAAACAGATGATTAATATCATCCTGCTGACTAAGAGTTTGGGTTTTCAGTGACTACTTCCTCTGAAGTGGGCAGCCAATTCCTTCTTCCTTGTCTGTTCTCAGTCTGGAAGCTCTGCTGAAACCTGTTCACTTAGGTAACCACGTTGGCACTTGAGATCCCAGTAACACAGCTTCCAGCATCACACAAGCCAGCACAGTATTGCAAACTGAAAGACAACTGAAAGAACTGAAGAAAAAATTCAAGCCTAGCATTGCAATATTGAAAGAGTCTTTGGACAAATGAGGAGTGCTGGTGGTATAGTGGTTACCCATTGGACTGCCATCGACATGGTTATTAGTTTAAAACTACCATCAGCAACTTGGGAAAATGACTGGCTTTTGAACCCCATAACCCAGGGGGTTGAGATGAGCGAGCATTGGCTTGATGGCTGGGAATTTTTATGGAAGGAGGCAGAAAGCATCCAAAGTAAATGGGAAGGATGACTACACAGAGTCACTGTACTAAAAAGAACTAGTCGACGTTCCACCATTTCAGGAGGCAGCATATGAACAAGGAACCTTGGTACTGCAGGAAGAAGTTCACGATGCACTGAAAGCCTTGGCCAAAAGCAAGGATCCAGGAATTGGTAGACTGAAATGTTTCAACAGGTTGATGAAGCTCTGGAAGCACTTACTCCTCTATGCCAGGGAGTGTGGAAGAGAACTACTGGGCCAACTGACTGGAAGAGATCCTTATTTGTATCCATTCCAAAGAGAGGTACGTTAATTGCTCAAATTATAGAGCAATATCATTCATATCACATGCTAGTAAAAATTTGCTGAAGATCATGAAACAGCTGTTGTAGCAGTATGTTGATAGGGAGCTGCCAGAGGTTCAGGGTGCAGCTTCAGAAGAGGACATGAAATAAGGATCACCATTGTTGGTGTCAGATGGATTGTGGCTGGAAGCAGAAAATATCAGAAAGATGTTTACTTGTATGTTCACTGACTCACGAAGATCTTCAACTATGTGGATCATAACAAACTGGATAGCCTTGAGAAGAAGGAGAATCTTGGAATATTTTAGTGTGCAAAACTTTTACATGAATCAAGAGGCAGTTGTGTGAACAAACAAGGAAATACTATATGGTTTAATATCAGTAAAGGCATGTGTCAGGGTTGTATTTTCTCACCACATGTAGTCAATCTGTATGCTGAGAAAATCAGCAGAGAAGTTGGATTGTGTGAAGAATGTGGCATCAGGATTGGAAGAAGGCTTATTAACAACCGTGATTTGCAGTTGACACAATCATGCTTGCTTTTAGTAAGGAGAATTTGAAGATCAAGAATTGCAGGTCTTAGTATGGATAGCAACTCAATGTAAGGAGACCAAAATCTTAACAACTGGTTTATGACATGATTGCAACAATGGACTCCAGGGTCAGAAAAGTTGTGATGATGGACTGTCCAAGACTGGACAGTGATACTTTGTGGTCCTTAAAGTCTTTACTGGTTGTTAATGGGTCATTATGATTTGATGGAGCCCTAATAACTACAACAGCAACAACTGATTAATGTTGAACTTTTTTCTTAATCTAAAGTATGAAGTAGGGAATAAGTTCCAACTGATGTTTGATAAATAGAGGGGCAATACCTAGTATCAGAAATTAATAAAACAATTATTATTATATAGGCTGATTACAAATGCAACATAAATTTTTAAAAACTCAGTTAGTCACAGATGGCAGTATGTTAATCAACTTCTGTAAGTACAGTTTTGATCTACAATATTGTAACTAATCCCAAAGACTATTGGGAAAACCAAAGGACATAAAGTTTATAAGTTCATGGAACTCAACAGGTTATTCATTAGGATTACATAAACAATTTTAGAAATATAGACAAGGTTATACAGGTTTTAGGAGGTCTGGTCGAGCAATGACTAAGCAATAGGTTGGCACCCTAAACCCAGCCCACAGTTTCTCCCACCAGTAGAAATACTGGACAATCAGTTTCACAATGAGTACAGCTAAGGGACCCCTGGGACAGTTCTGCTCTGTCCCATGGCCTTGCTGTGTGTCCAAAAGAGACAGAATGACATCTACTAACAACAAAGTATAGGCTTTCCATGAAACCCACTCCTCATGGATCAATATGGTTAGGTTCTAAAGACCAGAGCACTATGCAAAAATCACTCTATAGAAAAATAAAGGACAACCACAACAGATCACACGATGACTATGCATTACATAAATACCAAATTGCATCATCCATCTCTGTCAGCTCACTAAGAATATCGTCCCAAATCAAATGACAAATAACGGACTATCATAAACAGCAGAACTTTCTCACCCAACCATGTTCTACGTTATGGACAGATATACATCATTAATGCATAAAATAATGACGTTTTCTTTAAATATCATTATAGATGCAGCATGTCAGAAGAAAAGAACATTGACAAGTAAGGAGATACGTACTTGCAAACTTCAATAGCACACTAAAAAATAATCACCCTGGAAACCTTAAGGACTCATTCTAAGTCTAGGGCATGGAATGAACTTGATGGCAGTGGATGGTCTTTGTCACTACTGAGCCTACATAAAGTAAAGCGCTAATAATTTTAAAAATCTCTATAGTATAGTCAAATAGGCAAATCAATAATAAAATACCTTAAAAGCACACCGCCTTAATCTATTTAAAATGACATAAAATGCACCAATTTGACATTAATTTTGAAACATCCATGATGAACCCTTGTGAGAAACATAGGGGTTTCTACTTCTGAAAAAGATTATAGTATCAACTCCATGGCAGTGAGTTGGGTTTTTTGTTTCTTTTGTCTTTAGATAAAATGACCTAATGGCACAGGGGTTAAAGATTTCGGCTACAAGGCTAAAAAGGTGGCAATTTGAAGTCACCACCCACTGTATTGGAAAAAAATGTGACAGCTTATGTAAGAGTTAGAATCTTTCATGTAAAGGGACAGTCCCTCCTCTGGTAGGGGAGGCTCATCACGTTCCAATAGAGTCATTATGAGTTAAATTGATTAGACAGCAGAAGGGGGTCGTATGGTTGATAATAGCCTTTATTAACAGTGTATTGGATCAATTTATCATCTCATTTATCTATGTCACTCTATGCTTATTTACTTACCTATGAAACAGTTTGGTTTGAATAGTTGGATAATTAATAATGAGAGGCAATTTTGTAGCTACATTTGGAACTTTATTTTACAGTCTGAAGTACTTAATCAGAATACTTTTCCTATTGTGGACATAATTAGTCATTTTCCGGCGATTTCGGTCACGCTTGTTTTATTTGAAGGAGGCAAGTGGCCAAATCTCAGCCAATTAGTAAAAGGTGGAGGGAGGTTGGAACAAAAAAAATGCTTTGAACCTGATGGAACATTTTCTCTGCAGGAGATCTAATATGGAAAGAATTAATTGCCCGGAGAGCATAGAAACAAAGCACATCCTCCCAGCTCTTTGCACTTGAAGGTGTGCACCTACTCTTCTTCCACAAAGTTAGAAGTCCATGTCTAACAGTGTGCCTCTTCCTCCGCAAGGTGACTGGAAACACGCATCATTCTGCTGGAATTTTTAAGTTAAATAGCAGTACATCAGCGAATGCATGGCATGCTTGTTATAGGGCGTTTTCTAATATTTCATGAAATAAGATTTATACCCCTAACATTTCTCTTACCACTCACCTCTCAGGCCTGGAAAGCTGTGTCCCCAGTGTTTCAGACACTAACACGCTCCCTGCGGGTGAGCTGCTTCAGCCAACCTTCCAGAAGAACAGAGTATGACGAGGACTGTCCCTTTCGGAGAGAATGGCTACGAAGCCCCTTAAGAATGGTAGGGAAATGGGGCCAGAAGATGACACTTCGGGCTAGGAAACATTCACACAGGAGAATTGATCGCACGGCCGGCATGAAGAAAGCCTGCAGACGCTTCTTCCGCTAACGGAGCACCATTCAAAAGGGGAAGAAACAGCTGCCAGCACCTTGGAAGGACAGAGCATGACGCTGGGACATTTGGAGGTCGCCAAAACTGAACCGGGATGCGCGACGCTTGTGAGAGAGCCCAGGGGAAGGTCCTCTCTGCGAGGCACCCAGGGTCCCGGGGACATCCTGCGAGGGGTACCTGGACCTGGCACCCCTACCCCTTGAGGCGCTCCACCAACGGCTTTAATGCTGCCCCCAGCAAATGGGGTTTATTTTTAATTATTTACTCCTGTCACGAAGTCTGGGTTGTAGTTTAAAAATAGATTTTCCAGTGCGAAAGACGCGGCACAGGAAGACGCTCCTTACTGAATTAAGCTGCGCTTAAGTGAGAACCGCTGCTTCAGAACAACACGTTCCCTGTGAAAGAAAGATGGCCAATCCATCTCACTGAAGCTAACCTTTATGGAGCGCTATTATCAACTCAATTGTATGTTTTTTCCTGTTTCACAAACATGTTCCCAAAAGACTTTTAAAATAGCTTTCTTTCCTGCGAAAATGTGTGCCAAGCACTTTTTTTTCCCGGATTCTCAGGCTTCCCCAGACCAGGCTGTGTTACAGAAGAAAGGCCCTGTCCCACTGGACCTGGTTTATAGGCCTGGACAACAAGGAGGAAACGTTTTTCTCACCTCACACCCCCCGTTCATGAGAGCTCAGAGTGTGTTTTCATCCGAATGCAAAATACCAGGAAGGCGCAAAAGAAGGGACAACTTGAAAGCAAATAAAAATGTCACCATTTTTAAATCAACCCAAACCCGAAAACGAGACATGTTATAAAAAGGTTTATCTCAAGGTAGACTTCTATCATAACAGAAACTTTTTAATGTAAGAACTGTTTCTAGCAATTAAAACTGCTTGGTTCTGGCTTTCTTCATGTGCTTGCTTTTTAAGTTAAATTAATCTAGAAGAATAGAATCAAGTAGTCATATAAAATGGAACTCCAGGTACCAACAAGGTCAATCTTCCCTGGTAGCAAAGGAAATGGCAACATCTGACCGTCTGCAGAAGTCATTTCAAGACTCGGGCTGTGTCTGACTGGGTCCATCCCCCCAAACTGCCTCAAGTTCACAATAGGATTTGTACCTGTCTTTCCTAGTGAGGAGCATTTCTTTTTGAAAAGTGTTTCTGAGCAACAATTACAATGGCAATCCCCAAAGAAAAAGGTCAGGGGTTGGGGAGGTAGTGGGCGGGGGTGGGGCGGGGTAGGGAGGCAGAGAGTATAAGATGAAAGTCAGTCAAAGATACACAAGCCTGATGGATGCTGAACACAGCCTGGTGGATGCTTTGGAGGCTATGGTTGGAAGAATCGCATATTGCTCAGTGGAGCAGGAGTCAATCTGGTGATTTTAACAGCATTCTATCTTTGGCAGGATATAGCAGATTGAAAAAACCACAGTGGGTGACTTAAAATGAAGGGAAAAAAAAGAACAAAGGTAGGCAGGCAGGAGAAAGCCATTTGTTTTGTCATGCATTATCATGTTTTAGTGTTTTAGGTGAATGCCACAATTGAGACCCATCTTCACTAATTCATACACAAATTATTCCTTGACATTGGTTCTAATCCCTGCTACCTAATGTGTCAGCATTCTCATCATTTCTGTCCTTCAAGTCTTTTTTTTTTCATGCCTCCAGTTACCCGGCCCTTTCTGGCCTTCTCATCTTTGCTTTTGGATTAATGCTAAGTATTTGGTTTCTTATAGTTGCTTTTACAAATGTTCGCCTTCTTTATGGGCATTATTGCATATTTTATAAGACCATCTAATATTTAGCTGAGCATTGACAACCAGGATATCTTTCAGTTTCACATTAAGAATATCTTCCATTGAGAGTCTCAGGGATTTTTCTCGTCTCCATAAATCCTGTAAGAACGGTCTTTTAGAATTTTTTAAATTGTAATAATTTGAGTTGTGTTCTGCAGTTTTCTCCTGTTGTGGGCACACTCACACTTACTTCCATGAAGTTGATTCTGACTCACAGCGACTCTAGAGGCTGGAGAGACCTGTTTGGGAGGCTGTAAATCTTGACTGTAGCAGAAACCCTCATTTCTCTCTAGCAGGGTGGCTGATGGGTTAGCAGTCCATTGTGTAGCCCACTGGACCGCCAGAGCAATTTCCAGCCAGGCCCTTCCTGGTCAGTGTTGGTAGCCAGGAAACATCTAGTTCATCTGATGTCTGGCTGGAAGACGTTGTGATTCCTGTGAGGACTAGTTTCTTCTTCAACGCATTGATTCTACTTAGTCAGTGTCCAACTTTCACATGCATTTGAGCCAATTGAAAACAATATAGCTTTGATTAAAGATAAAAGCACACTTTAGTCCTCAAAGTAACATCTTTGTCTTTCAACACTTTAAAGATGTCTTGTGCTTGATACTTATTTAATTCAATTCCTAATTTAATCTCTTAAAAGCAGATTTCATGGGGCTGAGCCCCAGTGGTGTAGTGATTGTGAGCGGGATTGTGGCCCACTGGGACGGAGGTTCAATTCCAGCAGTGGGGCTGGGCCTCCTACTCCCACCACTGGAGAGCAGTGATGCCCCCTTCCCCCCCAAAAAAGTGAAAAAAACTGATTTCATGAACCTTGATTATGGATCGAAGCAATATAAAATCTTTGATAGCTTCAATCTTTTTTCCATTTATCATGATGTCACTTATTGGTTCAGTTATAAGGTGCTTGACTTTCTATACATTGAGTTGTAATCCACACGGAAGGCTGCTAACCTTGACTTTGATCAGCAAGTACTTCAAATCCTCCTCCCTTTCAGCAAGCATATAGCAAGTAGGTTACCAATCAGCCTTAAATCAACTTCTCTGATTATTTGCTCAGCACACATATTGAATAAATACGGTGACAGGGTATGACCTTCATGCACACATTTCCTAATCTTAAACTAAGCAGGACAATCTTGTTTTATTTGCAAAACCGGCTCTTGGTCTACGTAGAGTTTCTACATGAGCACAATGAAGTGTTCTGGAATTCCCATTCTTCTCAAGGGTATCCATAGGTTATGATAAGTCACATAGTCAAGTGTCTTAGCCTAATCAATTAAAACACAAGTAGACATCTTTCTGGGATTCTCTGTTTTCAGCCAAGACCCACCTGACATCAGGAGTGATATTCCTTTTTAGGCATCCTCTTCTGAATCAGCCTTGAATCCTGGCAGCAACTTGTCAAGGTACTGCTGCAACTGTAGTTGGATGATCTTCAGCATGATTTTTCTTACATGTGATATCAAGGATATTGTTCCATAATTTGAATGTTATATTGGTTCATCTTTATTTGGGGGGTACAAATAGGGATCTCTTTCACTTGGTTGGACAACGAGATGTCTTTCAAATTTCCTGAGAATAAAACTGTATGTGCATAATGACAATGTCAGCTTTCCCAGCCTGCTATTAAGGAAGATTTTGTTAGCAGATGACATTAAGATTTAAGTGGGTGGTGGGCATTTCCTTCAACATGTAGTTATCAAAACTTCTTTATTCTGGTGAATTTTGTTTGGTTCCTAGGTGACTCCTGTGCTGTTTGTTGAGTCGATTGCAATTCAGTAACCCTCTAGACCCCCTGTGCCACTGGCTTTCCAGCGCTGTAATTTTTATGGGAAGGAGTCCAGGTGGCATTGTGGGTTTTCACTTGGGCTGCTAAATGCAAGGACACAAGGACAGCACTTCCAAACCACCTGCCATTCTTAGGCAAAAAATATAAGGCTTTCTATTTTTGTGAAGATTTATACTTTTGGGACCCCAGGGTAGCTCTACTTTGTCCTGCAGCGTCACTGTGAGTCAGAATAGACTGTGTAGCAGTGAATAGAGTAGTAAATCTTTTTAGTTTTTTTTTGTTTTGGGCATCACTGCTCTCCGGTGGCGGGAGTAGGAGGCCCAGCCCCACTGCTGGAATTGAACCTCCGTCCCAGTGGGCCGCAGTCCCGTGCACCACCACTACGCCACCGGGGCTCAGCCCGAGTAGTAAATCTTTTTGAGGGCAGATGGCCACACCTTTTGCCTGTAGAGTGGCTGAGAAGTTTAAAGCTCCAAACTCTTAACAGCTGAAATTTAGCCACTAGGATCCTTCTGTCTCTTCTAGAAAGACGTTTGCTCTTCTCTCCCTTCTTTTCTTCAGGTCTTGAAGACAATAGTCCTATGGTGTGGGGTTGGGGAGGGCACTCACTGCTGTGGACTAGTGATCAAATGGAGAAGTCTAGTGATGTCATGGTTACACCCAGGGCTGTGGTCTGCATGGTGGCAGCTTGAAACCACCAGCACCTCTGTGGCAGAAAGGCTGGACTTTTTACTCCTCTAAACGTAAAACCCAGAAGGGGTCACTCGGAGCCAGCAGTGACTTAATGGCAGTGAGTTTGACTTTTTTTGTTTGTGTGAACTAATAGAAAATTTCTGAGGCAGTAAATATGGGAGGAGACAGTTTCATCCTTCTTCCAAGGAGGGGCTGCTGAGATTTCTATGCTTTGTCTCAAACATAAGGTAAAGAAAATTCTGCATTTCCTTGTCAACACTTGGCTTTTATTTGCATAATCCTGGACCAGGAAGAACACTGGTGAAACTCCACTGGTGAAACTCCAGGTGTCGGATACATTATTCAGTTGTAGCAGTGGCACTAATTGGAGGTAGAATTGAAGCCTAGGGCACAAGGAGTAAGAAAAGCCTGTGGTTGTTAAACTTGGAGCCTGTTAGTGATTTTAAGTAACAACCATCCTCTAATTGAGAGATACTTGCAATTCTTTGCCTGAGAAAAGAATTTATGGAATTTTACATGTGTGTGTCTACATGTCTATGTTTTGATTCGTTAGAAAAGCCTCATGAGTTTTTGTTTCTTTGTTTTCTTTTCCTTTGTGTCATTGTAAAAATATAAGACCATGAAAGATGGGGCTCTGTCACATTATTAGTACAAATTCTCACATCTCAGAAAACATACCCTTAAAATTTAATAGAAGAAAATTAAGTAACTTAAAATCATTTTTTCATTGGGTAAAATGGTTACACTGCAGTGACAACTAAAGAATAGCTTGACCAAGAAAATTCAGATAACTAATGTTGGTTTTTCTTTACATCTTTTAACCCAGACTATTTTCCTTTGAGCTCTATATAGTAAATAAATAGCACAACTTTTCAAGTAATTGAAAAGCACAGGATTACTTTTTTGCCCAAAGTTCAGAAGCAGTTGCTTTTAAAAGAGTGCATGAATAAATTCAGAGCACATAAAATGTTCACACTTACTCTTGGCTGTTAAAGGTCTAAAGTCTTTTCCTTCTCTTCCCACTTATTTTCCCCACCTCCTCAGACTCTGCCAAGATTCCAGCTATCCCAGTGAGCGCTTTGTGAAGAAATGTTTTACATGTCAATGCCTTTAATTGACTCTGTTTACAAAATAATGATGGATTATAGCCTTGATCCCCCTGGGAAAATGTTTACAACTTTGTCTTTTTTTCCTCTCCTGAGGATCAGCTTTTCAAAACTTACTTGTTTTGATTCAGAGAATAACCTTAGTAAAACGTCAAGATTTTTCTTTTACCAATAAAGGAGATATTACTGGGAGCCAAGAATTTGTCAGGAGATAAGCATTTTCTTTTCCTTTCTTAAGTACCAGGCTCCAGTAAGAGACTGAATTTAAATGGTTGCTCTCTCTGCTACTGGCAGCACTGAACATTGGCACTTTGAACATAGACAGCCTTGAAAAACATGGGCTCATCTTGAGTCAGGATGAAGACATTTGAAGGCCTGACATTTGACTCTGTGCTGGGAAAAATCACAATGAAAAAAATATCTGAAGATTGCACACACTTACAAAATAATAAGAGGAAGGATAACCATTAATTATATAATCACAGGGATAAATTTAGCATTGCAAAGGAAGACAACTCCTATAAAACAAGAAGAGACATAAAGCAGACTTGGAGTTCTAATCAGAATGCATAGGGACATCTGAAGTGTATGGAGTTAGCTGAGCAAAGATAGAAGTGGATTGAGGTGCAGGACAAGTGTGTGCAGAGGTCTCCTGTCAGAAGACAGAGAGCAAGAGCAATGTGCGACAAGACTGGAGAAGCAACCAAGGTCAACTGAGCACATTGGTAGGGACTTGCACATGGGTATGTGTTGTGGTCTTTTTCCCAGGTATTAAATTGTAAGCAATTGGTGTGCTGAAGGCCTCGGACCACAGTGAGAACTTTAACTCCATTTTTGGCTTTGACAATGCATTGAGATAAGATTCTGAGCACGACATTTGCAGACGGCTAAATCTATTTCGAGTCTCTACATAGATTCACATTCTGTTGCATTCTTCTGACCCCTGACCGGACAGACCTGTAAAAGGTTTTGTCCTCCCTCGGGTGGAGAGTGTTTGCTGTGACTTCTCTGCTTAGCCCAGGAAGGGGGAGTTCACCTTGTGGAGCTTTTCTCAGCATTCCTTTGATGGTGATCATGATCATACCCTATCCAAGGTGGTCTGGTTCAGCACTAGTTTCATATAGTCTAATCATCAATTTGTATATAACACAATCGAGGTTCTGTTCTCTCTTTGTACTCCAGTCCATGATGAATTGATATACCATCTATCATGATTTTGTGATAGTTCCCTTTGTTTTCCTTGTCTTATTTATATCAATGCTCAGATGAAAAATAAGTTAATACCACTATTATTCAAATGCACACACCAACTACTAACGCCACCCATGAACTAGTTGAAGAAATCTACCAATGTCTTTACTCGGAAATTGATGAAACATGCAATCAATGGGCATTATTAATCTTTGGTAATTGGAATGCAAAATTTGGAACAAAAAGGAAGGAATGGTAGTAGTTGGGGAATATGGCTTGGTGGTAGAAATGATGCTGGTGAGCACATAATCTTTGCAAGATCAAATTCTTTGCAACTTCTTTATTGTAAATGCCTCTTTTCAATAGCACTTTAAGAGTGACTATGCTTGTGGACTTCTCCAATGAGAAAACACAGAAATCAATTTGACTACATCTGTGGGAAGAAATGGTGGAGCAACTCATTATTAGCAGTGAAAGCAGGTCACAGGTTGCCCATGACCATCAATTGCTCATACCTAAATTCAAGTTGAAGAAAATGTTTAAAAGTTCAAAAGAGGCCAAATATGACCTTGAATATATCACCCACCCCTAAATTTTGAGAATAGTCCCCAAATGGATTTGATGAATTGAACGCTAAAGACAGAGACTGGAGGAGCTGTAGAGTAACATCAAGAACACCCTACAAGCAGAAACCAAAAGCTTATTAAAATACAGGGAAAAAAATAGAAAGAGAAGATCACTTGGGTCACACAACAGAATGGGGAGAATATTTGAACAATATCATTAATATCACATATAAGGAAAACTTTGCTGAAGATCATTAATAATGGTTGCAGTAGGACCTAGACAACCTAGAGCGGCCAGAAATCCAAACCAGATGTGTGCAACATAGACTATTAGTGCTGCCCTTAGATGGAAAATAGAATGCCAGAAAAATGTTTTTTTGTGTGTGTTTTACTGAGGACACAAAGGGATTCAACTGTGGGGATCATAACCAAGAATGGATAGCCCTGAGGAAATATGGGAATTACGGAAACACTTATTATGCTAATGTGGAACTGGTACATGGATCCAGATGCAGTGTTCTGAACCTTAAATCAGGATAGCAGTACTTCAGGCTCAAATCCTTTCACCATTCATGTCCAACTGGTGTGCTAATAAAGTTATCTGAGAAGCTGCACTATATGAACAAAAGCACACCATCAGGATGGCAGGGTTCAGTATGTTTCCATGGGCACAGGACATCGCCTTGCTAAAAAATGACGCTTTTGCTGTTGAAGCTCAAGGACTTCAGGCTTCATTCTGGATTTCAAGATAACAAAACAACAAACCTTACACCTATACTGAGAGATAACAAAATCAAAATGATAAAAAGAGAAAAGATTGAGATTGTCAGGGGTTTCATCTTGTTAGGCTCCACGATCTGTGCATGTGAAAGCAGCAGTCAGTCAAGAGCTGTCAGGACACATTTTGATGGGTGAATCTGCTGCACCAGAGCAAGGATGGGACTCTGCGGATTATTGCGTGCCTGACCTAAGTCACGGTATCCTCAATCACCTCATATACATGTGGGAATTGGGTAATGAATACGGAAAATAAGACAAGAATTAATGCATTTGAGTTGTAGTGCTGGTGAAGAATATGGAAAATACCACAGACGACCAAAAGGACAAACAAATCAGTCTTGTAAGAAGCACAGCTAGAAAGCTCCTTCGAAGCCAGGATGGTGACCATCTTTTATACTTTGGATGTGTTGTCAGGAGAGACTACTCCCTGGAAAAGTACATCATGCTTGGTAAAGCAGAAAGCAATGAAAAAGAGGAAGCCCCATAATGGAAATGGGCTGACACAGTGACAGCTGAGCATCGATGGGCTCAAACACAGCAATTGTGAGGCTAACACAAGACCTGTTAGTGTGTCCCATTGTACCATGGCCACTGTAAAATGAAATTGACTAGAGGACACCACAAAATGAAGTAAGGACCCGAGTGGCTATGAATATGTAGGACACCATTATGAGGTCATTCACATGCTGACTCACGTGCCCAATGCAAATGACTCATGTTTGGGTCTTTGTATTGTCTTGGTTCTGCTTTAGGCATAGTTAAATGGTGTCTATAAAATATAATTGGATTTTTGGTCTTTCTCCCCTCCTCAAAACATACATTCTGCTTCCATTTAAATCCCATCTGACCATGAACCAGCAGTAGGGTGTGTTTGAATGTATATTAGGGCTCACCTAGTCAGTCCAAGAGGCCAGTTATGTAGTGGTTGAATATTGGGTTGCTAAGCTGAAGGCCCATAGTTTGAACTTACCAGCAGCTCCATGGGAGAAAGATAAAGCAGTCTGCCCTCATAAAGAATTAAAATCTTAGAAAGTCGTAGGAACTTCTCTGCCCCAATATGGTCATTCTGAGTTGACAGTGATGGGGTGGTTGAAGAGAGCCAGCCCAGGGGACTTGGCTAGGTATGCCCTGAAAAATGTGGGGGTATCAGGCCAGAAGGGCATTTGCTATATCCTCAACTATCAAAGAGGCAATGATTCAAGAGTCCTAGAATCAATCTTGTAAATGTTCCCAACCTGTAATTGTTTATGTAGCTGGACTCAGGGTCCCACTTTTGGATAGTGTTGAATTGACCTGCCACCAATCATGGTTTTTTGACATTTTCCACTTTTTTCTATAGTTTGTAATTAAGCTACAAGCCCATGAATCACTTGGACACCCTATTTCCTCATCTGTGTGATCTGTCTGCATCTTGTTTTGTCTTGTTGAAAACTTAGTAAGGGAGTCTATAAAATACATTCAAATGTGGATACTTTCCTCTTACCACTTGGAGAAATCTGTTTCAAATAATTGGCTGTTAAGAAAGGTTTGGTCTAGAGTGAAGGAGCAAACTCAGATGCAAATAAATTAAAGAGGGAAGGAAGAAAACGATGATGATAAAGAATTATTTTAAGTAAAATTCTTCTGATGAAAAGAAAGTGGAAACAATTGTGGAAGATGCTGGAGACCTGTAGAAGGAAGCGTTTTAATTTTAGATGAGAGTGACTTGAGCTTGTTTAAATATTGACAGGAGGATTCATTTTAGTAGAAGATTTTGAATATATACAAGACACAAGGGATATAAAAATTCCTGAGACACGGGAGGGAGGAAACAGGATGCATGGCAGCATTAGTAATCCATCCCACAAAACAGAAGGGCTATGTGCGTACCTCAAAGTTGAGAAAGACAAAAAAAATGCTGTTATATTTAATAAGCATATGTTCTTAGTTACCGCAAAGAGTTGATGATTCAAGGCAAACTATGTAAAATAGAATAAAGCGTTGCCCTGCTCTCAATGTCCTCTTCATTATTGGAATTCTGGAGTCTCTCTCTCTCTTTTTTCCTTTCCTCCATTTCACTGAGGCTTTTCCTCATATTTGTTCACAAATGTGATGTCTTAAAGTGAGTAAACCAATTCTTGACATCTTTGATGTGAAGGAACCTTTCTGGCAGTATTTCTTCTAAAACGGGGCTGTTCTTTCTTTGGACAGTTCGCACATATTCGCTGCTCCTCACCAATGCCACAATCCAAAGCCATCACTCCTTCTTTTGTCTTCCTTTTTCCCCCCACTAGCCAAAGGCTGCCTGTCAAGGAGGTGATTGCAAAGACCATGGGTTGGGTTGGACTCGCCTAAGTTATCAAAGTGATAGCTTTTCAAGATTTTTAAAAAGGTCTTCTGCAGCATATTTTCCCAAATGTAATCTGGCTTTTGATTTCTGAAGTACATACTGCACTTCCATGGAGATTGTCTCAGGTGACTAATGCGGCAGTTGCAGAAATATGACAAGTGGGCAGCTTTTGCAAACAAAAATGTATTTTCTCACAGGTAACCTGAAGCCAAATTCAGGGTTTCAACTCTTGGTGAAGATAGTCTCTCTCATTTGGCTGTAGACAAAATTTCGGGGTTTTTTTTTTGGGGGGGTGTATCACTGCCCTCAGGTGGTGGGAGTAGGAGGCCCAGCCTTTGCTCCTGTGAGCTGGAATTGAACCTCCATCCCAGTGGGCCGCAGTCCCGCGCACAACCACTGCGCCACCGGGGCTCAGTCCCTGTAGACAGAATTTCGATCGCATCAACTTGTACTCTTCAGATAAGTTCATGTGGCTTCACATGTAACATGACCTCATCTCAGCTTGCTTGCTCACTATCTTCTTCAACAGCTCGATTATCACTAAAAAAAGATTAGTTTAAGATACACCTTATAGCCGTACTGCACCATAAGCTTAACAAGCCATACCGTGAAAGCATTCTGAGTATAGGTATATGTGTTAGGATTTAGGACAGTAATTTTGGGACGATACAACTGAATCCATTGCGGACATTCATTGTGGATCTTAGTAGAATGACATCATTGTCCACTTGATTTTCTTTATCATTTATTGTCATGGTGTTGCTTATCTGCACAGTTCTGGGGATTTTTACTTTCTCTATGTTGAGTTACAATAAGTATTCTGTAGCTCTTAGTCAACATTATAATGCAAAGTTTTAATATTGAATAGTATGGGTTATTACCACCCAGTAGAAACAATGGAAAACATCCTATCTAAACTGAACCATTAGTATTGCAGATATTTTGTGTGCCAAACTCCCAAACATTATAGTCAAACAATGGGAAGAAAGGGAATTGTCCCAATTTTTATTAGCTATGAGGATTTCTTATGAATTTACCTGCCTGAGAAAGCCAAGTAGCACATTTTTAACAAAGGAGTGCATCTGAGGTTCTCAACTCAATCAGCCATGCTTCATCGTTAAATAGGAAAATCACCAAGCTGAAAAAAACCGGGCTGAGCCCCGGTGGCATAAGTGGTTGAGTGCGGGACTGCGGCCCCCGGGCTTGGCGATTCAAGTCTAGCAGCGGCTCTCAGGAGCAGCACTGGGTAGCTCCCATGACCACCAGAGGCAGTGATGCCTAAAAATAATTTGTAACACCATTACTCCCATTTTAATATGAGCAACATGTCTCGACCGACCAATGTAAAGTCTATATCTGCACTGCCGCCACCACCCACTGCCAGGGTCGATTTCACCTCAAAGTGACCCTCTGGGACAGGAGGGGAGTCCTCTTTCGGTTTGCCCAGCATGCGCCTTTCTATGAGAGCAGACAACCTTCCTTTGTTTCTATCAAACAGCGGGTGGATTTCAACTGCCAAGTGTGTGGCTTCCAGTCTAATGCTTGGTCCATTAGCAAGGTAAGAATTGCTATTGGCAGCCAAGCTATTAAGTAATGGAAAACACAACCTTCTTTCCTCGGAATTTGAGTCACATATACAGACTTGCGGCTTTACGGTATCATTTTGGAAGCTTATACCTGAGGAGCAATTTTATCTTTATGCCAATGATGTGTGAACACACAGAAGTTGAAAAAAAAAACTCCAACAACTATGGAAGCCCCGACACACAGATTTTTTGTTTGTTTGTTTGTTTGTTTTGTGGGCATCACTGCTCTCCGGTGGTGGGAGTAGGAGGCCCAGCCCCATTGCTGGAATTGAACCTCCGTCCCAGTGGACCGCAGTCCCGCGCACAACCACTATGCCACCGGGGCACAGCCCCACACAGATTTTTTTGAAGGCCAGAGGAATCTTCATGAATACAGATCTGGTCTAAGAAACAACCAATATCTACCCAAAAAAGAGAAAAAAAATGATGTGTACATCACCAGAGTTTATTATTTCTCTGAAGCAGAGAATGGTGAAAGTGGTACCCTGAAGGACTTGGATCAGGATAGGTGTTTGTTTCTTGTGTGTTTGTTTCCATGTAAGGCAACTGGAGAACAGTTTAAACTTTGTTCTCACTTTTCTATTCATCCATCTAGGAGTTTAATTTCCCAGAAAACACAAAGTGAATTTTTTGTCGATTGATTGCTAGATTTCTTTGGCAGCAGAAGAGATATTTGTAGAACATGGTGCCTTTGTGAGCTGTCATAGATTTTTTTATAGTTTCAGTGAAGCTCAGAACAGATCAAAAAAATAAAAAAATAAGACTGAGCCCCGGTGGCGTAGTGGTTGTGCGCAGGACTGCGGCCCATTGGGACGGAGGTTCAATTCCAGCTCCACAGGAACAAAGGCTGGGCCTCCTACTCCCACCACCTGGGCAGTGATGCCCTAAAAAAAGAAATTAAAAAAAAGAAAAAAGAAAAGTCTAATTAAAGAATACACTGAAATTACTTGCTAGATCTAGTTAAGTAATAAGTTATTAGTAGGATAAAAGTAAACCATTATGACTCATATTACAATTTTGCATTGCAACTTAATGTAAAGTCTAAACTTGCAAAGAGGTATAATTAGTTTATAATTGAGAAATAAAGGGATTTCACAGTGGACCTGTGAGAGATCCAAGTAGAAGTGCCAAATAAAGTCTTGTGTCAAGAACAGAAGATGTATAAGATAAATATTTTACTAGTTTGGGTTTATTGCTATAAGATGAAATCACAACTCTGGCATTTAATATTATATAGACAGCATACCTGAAAGTTGAATACTTTGTAAGAGTTTTGAAAAAAAGAAAATGGAAGTTTGGTTGTCATTTAAAAATTTCTTTAGAAGAGCACTGAAGGGCATTTGAAAATTTTGGATTGTTTAACCATGAATTGTTCATGCCTACAAGAGCTGACACGCTACCTTTCAAAGGTAGAATCATCAAAGCCAAGAATAGATTAATACTGTGGTTACCAAATCATCAGCACAACCTCCCATGTGGGGCTGACTCTATTCATTTTTTCCCATCTGAAAATAACTTTAGTATTTCCAGGTGACTCATAGGAAATCAGAAGCTAGGCTCACATTTAAATATTATGAAACCTATTATTGTTCCCATACTAGTTAAGATCTATTTTTACCAATTGCATCCAAATAAACGCGTCCATAATTATTCTTGTGATGAACACTTGTTAGGCCTAGATCAGATCTTCTGATCCTGGAATGATCAACAACCCCAGAAACCTAGAGGAGAATCTGGACCCTGTCCTAGTGTGTCCATGTGTCTGATTGTGTATTATGTTTAAATATTCCTTGCTAGAATATCAACAGGATCACAGGCTACAATGCCTTTCATGTGTACTTGCGGATATTCAGGCCAGAGAGCAACATGCTCCGCCCCAATTGACACAGAGTAGGGCAGCGAGAAAGAGACTGGAAGCAGGTTTGCTAAGTCCTTGTGGGGTGCCCCGTGGAGCCAAAGGTCGCTGGGACTTGACACGGAACTGCCCGAGGGCAATGGGATTCATTGGGGTTTGTTCCTGGTAACTCAGTCTAGAAATGGAAAACTCTTTGTCGTTAGTTATATCCCAAAGTGCTCAAGTGCTATTACTGGGAATTTCATGGAGAATTAGCATTTTTATAAAAGTATACCTTTACTTCTGGGTTCACATAGATTAGACAAATCAATGACTTAAAGACTTACATTACATAAACAGGATCTGTGCATTAGCTTTATTCTTGCAGATGTCACCGAAGTTTGCAGTCAGTCTGAAGCATTCCACTAACTACTTTGGCTCATTTCATCTTGTATAATAGAATATATATAGTAAGTATATAAGTATATCTACATATACAGAATATAGATAGTAAGTTTAAAAATTGAAAAATGATGCATATATTTATTTACACACACACACACACACACATATATATATATATATATATATATATATATATATAATTTTTCAATATTGAAACGTGCTGTCTAGGCTTTCTCTTAAGGCTTTAGTGCCAAGTACCGTAAGTCCCATTTGCAACATAAAGAGTGAAAAACCATTGTATTAGGTGGGGTTTTCTAGAGAAGCAAACCCAGCGATGCTTGTATGTGTTTGTTTATACCACAGTTTTATATTGAGATATGGCCGATATAGTTGTAGAAATAGGTAGATCCAGATAAAAAAGAAAGAAAAAGAACACTGCCAACAAGTTAATGCCCCAACTGACCCTATGCCTCAGGTAGAGCTGTCTCTCTGAGTTTCTGAGACTGTACCTTGAATGCCAGTCTTTCTCTTGTGGGAGTGGCTTTGGTGGCTGCTGGGACCGGCAGGGGACTTGGAGATCAAGGAAGCCCCACACAAGGTCGCTCCCATAGACAGGGGCGAAGGGCCAATGAGAATTTGGCTCTATTCAGTTCTCTCTCAAGCAAAGGCTCACATTCCCAAGGAAGTGGCATCAGGGTGCAACCAGATGGATAGGTCGGCTCCCACTCCTGTCCTTACCAGTTTGACCTACTCCCCAACGGTCTCAACAGTAAACAAGGAATGCAGAGACCCGCTGAATAAAGAACAGCTGCACACTCTCAAAGTGGACACCTGTGCCTCGGTTGATGGTCGATATGAGTCTTCATCTACTCGAAGGCAGTGTGTGAAAAGGCCTTCTTATGCCTGGATCTGGACACCAAATTCAGAAAGTTACTTCATAAAACCCCCTTCTTCAATGCAAATGTCAGTCACACGAATTTGAGTAAGGTTTGTACCACAACTGCATAATGGGAATCCTCTGGGCAGTTCTCCAGCACTAAAAAACAAACTAGGATATTACATGCACACAGTTAAAAAATAACTCAGTGACAAATTGAATGGACAATAGATTAAAACATGAATTCAAAAGGGTTGGTTTCTTGAAACATAGACGTAAGCCTACTTGCCAGTTTGGGGTTTTGTGAAAGAGGCCATTTATCAAATCTGTGTAATTGTAAGAATTTTGCAGTAAATGTGCGTTGTTCTCAAGTTTAACATAAAATGTCCACAAGAACAAGGAGTAAAGTTAAATTGGACAGAAAAAGTAAATATTGTTTCTAATAAACTCTAAGGCCGTGGCCTGGGCTTTTTGCAATTACTCGATGCAGTCGACGATAGCTGCACGTTGCTGCTGATGACGAAGAGGAGGGAACCTGTCCCCGCTCTACGACCAGTTGTTCCTTTTTATTTTAACCAGTCTTTGGATGTGCCTTTTCTCAGGGTTTCATCTAAAAATATGCGAGAATTTGTATAAAAATTGAAAGAAAGGAAAAAGGATCGTTCTAGCCCTGTGAATGCTATAAACCTACTCTGCTCTATTCCCTAGAATGGGAATATAAATTCCGTACTCCAAAGTGACACCAAGATATCCAAGAAATTTAGCTCCAATAAAAGGAAATGACAATTCACACTGCAATAGTTAGATAGGACACATATGAGAAGCACATAACTCCTTCTTATGAAGAAATATTATTTATTAACACTACTAAAATTTTTCAGAGGTAAACTTAACCTGCAAAGACTTCGGAATATAAAATACTAGTAAGAATGGAATAGAAGAGGGCTGAGCCCCGGTGGCGTAGTGGTTGTGCGTGGGACTGTGGCCCACTGGGATGGAGGTTCGATTCCAGCTCCACGGAGCAAAGGCTGAGCCTCCTACTCCCACCACCTGAGGACAGTGATGCCCCAAAAAACAAAACAAACAAACAAAAAAAGAATGGAATAGAAGAATGATTCTGGCCTCTGAAAGATTGACCTTTCCATACTAGTCACCACAAAATGGGAACTAGGAAAGAAGAAGACTCATTCTTTTTTTTTTTTTTTGTGGGGGGCGGTCATCACTGCCCTCTGGTAGTGGGAGTAGAAGGCCCAGCCTTGCTGCTGGATTTGAACCTCTATTCCAGTAGATTGCAGTCCTGCGCGCAACCACTATGCCTCCGGGGATCAACCCTGAAGACTCATTCTTTAGGGCTTAATATACCTTTGTGAGCAAATACATCACTTTTTCCACTTTTTCACTCAGATAACTTCAAATTAAGCCAATGAGCTTCAAAATTATATACATGTAGGTGTGAATTTATAGATCGTCTCCCACTCAATATTCTCTCAAATAACAGGTTAAAGCTTTCTCTTGTAAAGAAAATAAGAAGCCTACATTAATAGGATACAGCTGAGGGATTTTCTTATGGGATTGCAAATATGAATTCTAATATATGATTTCCAACACTTTTTATTACAGGAAATTTATTCTAAAGTATTTTGGGGCTGTGTGTTTCCAATGACATGGAAGTCTTTATAGTCATGGCACTCTCTCTCTCTGGATTCTTTATTGACTTGCCCAAAGGCTTTGGGAAAATTTAGAGTCAATAGAAAATAATAAACATTTTCAGGAAATAACTAATTGGGTAAAATAAAATTCCAATGAGTTTAAAGTTACAATGTGTTGCTAATTATAAGATAAATGTGAAAAACAAGTTTATAGTACAAGTAAGATTAAATATAATACATCTGCTTGAATATACATATCTGTATAGATATACCTGTCATTGATACATAATTAGTGATATCCTGCTTATACCTGATTAAAAATAGTCAAATCTCATTTAAAATGTGCATATTTAAGTAAAACAATCATTTACAACATGAAGTAAGATTTGGTTATTCAAATTTACTTATCTTACTTATGCTCAAGGGAATTTTTGACATCTGGGTAGGCAGAGCATTTGGAAGAAATTTCGAAGTTACATCTCGAGATTTTGATGTCATGAAGGCCTAACTAACTAAGAGTAGTTCTTGAGTCTTGCTTAAGCTAACTAATTGTTGGCAAGGTGATTTTCCAAGCTCATTGACTCATAGTTTTACTCTTCTGTAAATGGGGTCTGTTTCTCATTGACAGGGATGATTTAGATTCAGCACATTAAAAACTGCAAGTATTTGTGTTGGGGTTTCATATGTCTCACATTTACAGTAGTCTGAGAGAGCAAAATACGTTTAGCCACAGCAGGAACTCCCTGCAAAAATATGATAAATGGCTGTATTTGTTTAGTAAGTCACACCCTTTGGTTCTTCATAAGTCCTAGGGATTTCTCCCCTGCTTTTATATCAATGTATTCCCTTTAAAGCAGCGGTTCTCAACCTGTGGGTCACAACCCCTTCGAGGTATGTGTCTAATTACCCTTTCACAGGGGTAACCTGATTCATAAAAGTAGCAAAATGACAGTTAAGGAGTAGCAACAGAAAAAAAAATTTAAACGAAGTAAAAACAAGTAATTTTATGGTTGAGGGGGGACACCTCAACATGAACTGTATTAAAGGCTCATGGCACTAGGAAGATTGAGAACCACTGCTTTAAAGGGTATCAATCAATGCAAAAATGTTTTCATTTCTTTTGATAATTATGAACCATAGGCCTGGCATATTATCAAATATATTTTCTGGACTCTATAGATTAATGCAACATGACAGTTGATGGCATGTTCTACCCATTATTTGTACATGGAAATGCAAACTGATGCATTGAGAATAGAAGCTCTTTTCAAAGAGCTTTATGGAAGTTAAGAAAAACTGGATTAAATTATGGAGTTAGCAAACTTTTGAGATGAAAGAGCCCATCTTGTCCCTCACAGCAATTTAAAACTTATTTGAAAATCATAAATATATTTTTATGAATGAGACCACCATTATCTAAACACTTTTCATTAAACTTTTATAAATGAAATGAGAATTGGTTTATTTTCATCTTCAAGGTACGTAAGGAGAGAAGCTCACAGGGAGAGGCTTGTATGGTTCACAGACTGCCATGTGCTTAGCGCTGGCCTACAGCACTGACCAGTGCAAGTGGAGAGTGGCCTGTCCATCTTGACAATGTTCGTTTGTCATGTACATAGTGAGATTTTCCTATTTTAGGAGAGGAAATATGGTATCAAAACATTCAGTCAAGTGGAATATTGAAAGAATCCCAAGACTCCCTGAAAAACACTGTGGAAAACAAAGTTTTGTTTTTTGTTTTTATCCTATAGAGATGGAGAAATCCATATTTCATTGACTATTCTAATCCATTTTAGATCTGTTTAGAATCTACCAGGGACCTAATGGACTCTGGTGAAGAAGTAGCTGGAGGATTTAATTTTTAATGGTACACCTGACTCTGTCCCCACAGAGGAAAAAAAAAAGGAATTGGATTCAAACCTCTCAAAGTTATTGATGTTGATTCTGTACCTGAAGGACGGTGTGGTGCTGTCCTGTAAGATTCCCTAGGCTGTGGATCTTTGTAGACTCAGATTGCATGTATCTTTCCTAGAGGAGCAAGTGGAGATGACTGCTGGGCTTTGGTGGTCTTGTTAACCTCTATCTACATTAAGGCTTTTTTAGAGTCTCATAAAACCCTTTTTTCTATAGGCACTCTGTATCTATCTGGCTGCTTATGTTATTCCATTTGGGGAAAATATTATGGAATCTCCCCCATAATTTATGACAGAATGATTTCTGACAGTTCCTTAATTGCTGGCACATATGTAATGTTCTTTATTTTAAGAAGTAAAGTACATTATTTCTTAGTGACAACTGTCTAACATAATCATATAAAGAACTATACAGCTTTAGTTGCAAGGAAAATTTCTTTACCATCATGCAATTTCTTATCAGAAACAAGAGAAAGGGAGATCTTTTGGTATCCACTGACCATTGCTTGCAATATCTTCTCTTTAACTGCTTCGTAGTAGCACCAGCAGCATATGACCATGGAATAAATATAAAATCAAGGTATATTATTTTCTTGGGTCCTATTTATCCTCCTGACTTCAAATCATGGGTAAGTAGAAAGGCTGCTTTTCTGGTTAAAAGTGGATTGACTAATGAAATATGTGATAGTTTAATTCATTTTGTATAAGAAAAAAATATATATATATACTCGTTTATATATACTTCATAAACAGAGTTTCTCCTTGTGACTTAGAGCAGTATACAAGAGGAAAAGAGATAGATTTAAAACTTAATTACATGAAACAGAACTTAAAGACTTTGAAAACTGTTGTGCAAACTAAGAGCATGTGTCCTGGGAGAAGAGGGGGCACCTAGCTCTTTGTTAAAGAAAGTAAGCGTCTGACTGATGGCTTGAACCAACGCCAGTAGTGAAAAGCCTATCACTTTAGATGGAAAGGTCTGAAGAAAGAACAGAAAGAAATATTGTTGCTTGCCACTGGCATTCTGTAGACAGGAATCAGTTTATATCTGTGATCTTCCAAGAAAAGAAAGGTCCATCTCTGGAGCAGCGCAGGGATTCATAGAACGATGGAAAGGAGCACAGGCCTAGGGCCTTTGAGTTAGGCAGGTAGAGGAACTTTAGGAACTCAAAGGATGGGGCCATAGTCTTCTAGGTCTCAGAGAATCATACTAATTTTTATAATGAGCCAAGGGAATGGGGACCACCCAAGCTAAGGGGGCAAGGTTTCTGTACTTACAGAGCAGAAGAAGGCTTCTACTAGAACCAAAGAGGTGGAGACACGGCTCAGATGGACAAGGAGAAAGGGATTGACCCAAATTAGGAGAGCAGAATTGCCCTCCCAGTGGGCCAGGAAGGAAGGCAGAGTGCAGAGGGCATGGCTAGCTTCTAGAATCAGAAACGTGAGACTATTGCCTACATGGGTTCAGAGAAGAGAGGGTTGTTTTCAAGCTTTGAGAGTTTGTCAGTTTTGCACAGAAAATGTCAGTTTTTCTGTGTTTCAGACTTGTTGGGAACCACTTCTCCCTTCAAATTTCTCCAATTGCAATGTCAATGTTTGTGAAAGCACAAAACTCATAATCTATATTTTAAAGGTTTGCATATGTGGAGAAACTTTTACTCAGGGTGGAATATGCCTGAAGTCTTACCTATATTTGATCTAAATGATTCAGAAGATGAGATTTGGGATTTGGAATGAATTTAAGACTTTTGGAATGATTTGAGGGGTGAATGTTTTATGCATATGGAAAGTATGTGAATTTGGGGAGACCAACATATGAAATCTTCTATATTGATTGGCCTGTATATCTCCACCGTATGTGTTATAAATTCCAACTCCTGTATATGCTTTGTTATGTTAAGGAATCAGGATGAAAGTGGATGTGCCTTGAGTTAATATCTTTTTAGATATATTTATGTTACATACCCACTGATTGGTTTCCATTCATATATACCTACATCCAATGGTACAAACCAATGTCTTACTTTTGCCATCCTAACAATCACTTTCATATTTGGGCCCATTGCCATAGCCACTGTATAAAACCACCACATGCATTGTTTTACTATGTTTACTTTCCCAGGTACTGGTTCTACCTGATAGCATGTCAAAGACACAGGTGCTGGCGAAGAATATTGACAGTACCAAAGCCTGACTGCCGAAAGCACAGATCGGTCAAGGAAGAAGCATAGGCATAATGCTCCTGAGAGGCAGATAGCTCACCTACTGTGGAGAGGAATATCATGCTTGGTGAAGTAGCCAGGCAGTGAAAAAGAGGACGCTTCTGAATGAGATGGAGTGGCACAGTGACTGCCACAGTCAGCTCAAACCGGAGACCCATCATAAGGACAGTGCAGGACGGGACAGTATTTCACTCTGGTGTTCAAAGGAGCGCTTGGACTCAGAACCGACTAGACAGCACCTGGTAACAATACCAACCGCAAAGCATGTAGAGCTTCCCAGGAGGGTTCCCAAGACTGCAAATCTTTATGGGGGCAGGTTGGCCACATCTTTCCCCTGCAAACTACTAGCGGTTTCCAGTCACTGACATGTTGGTCAACAGTTAGATGCTTTAACTCTTTTGGCCACTAGGACTTCTTGAACCAATCTTTTTAAAAAACATTTTTTTTGAACCAATCTTTACAAAAAATATTTCATCATAGTCATCTTGTACATACAACTAGGAAATCATTGAAAAGACTCTGATCCATTTCTTCTTCTAAAATTAGGCTAAATAAAAACTATGTATATGATCTAACTTAAATTCTCATTTCTTTACTATAATACCTAATATTTTTGAATCCATGATTTAAATTTTATTCAATATTCTCACAACTCACTAATCTGAGTATAGATATTTTTGGACACTCCATTAGAAAAGTGCATATTTTGATTTATTGAAAAAAAAACTTTTAGCCATCAATTATGTGTGCTATCCCTATGGTAACACATCTTTTTAAAATTCTGAGCAATAGTTATACTGTGCTATAAAATTTTGAAGGGTAGCAAGTTCATGAAATCTATCCTGAAATTCATCTATTGAATACATTTTAGACATTAAAAGCTTAATTTTTCTGGAGTATCTTAAAACAGTCAACAACACATTTATTGAGACACTCTAATAAGATGGGACCTATTGGGAACATTTCCCAGAGACTTAAAATAGTTCCTATCTATAAATGCTTCTTTGATGTATCTGGTGAAAGAAATATGTGCGTGAAAAATGGAAGGACAGAAGATAAATGTTGTAATAAAAGCATGAGCCAGGGAAGTTAGCAAGAGTTATATCTAGTGTTTACTCAGAAATTATTTAGGATCACTCTCTCCATCGATTTAGTTCCATCTCCTATTATACAGATGAGGCAACCAGATTGAGCTCTCTGTGTGACTTGCTTGGATGACAAACCTGGCCAGTTTCCAGTGACCCCTCTCATAACCTAGCCACAAACACCTTCCTCGATTCTTGTTTCCCTTGACACTTTACCTGATGAGACGTAGTACCAAGTCACTGACAAATTCGTGAACTCCATGCTGTGCTCATGGATTGCAGAAAACTAATGCAAGTAAGTCCTCTTGAAGAAAAATAACAACATCCCAAATATAAAGTTGTGTATCATGCCTGCCAAAGGTGCTAGACAAGTGAGATACTGTGAAAGTTAAGATTCATCAGCTTTATGTAAAACCAGCTTATTCTTTTTTTAACTTTCTAAAGAATTACTCTCATTTACTCGCCACCATTCTATCCAAAGTGAGCCACTATGATTTAATGAAGACTGTTTCCCGGGAAAGTCCTTCTTCTTGTTGTTGTCAACATGTTACTGAACCCAGACAGTCTCCACACCTCCCTGCCAGATGTAGAGCATTTTGAGAGAAAAAATAATTCTTATGGTAGATACAAAGTAAGTTTTCACTAAATAGAATTTCTTTATATGCAGATATCAAACATGAAATTAAAAAGATACTAATTGTCCGCAAAAATGATCCCCCAAACTTAATGCAATCTAAGTAACAACTAAATAATCCTGAAGTTCAACCAAGCACATCACAGCACAGTGACAACAACAACAACAACAAAAAGTAGACTGTCGCACAAAGCAATGGAGCTCATTATTAACTTTGTATTTCACTCAATAGCCAGTATAAGCATATAGTTGCCAATATAAGTATCTCTACATTTGGGGAAAATGTTTATATCTGCGATTCTATTTCGGTTGGATTGAGATTTTAATGTGATAATAGGACTATTAAATAATTATAAATTTATAAATATATATCCGCACTATCTCAGGATTACTATTTTAGTTCATTTATATTGTCAGGATGGCTTAACAACTGTTCTTAGATGCCACCTAACCACAGTGCCTAACCTACAGTACCCAGTACCAATGCCTAACCTACAGTACCATGAGGACGTCTTATATGAGTATATACTTATTGTTATGTTGTTATTGTTGTCAGATGCTAGGGAACACTGCTTGGTCCTGCATCATCCTTACAAGGGTTCCCATGGCTGAGTCCATTGTTGCAGCCACTGCGTTAACCCATCTTGTGGAGGGCCTTCCTCTTTTCTCTTGTCCCTGCACTTTATCAAGCACGATGTCTTTCTCTAGGGAACGATCGCTCTTACTTGATAGTAAGAATATTAAACGTCAGGGACAACAATAAAAACACGCCTTTATTGCCAAAATTGAATCTAACTAGCGACATTCCATTTTCACTTTGCTCTTGCCATATTCTTACTCTTCTGTCAAGTTACAGAGTCTGATAAATGATTGCAAAAATAAGGCAATAGCAAGTATTCAACATTAGAGGAAATAAACTACCACAAATCATATCATTTGTTCTGTAGAAAGTTAAATGGTATTTTATTTCCAACTCCTAAATTTAGGATAATTGAAGTCAGAATTTCTAAACTCTCATACTTGAAAAGGGTCAGAGAAGTCTTTTTACAGAGTTGTCCATTCCTTGTACAGATAAGGAAAGTAGGAACACAAGGACCATTTGCCTTTTATCTGACAGTAGTGATGCAAGACAAGGCCCTCACTCATCAATTGTGGTCAGTGCATCTTTAATTGGATAAAAAATTTACGCATTCAGATTTTAGACTAATATGATACAACTTCTCATTTCAGTCCTCAGTTTCATATTTTTTGTATATATATGACTTTCCAGTCTTTTGATTATTGAAATTTGAGTTAATTTCCCCTTACACTGTTTTTTAAAAAATAAAAAGAGTTATAAACGCAGCACTGATGTTTAATGTAATAAAAAAGTTCACCATAAAGTTTAAATTGAGATGTTTTGTTTTCCATCCAGTTCCAATTTATCTCCTTCAAACTATCATATGAATTCCCAGGTACAGGAATCTTGCCTAATCCTTTTAATAACAACACACACACAAACAAAAGTGTATTGATGCGCATAGATAGTGCATGCAAAAGCCAACACTTTTCTAGTAAGACAAACTTTGAATTCATAAAAAGGTAACCTAGAACAGCTTCACATAAAAAAAGAAAAATCGGGCTGTGAAATGTAAGCAGATATTTTGAGTGCTGAAACCTTGATGTAAGGAACAGTGACTTGTGTGAACTGTAACGTGCAAAGGAAGCCGACACATGAAAGAACCGAACAATGATGTGTTTCCAAAGACATGCTGGGGGAAAGAACAATGACAGAGGATCTATTTTTGGGGTCTAGCAATGGGGTTCTGGAATGTAAAAACCACTGCTTAACAGAAACAGATTTATGTTTCTTTGCTTCGAATTGAAGATAAAATGAATCACTGGCCTGTGTCATATCATTATATTATATAAAAGACTTGAATGGTTAAATACTTTGAAGTCAAAAATAAATTCATTTTGTAGATAATTTGTTAGTGAAGTATAACAATTGCACAATTTATCCATTATCTTCCCTGGTAAGGCCAGAGGTATGGCTACAAAATCATAAAACCTTTTGTTTTTCAAACATATCAATGTGTGGGGCAATTGGTTTTGTCTGCATTCTCCATGGAGATCTACATACTTGTGAAGGCAGTATTTATAATCCTTCTCTGAATAATTCAGGTTGGACATCTTTGAGGAACTTCATCTGTATGTCTTAGAATTTGTTGCTTGGGTCTTGGGAACAAAAGGAAATCTGAATATGTATGATCAGGACTGCAAGGTGAATAGAGGAAGACTTTTTCAATAAAATTCTAATTGACCAACCTTCACCACCCAGGAAGAACGAGCTGGGGCACTATCGTGATGGGTAAAAACATCATAGGCTCAAATTTCCTTGCCTTTACTTTAGAATTTTCTAATTTTCCCCCTAATAGATCCCCAAGTCAACTGTTACCTTTGAGAAAATCTATCAAGGAAACCCCCTTTTGGTCACCCAAGAAGTTATATGTCCCTTCTGAGCCAGTCTCTCTGCCAAGCTTTTAAATGCTCTACTGTTTTCATTGGACTTGCTCGCTTGTTTGAAAGTGCCCTACCGAGACTGATAAAACTTGTCTGCAGCCAGTCTCTGATTGATGGGACACAGTTAACTACATATGTATAGAATAAACACATTTAATGTGTGGACAGGAACCACAGTGACAACACTTTTTGACACATCAGCCTACAAAAGATGTCTTTTAAGAAGCACCAATGTGGGCTGAGCCCCAGTGGCGTAGTGGTTGTGTGTGGGACTGCGGCCCACTGGGACAGAAGTTCAATTCCAGCAGTGGGGCTGGGCCTCCTACTCCCATCACTGGAGAGCAGTGATGCCCCCCCCCCCAAAAAAAAAGAAGCACCAATGTCCCTGGGCTTGTAGTTCATGTCTGGGATAGAAATGAAAACAGCTTTTCGAGGAAATCCTAAAAATTGTAGCTACAGCAGTTTAAAATTTTAAAACAACTCATAGCATTCACCTAATCTGGTGTCAGTTTGAGGATTAAGCGTGTAGGGGTAGCGTCTAGTGTGTCAATCTGGAGATAGTCAATGAGACCTCTGTGTGGATCTGGCCTTCTCCTGAAAATTCTGGGAAATGTGGTAATTCCTTCTTGGAGGCAGGAGACAGTATCTCTCTGCTCACTCCATAGGAGACATTGCAGCTGACAAGACACATGGCAGCATGCTGATAGACCCTGAGTCCTGGAAACTGGAAGAGCCATGGGGAGACCCTGCTGGCACTGAGATGCTTCTGCCGCCACTGGTTACACAAGACTCTGTGCCCACTGGCCAGTGATTGCCTGGTGTCATTGCATGTGCTTCGTGAGCCTGAAGAGGACTTTACAGATTGGTGTTGGACATATAGACATATCAGATTTATGACCTTGGACTGGACTGGGCTGGAATATTTACTTAATGTACAGTTGCTTGCTTATGAATTTGTTACTCTAGTCTACCCAGGCTACCAACACAACTCATCAACCATTTTCCTCTTCCTTTGTTTATGTTTTAATGATAACACTTTTCCAAACCTTTCATAGGCATATAAGAATGCTTACGTGATCTCAAAGATGCCACTTTGGGGACATAAGTATTCCTGACACAAGTCATGATATTTTCAATTGCTCTGTGTGCATGAAAATGCTGGACAATAAATAAGGAAAACCAAAGAACTGATCGTTAATGATATTAGTGAAGAAGAATAAATGCATCATGAACTCCCAGGAGAACAAAAAATACCGCTGTTGAAGAAATGAAACCAGAATGTTCAGAATGACAGCAGGTGAGACTTTGTCTCACATACTTTGAAGTTGCTATCAGGAGAGACCAGTCCCTAGAGAACATCATGTTTAGTAACACAGAAACCCCTAAACCATACACTGTCCTCGAACCAATGCAGACTCATGGTGACCCCATAAGACAGGGTAGTGTGGTCTGCCTCTGAGACACCGAGATTCTGCTGCGGGAGTAGAGTCCATCTTTCCCCGGCTGAGAGACTGCTCGCCTCGCGGCTCTCCAGGCAATTCATAACCACTCAGCCGCCAGGGTAAAGTAGAATCCTTGGAAAGGAGAAAGATGTGCCTAATTGAATGAATTTATTCATTGGCTGTAAAAGAGACCGAATAAAGCAACTAATGTCAGGATGGAGCAGGGCGGGGCAGTTTTTTGTTCTGTCGTTCACAGGGCCGTTACGCGTTGCAATGGACTTGGAACAACACGGGACTAAACAAAACCAACACAGTGGAAGGATGGTGATAATTAAGGAAGGTCATAATTTAACTTAAATGATGATTTTAGTTCTGCTATTTCAAAATACTTAAAATAATTTTGTTTTAAATATAAAAAATGTCATAAGATTAAGCATGTATATCATGATTCTATCACCAACCATCTATGTACTTATTAAAGTCTAATAAAACACGGAATACTCCCAGTACTCTGCTTTCACAGGACAATGGCTGAGTGCCCATCTTTAAATGGAAGCGATGCCAATTAAAACCCACCCGTGACTGTGGATGAAAAGAGAGAAAGGTGATGGTGGTCTCCTCCCATAAAGATGCGAGCCAAGGAAGCCTCCTCATCGGGCAGTTCCCTTTGATCGCGTGAGGGTGCTAAGAGTCAGAATGGACCAGTGGATGCCCCCAAATCGCCAACATTCTCTGTCCCAGGGAGGAAGTGAAACCCAAGTCTCCATCATCCCCAGGGACTGATTAATAAACGCCAGGCGAACCAAACCGCTGCCATCGACGCCTTTGCAGATTCAGAGCAGCTCTGTAGTACAGAGTGGAACTGCCCTCTGAGAGGCCGAGACTAGATGTGAGCATGTATGTGCCGCCGCCACAGCCAGCACGGGACTGTGGATCTTTATGGATGCAGGGAGTCTCATCTCTCTCCTGGGAGCCACGTGTAGACTCCAATTGCTGCCAATGCAGTTAGCAGCCCCATCTCGAATCCATTTGGCCAGCCGGGCTGCCATCAAAGCCCACCAGCCGTCTATAATTGCACCTGTGTCCTTATGGTTAGAGTCCGCTGTAAGGGTTAACGTTTGCTTTAATTCAGAAGTATATATTATTTTGCGCAGCTTTTTGTTCTTACTATTGTTAGCATGCTCATATTGTCCATGGCTTTATGGTACTTTCATGAGGTCAAGATGCTTCTTTTATAAGTTGTGCAGTACCTTAGAGCGGGACCATCCAAAGCTTGCACAGGTGGCAGCACAAATGGTTGGTGTGTCATCGTAGGGTCCTGTATGATAAGAGAACACTCCTGTGAAATTGGCATTAGTGGACGGGGGGGTAGGGGTGGTTTGCAGAACTGACAATTCTAATGTTATCAACTAAGGTATTTGTTAAGCTCATAAATGTATGTATTTTGAGTGTTATATCTTCTTATTAAAATGTTGGGAGGAGATGTATCATGTGCATTCAGGTTGCCAAAGTAACCGTATGAGTACAGTGGTTTACAGGCTGGTTGATAATGAGACAGTCCATGGTTCGCACCCACCAGATGTTTTCTGGAAGATGCAGTAGACCACTTCCATCAAGGTGACAGCCAAGAGAAATAAATGTACAGGGCAGTTTGACTCTGTCCTAGTGTGTCACTCTGAGTCAGACACACTAGAGCGCAATGGCAAGAGTTGTTTCTGTGTGTTTTAGGCAGTACCTGGTACAACAGAGAGCTGGGTCAAGTCAATCAGGGCAGACATGGCTAGGTTAAAATGTAATATCATGTCATTTATTTCCCTTGTGACCCATTTTTAGCTGTTTCAGTTTTTTAAAAAAAGTGAAGGGGGAAATACATGTGGCTGACGTCTCTGGTGAATTCCCTCCAACTCTAGACCAGGGGTTCTCAAGCTTTTTGAACAGGGGGCTAGTTCACTGTCCATCAGACTGTGGGAGGGCTGGACTATAGTTTTTTTTAAAAAAGACAAATTACGAACAAGTTCACTGCGGACCCGGGATGAGTCAGCTGCTAAGCAGGACAGGCAGTAATGGCAAAAACACCCGTTGGGCCACATAAATGCTCTCAACTGGCCACATGTGGCCCACGGGCTCTAGATTGAGGACCCCTGCAATAGACCATGGATGTGATAGCCTTGCTATCAAGAAGAATGCACTGGAAAATGGATGGTAGGTAGGTTCAAATTTAGTACCATTATCACTTGCCCCCCTTTATGATTCATTGTAAATTTATTCCAGTTTTTAATATTTCTAGTTTAATTTTCTTTCTTTCTTTCTTTCTTTTTAGGCATCACTGCCCTCAGGTGGTGGGAGTAGGAGGCCCAGCCTTTGCTCCTGGGAGCCGGAATTGAACCTCCATCCCCGTGGGCCGTGGTTCTGCGCACAACCACTACGCCACCGGGGCTCAGCCCCCAGTTTAATTTTCAGTGGAGGTCTCTATCTGTTTTACTTTACAGCTGTTAGCATTTATTTATTTATTTTTCATGTTTTTCTATATCTGAACTCCAGGATAGTTAAGTCTAATAGAGGCATTAATTGGAGGTATGACAGAGGAGATTTGGAGGAAATAGGGAACTAATAATGATGAGTATAAGAAGGAATAAAATGTTCTAAAACTTGAGGTTAATGTGATTGCACAACTCTTCTGTGATTGGACTATTGAATTGTATGATATGTGAGTCATATGCCTATAAAATCATTTCTAAAAAGAACTTTACTATTGGTAGATGCACTTTTTCAGAATGGGAGCATCAAAAGGCTCAAACGTGGAGGCAAATGGTCTTTGTTGTTAAAGAATTTGACCTTGGGAATGCATCTGCCTGCTGTGGTCTAGGTGATGGGAATACAGCAGAACCTGCCTCCACAGAGATTTATTTTCATGATAAAAATAAACAATACGATGAGTAAATATATTCCTTGGGTCATGAGTGTTAAAAGGTAAAGTAAGGCAGTGAAAAGACAATGGTGCCAGAGGACTATTTTAAATAGAGGCAAGGGAAACCTCTTTGAAGAGTGGCACTTGAAGTGAGGAAGAAATCTTAATGTATTCTGAGAATAGAAGGTTCCCCCAAAAGAGGGTACAATAATCAATGGCCTGGGTAGGAATAATATTGCTGGTTGAAGAAACCAAGCGTTGTAAGAGAGAATGCAGGGGCAATGTGGCCAGATCTGTCTGAAAGCAAGGACTCACAGCCCCCAATAAAATGGTTTAAAAAAAGAAAGAAAGAGAAGTTGAGGATAAATGGTGGCAATGATAAGATTTAACTTGTCATAGACCAAACATATTGTGCTCCCAACTTTTTCAACCGGTGTACTTCTAAACAAGAAGTTAATCTACATAAATGTGGTTTATGTTCCTCATTTTAGGTTCACAACTAAGATTGAAAGCAAGATGTAGTTTATTGTTTATTTCACATCACTTTTCATTTAAATAATATTTGGACTTGTTGCATTTCAAAATGTCTAATTTGTGTTTGCAATTTATTTGTCTCCATTAACTCATAATCAGATTTGAAAGGCATTTATGTATTTTATCCATATTGATCATCCACTTGCTACTACTCTTAATTATCTTTGAGTTTGTTGCCAATGATATTTATAAGTTAACAGGAATTTCTTATGAAAGGGCAAAAATATGAAGATGAGTTAAGAATAGCTTATTATTGAAAGCAATCTTTATAATAAAAATGTTATGAATTAAAAATTATTTTGAAATATTTTATAAAAGAAATTGGTCTAAAAAACAAAAACAAAAAAAAAGAAATTGGTCTTTTCATTTCATAATTTTGTTTTAAATAATGTAGACCATATATACTATATTAATACACCTTTATTGCATTACAAATTGTCTAATGTATTTTACCATTAGGGTCATAATCTGTGTACATTTTTAGAATCTGGAATTTTCTACAAGCTATTCTGGAAAATTGTAAAACTTGTCAGTCACAGGCTTTACTGGCATCTGTGCAGAATTTAAAAGGCATAAAGGTGAAGTTTGTTTTGAGTACTTTCCCAATGTGCTATAAAATGCCACAGAAATAGAAGTTATTTTAGAAGCATTTTTGTTTCCTTGCTTTGTTATTGCATGGTTCTAGAAATTTGATTTTCTCATCCTAGCTGAAGATGCTAAGAAGGACTCTTTGCACACTGTTGGTGATGTGAATGACCAGAAAATGAAACTGTAAATGGTTGCTCCAAAAGGCAATTTATTAGATGATGTAGTTTTAAATAGTAAATTCTTGGCAAGTGTGCATAAAATGACAGTGTATACTCTATGGCCACTTTCCCCTGAAAAATTATCACTATTTATCATTGCAAACTATATACTAAAAAGAAATATATATCCAAGATGAGAGTATACAAAGAAAATAATATCAATCCCTAATAAAAATGATAATCACATTTGAGAAAATTCAAAAGTTTATATACATTTTAGGTATCATCATTGGTTGAAGTTACTTAAAAATACAATCCAAGTTATCTAAATATTTAAAATACAGAAATAAGATATGGCAAATAAAATGAATATGTGAAACTTCTAGGTGTCCTGCTACCATGGCAAGTGGTAACAATTAATGTAGAAGAAAAACAAAGCAAAAAATACCAAACTCATTTATTATTAAGTGGAAATCAGACCTTGAAGAAATATATTGGTTAAATTTAGCTGATAGTTATAAAAGAGCCCTTGACATCAACTTCTCATCTTTCCCCCTCCATCCTTGCTCCCCCCACCAACCTTCAGTACTTTATGAATTATTATTGTTTTGTCATACCTTACACTGCCCGACATCTCCCCCCACCCACTCCTCCGATGTCTGTCCTCCCAATAAGAGGCTACATATAGATCCTTGTGGTTGGCTTCCTCTCTACCTCACCTTCTCTCCACCCATCCAGTAGTTCCACTCTCACCACTGGGCCCAAGGGGTTCATCTGTCCTCAGTTCCCCGCATTTCCATTTCCCATCTCTACCAGCATACCTCCTCCAGTCCAGCTGGATTTGTAAGGTAGAACTGAAACCATGATAGTTGGGGGGGAGGAAGCCTTCAGGAACTAGAGGAAAGTTGTATGTTTCATTGCCACCTCAATGCATCTTGACTGGCCTGTCTAATTCCAGGTATTTCTAAGCTGTATTATCTATGATGATAAATGCTATTTTGTTATTTCCAGTATTAGAAGCAAACCATTTTCTTCCCAACCCTGGTCCACCTATATAAAAAATATATAGTGCTTCTACATAATTATTAGCAAAAATGAGTTTAGGAATATTCTTCTTTAAAAAGTCATTGCTACCAATTAGAAACAAATGTTTCCAAGGGTAATTTAATTTATTTTACATACAAAATTTGCTATGATTCATAATCAGGAAAATTAAAATTAAAACCACAATGAGATACAAAGTTACACCCACCAGACTGGTAAAAATTAAGAAAGTATGAGTCAATAACCCAAAATATTGAAAGTAGTGTGGCATAATGGAAATATTCAGACACTGTTAGTAGGAGTCTAAATTAAAACAAGCACTCTGAATTGATAAGATCCTGTGATGCCAGTCACAATCACACTACCTAGAGAAACTCAGACATATTTGTAACAAAATATACCTATCTGTTAATGAAAGGTTAACAGTGTCATTATTTATAACAGCAAAAAGGTTGAATCAGTCTAAGATCCTTCAGCAGTAAAAAGACAGATGCCTCTGTACATGTATACAATGGAGCATGGTAACTTTGAGAAGAGAAGAACCATAGCTACCCACACTAATAATGATGCATTTCAAAATATAAACTTGAATGAACAAAGGGAACTGTCAGAGAATATATTTAGAATGATTTCACTTTCATAAAAGTGTTGATAAAAGCAGCAAAATGGAATGACAGAGTGTTGAGTAGACGCATGCATGTGACAAAGACATAAAGAAAAGTTAAGGGATGATTAAGTTAAGGGGGTAGGGCTGGATGTGTGGGAAAGGAGCATGATGGATTTCAAAGCTGGGTTCTAGGCATGTTGTCATTGGGGTCATTGAGTCAGTTCTGACTCACAGCCGTCCTCTGAAAACACAGCAGAATCATTCCTGGTTCTGGGCCACCCTCACAATTGTTCTCCTATTGGGGTCCATTTCTGCAGTTGCTGGCTTCACCCATCTTGATAAGGGGCCTCCTTTTCTATGGCCCCTTCATTTTACCAAGCATGATGTCCTTTTCTAGAGACTGGACTCTCCCAATATTATCTCCAAATAACATGAGATGACGTCTCACCGTCCAAGACAGATTTGTTTGTTCTTTTGGCAGTCATGGTATTTTCAATATTCTTTGCCAGAACCATAATTCAAATGCATCTATTCCACCCCAGCCTTATTAATCCATGTCTACTTTTCACATGCTTATGAGATAATTGAGAATACCACAGTTGAGGTGAGGCATATCTTAGGTCTCAAAGTCACAATCTTGCTTCTCAACACTTTAAAGAGATCTTGTGCCGCAGATGTACCCAGTGCCATGTATCCATCGATGTCAGTTCATTAGCATGGACTGACTCCAAGGAGACAAGAACCTTGACAATTCAATCCTTTCTCCATTTATCACATTACCTACTGGTCGGATTGCAGGGATGTTTGTTTCTTTTGCATTGAGTTGTAATAATCCGAACTTCAACGCTCGATGAGCTATCTTCATGTTCTCCTTAATTTCTGCAACCCAGGTGGTGTCATCTGTGTATAGCAGGTTTTTAAATGAATAAACCTTCCTTTAATGCTTATGGCATATTCTTCTTTCTCGAATCCACTTTCCCTGAGTATTTGATCAGCCTATATACTGAACAAGTATGGCGAGAGGACTCAGCCATGACACATGCAACTTTCTATTTTAAATCATGGTGTATTCACCTGTCCATTTGCATTACTCTACATGTATAGGTTGTGAAAGAGGACAATGAAGTGTTCTGGAGTTCCCATTTTTTTTTCTCAAAGCCATCTGTAGACTCTTATGGTCTGCATAATATATGGTCATGAAAACATAGTCAGAACAATACAAGTAAACATCTTTCTATGATGTTCTGCATTGAGCCATGATCCATCTCTCTTCTGCAGTGAGAGTCCTTGTTCCATGTCCTCTTCTAAATCTGGTCTGGATTTCTGCCAGCTCTCTGTCAATTTATTTCTGTACCCATTATTGGATGTCAGCAGCATTTTAATTGCATGTGATATCAATGATAATGTTCTATCATCTGAACATTCTGTTGAGTCACCTTTCTTTGCGTCTCTTGTTTTGGGACTGAGTACAGAGGCAGATACAGCCTAGTCAGTTGGCCAGGTAGCTCTCTTCCAAATGTCTTGGCACAGATGAGTGAGCATGCTTCCAGTGCCTCAGACTCTTGTCAAAGCCTCCCTATTGTTATTTCATTAATCCTTGGAGTCTTGCTTTTGACTAATGTAAAGTGACCAGATTTTAAGTGGGACACCATTGACCGAGGGGAGTGGGGGTTCTTGATTAAAAATTTGATGTATATGGAACAACAAAAATTTTCATAGAACACAAAAATAGTATTGTAATATATTAATTTTAATTTTAAAAATGCCACATGATATTGTTAAATTGTTAAAAAAAAAGGGGGGGGGAGGTCTGGTCACTTTAGACTAATGCCTTCAGTGCAGCTTGTCCTTCTTCCATCAGTATCCTCGATCCTGGATCAGATGCTACCTCTTGAAATGGTTGCATGTCGACTAGTACTTTGGGGGGGGGTTATTTCATTAACATTTGGTCAGCAGTATGTCTGGTCAATCCTGACTGAAAGTACAGAATATCAGAAAAATGCTGGCTTGTATCTTATTGACTATGAAAATTCATTCAACTGTGTGAATCATAACAAACTACGGGTAGCATTGCAAAGAATAGGGGTTCCAAAACACATCATTTTGCTGGTGCAGAACCTACACCCAGACCATGAAGCGGCCATTAGAACATGACAAAGGAGTACTGTCAAATTTAAAATCAGGGCGGCTGTGTGTCAGGACTGAAACCTTTCACCATATTTATCCAATCTAAACGCTGAACAAATAACCAGAGAAAATGGACTCTGAAGAAGACTCAGCACCAGATTCGGAGGGTTACTTACTGACAAGCTTGAATATGCAAAGGACACAGCCTGCCTGTGACAGTCAAAAAGTCTGCAAGCACTTAGTGATGAAGAATCTGTAGCCTTTGGTATAAATTATAACTCAATGTGAAGAAAACAATAAAGTAAAATATTTAATGGGAAAATGGACAGGGGAAGGATGGGGTAAGGGTGCAAAGAAAAATAGCAAGGGTGCAACAGGAAAAATTAAATAAAAGTGCTAAAAAGAAAAAACAATTCTCACAAATGGTACAATAGACAACATGATAAAGGGAGAAACAATCCCAGTGCCAAGGATCGGATTTTGCTTAGATCATCAATCAGCACGCATGAAGTCGTAGTCAAGAAAACAGATGTGCATGGCAGTGGGCAAATCTAGTGTACAGGATATTTTTAAAGCGTCAGAAATAAACTTCACTTTGGAGATTAAAGTTGTTTTTTTTTAGCCCTTCACCGTATGTATTGAACATGTATGACACCTGGTATTACAGAAAACTAAAATCCTCACATCATCAACATCATAATAAATGGAGAGATTATTAACATGGACAAAGATCCACAGTGAACTCTCAGGAAAACAATAGTCCAGGAATCCAGAAACTCAAGGATAGTCCATCAGCAGCCAGTGCGCTGGTGCTTCCATTTAAAAGTAGTCTTTGTAGGGACTAATCGACGCCAAGGTTCACAGCGTGGCAGTGGCGATTAACCATCAGTGGATGGTGTTTGATTTTCACAACCTCTCCAAAAGCACTTCTACATATTGACCACAAGGAATAGCCTCCCATTGTATACACAATCATTTTCACAAACAAAAGGACATCATCCTAAATCTTAAACCAAACCTTTGGGAGGCCTTTATGAAGTAATTGTTTGCCCATGCCTTTAATCCCGAACACCATTACATTTCAGTGGATGTGATTTGGGGCTAAAGTTTTATTTCTCAACCTTATTAGCTAGCAAAAGGTGTTTTATGGAATTAGTTTATCTTCTTTTTTAACCTCTCCTTTCACGGAATCTGGGTTAATTTTTCCCCCTCTCTACTCTGTTCAATTTCCTTTTCAAGTTTGTTTTACTTTCTAATTTTCCTTTACTCTGGTTTTAAGTCAATCTGCTTATTCCCTCACAATAATTACTCACTTAATTATACTCATACAGTTCCTTGTGTCTATTCTCTCAGTGGGGAATTTCCTGATTTTTCAAATTTCTTTTGATAAGCCTTTCCCTCTCCATTTTGGGGCATTTTGTCCTTATTTTCACCAGCATGTGGGTGAGATCTGAAAACACGTCACCTTACACCCTGCTAGTGGCAGTGTTGCCAGACCTGGGATGAAACCATGACAGGTGATCTGGATTTACTCCTGAGAAGCAACGAGTTTGAATCCAGACTTGACCTGACAAGGAAAATCTGGGGAAATCTCTCAAGAATAGTGTTGTTTCTGTGGAATGTTGAGGAGAGCTAACAAGTATTTGGGCACCTCATTTTCTGAACAGGAATACAAGGTGAACCCATTTGTCTTTTGTTGCAACTGGCCCAAGATACTGTGGAGAATCTCTGCTCATTGTGAAAAACTAATTGTATTTGCCCTTAAAACTTAAATAGAAAATTTTACTGATGTATTCATTTATATAAAGTTTATTTAAAAGTACTTTCTGGGTTGAGCCCAGGTGGCATAGTGGTTGTATGTGGGACTGAGGCCCACAGGGTTGACAGTTCAAATCCAGCAGCAGCTCTCCAGAAGCAAGGTTGTGCTTCCTACTCCTACCAGGGCAGTGATGCAACAAACAAAACAAAGCAAAAAAAAATAAATAAAAGTACTTTCCCTGGTACTTTCATCAAGTAAATCCAGTTTGAAAGTTGCCAGTCTCTTCTCCATTTAAAATTATTCTTGGCTCCAAGTTTATGTTATTATTCTTTTTTCATTATAACCTATTTGGAACAAAAATAATATTTTGTAGAATATGAAGTTTTCTTGCTGTAAATGTCAATAAATCAAAAAGATTTTCATTGTAGATTAATTCTGAAATCAATTACAGCTTTTGCTAATAATTTTATTATCTTTTGTTTTATTTTACTAGCTTTCCTATAAGCTCACTATACTATAATTGGCCACATCAAATAAAGGCAAACAGGTGGGGGAAAAGGGTTAAAGAGCAGAAAAGGGTATTGGTATAGATAAAGGATTTGTACAATGTTTATGTTTTGAGCAGTATTTTGTTTAGGAGAAGTTATTTAATCCCAACTTCATTTGCTGCATATGATTCAAACTCTAGTCAATTGAGTTAAAGAATATGCTAAAGTACCAATAAAATTATCTTTGAGTCACCATGTACTTTTTGTCTTAGTATTATGAACATCATTTGAAATCAATTATTTCTTTCGAAGGAAAATTATGATTATTTTTCAAAATGAGAGATGTATTTAGATTCAAAAGTAGGGAAAACTAAATTTCAAAAACTCAAATGTAGTACTTTTAGGTGGATGAATAATAGACATTCTTTTTTCAAAATAGAAAATGAAGTCATGTATATGAGTCAAAGGAGACCTGCTTGTTGTATTGGTTACACGTTGAGTTCTCAACTGCAAGTTTATCAGTTCAAAACCACCATTTGCTCTGTGGGACAGAGACTGGGCTTTCTACTCCAGTAAAAAGTTACTGTCTTTGAAACCCATTTGGGCAGTTTTACCAAAGCTGTTCGTTTTGCTAACAGTCAGTATTAAGTCAATGGCAGTGTGTGATGAGTAAAAAAATAAAAGAATAATCTAAATTAGAAAATGTTATATTAGAATGAGTTTTAGTTGTGCCAATTAGAGCACAAATTTTGTCAAGATCCACTATGAAGCTCTCAAAAAAATTTATGTTCTCTAAATACATATTTAAATTTATAAAATCTTTTGATTCTCTCTTTTTTTTTTTGGTGGTGGGGGGGGGACATCACTGCTCTCCGGTGGTGCGAGTAGGAGGCCCAGCCCCACCGCTGGAATTGAACCTCCGTCCCAGTGGGCTGCAGTCCCGCGCACAACCACTACGCCACTGGGGCTCAGCCCCTTTGATTCTCTTTAAGAAACTAAAGTTTCTCTTTAAGAAATTGCCCAATCTACACACTTGCTGAGAGCCCACTAAAAGTGACCATACATTGTAAAATTATCTTAAAATTTTATAAATCAACATTTAAAACTTCAATAAATTATAAACTATGAATCTCATCACTTAGAAAATAGAATTGATTTCTTGGCAATTAAATAGAGTTCACAATTAAGCAACTTAATTTATAAATAAAAATTTAAATTACATAGGCTGAAAAACACTCACTCATTGATACCAAGAAAACTTGAAGACAGCTACCTACCCAAGCAAAAGAAAGAGATCCATATATGTGCTCAATTCAAAAAGATGGATGATTAACAGAATAAGGAATTTATTGAATAATATTAATACCACATGCAAGAAAAACTTGCTTATGATCATTAAAAAGTATTTATAGACATACATAATAGGGTGCGACAAAAAAATCAAGCTAGATTAAGAAGATTGATGATGTCAGGTGATTCTTGGATGAAAATAGAAACAAACAGAAAAATGCTGACCTGCATTCGCTTAGCTAGGCATAGGTTTCTAAGTGTGTGCATTATGAAACACAATGGCTGGCATTAAGAAGAAAGGGGATTTCAGAACACTTAATTATGTTTATGTGAAACTTTTGCATAGACCAAGTTATTTGAACAGGACAAAAGGTACTGCACAGATCAAAATCATGAAAGGTGTTTGATAAGAGTCGTGTCCTTTCACTATACTTTTTAAAACTATATGCTAAGAAGATGGCCCAAGAAGCTGATATACTCAGAGAACTTGGTTTCAGGACTCATAAACAACTTGAAATATGTAGACACCACAACTGCATGCTGAACACAATGAGGGTCTGGAACACTTATTGTTAAAGATCAAAGACTATAATCTCCAATATGTATTGCATCTCAACTAAAGAAAACATATCCTCAAAACTTCATTAATAAGTCACATCATTTCCCGATGCCCCGGGAAAGGTGGTGATGTTGACCAGCCCAGGAAAAAGGGAATAACAATTGATACAAATGCAGGGACAAGATAGGTGAGAGAAGGCCATTGGGATTGATTAAGACTAATGTAACAGAAAAAATACTGAAACCCAAATGGAGAGTGAGCATGATAGTGGGACAAGAGGGAAACAAATGGAAATAGAGGAAGGAACTGGGGGATAATGAACATTTATAGAGGTTCAAATACAGGTGTGTACATAGGAGCATATATTTATAAGTGAGAATGGGGAAAAGAGATGAATGCATATACTTATAGGGTTAGTAGTAGGACAACAGATGGGCATTGGAACTACACTCAAGTATCTCCTCAGTTCAAGAATACTTTGTTCTATTAAATTGGCATTCCAAGATGCTCACCTTTCCAACATGATCACTGAAGACAAATGTGTGCATAAGCAAAGGTGGCGAAGAAAGCTGATAGTGCCCAGCTATCAAAAGATGGAGCATCTGGGGACTTAAAGGCTTGAAAGTAAACAAGCAGCCATCTAGCTCAGAAGCAACAAAACCCACATGGAAGAAGCACACTAGCTTGTGGAATCGTGAGGTGTCAAAGGGATGAAATATCAGGCTTCAAGAACTAAAAAGCATAACATTGCATGCTCACTTTCCTGATATGATCGCTGAGGACAAATGTGTGCAGAAGCAAATGTGGTGAAGAAAGCTGATTGTACCCGGCTACCAAAAGACATAGCATCTGGGGTCTTAAAGGCTTGAGTACACAAGCGGCCATTCAGCTCAGAAGCAATAAAGCCCACACGGAAGAAGCACATCAGCCTGTGTGATCATGAGGTGGAGAAGGGATCCAGTGTCAGGCATCAATGAGCTAAAATTATATTATTATTAATGAGGGGGAGTACAGATTGGGGACTCAAAGCCCATCAATAGGTGAGGTGACATCCTTTTGCAGAGGGGTTACAAGGAGGAGATGAGCCAGTTAAGATACAGGGTAAGAGCTATGAAATATGCAACCTTCCTCTAGTTTCCATGCTGCCTCCCACCCGCTATCATGACCACAATTCTACCACATAAATCCAGCTAGACCAGGAGATGTACAGTGAAGTTGGAAACATGGGAAACTTAGGATAGATGATCCATCAAGACTAGTAATAGGAGTGGTAATACCAGGAGGGTGGAGGGATGGAGGAATAGAAAGGGAGAACCAACGTCAGGGATCTACACATAGCCTCCTCTCTGGGACACGGACAACAGGTAAGTGAGTGTTGGGACACATTGTACAGTGTACATGATGAAAAAAATAATTTGTAAATTACTAAGGGTTCAAGGGGAAGGGAGGGAGGAAGGGTAATATAGGGAGCTGATAATGGGGGCCTGGAGGGAGGGAGAATATTTTGAGAGTGATGATGGCAATGGGTGTGTACGGGTGACCTGCATACAACTGTGTTGTTAGGGATTGTGATGGGAGTTGTATGGGCCCCCAATAAAATGATTCATTAAAAAAAGGGGGGAGGAGAAAGGGTATTTTTTTTGTTTTTTTGGGGGGGGAGGGGGAGCATCACTACCCTCAGGTGGTGGGAGTAGGAGGCCCAGCCTTTACTCCGTGAAGCTGAAATCCAACCTCCATCCCAGTGCGCCGCAGTTCCGCGCACAACCACTACGCCACCGGGGCTCAGCCCGGGATTTTTTTTTTTTTTAAGAGGAGCTTGTACCAAGGGCTCAAGCGGAAAATGTTTGGAAATGTATGTGGCAACATGTGTGCAAATGTGTTTGATACAAATGATGTACTAAATGTTGTAGTAGCTGTAAGAGCCCCCAATAAAATTATTTAAAAAAAATGTAAAAGAAATAAAAAATAAAGATGTAAAAAAATAAGTCACATCATGATAAATGGTGAAAAATTGATAGTGTCAGGTGTTTCTTTTTATTTAGAGTTATAATGCACACTAGTGCAAAAAAATGAAAACAGGGGAAAAAAAGAAAACAGAACTCATAAACTCAGTCATCATATTACATCTGGAAAATCTGCTGTAAAAGATCCCTGAAAAGTTCTAAAATATCAAAGGTGTCACTTTGAGAACTAAGATATGCCTGACCCAAGCGTTGCTATTTCAACTGACTTTCATGTGTGAAAGATGGACAACAGATCATGAGGCATGCAAAAGTGATGCATTTGAATTAATGGTATTGGCAAAGAAATATTGTATATACCCATGGAAGAAGCACCCCAGCCTGTGTGACCATGAAGTGTCAAAGAGATCAGGTAACAGGCATCAAAGAACTAAAAATTATATCATTATGAATGAGGGGGATAGATGGACCCAAAGTTCATCTGTAGGTAATGGGACATCCCCTTACAGAAGAGTTGTGGGGAGGAGATGAGCCAGTCAAGGTAAAGTGTAGTAACAATCATTATTTTAATACATTATTTTATGTATGATATCATAAAATAATTTATTTTAATTTAATACATTATTTTATGTATGATATCATAAAATAATGATAATTTGTCAATTATCAAGGATTCATGAGGGAGAGGGATTGGGAAGGAAGGGGAAATATGAGGAACTGATACCAAGGGCTTAAGTAAAAGGAGGATGTTTCAAGAATGATGATGGGAACAAATGTACAAATGTGGTTTGCATACAATAGATGTATGTATTGACTGTGATAAGAGTTGTATGGGCCCCCAATAAAATGATTAAAAAAAGAATATTGTATATACCATGGACCTTCAGAAGAACCAACATCCAAAACACTATTTAGAAGTGAGGATGTTGGGGTTTCATCTGCTATATTTTGGACATGTTATGGGGGAGGGAGAGGCAAAGAACAGTTCTTAGAGTATGTCAACATGCTGGATAAAGTAGAGGGGGGAAAAGAGATAGACCTCTGTGAGATGGATTTCCATGGTGGTTACAAGATGAGCTCCATCATAGCCCTGATTGTGAGATTGGACCGAAATGGGGCAGTGATTCCTTCTTTTGCACATGACTCACTGAGTAAGAAGAGGCTTGGCAGCCTATTGACTTTTGTGCTTTTTAAAGTAACGTTTAAAAATTATTTTCTAGGACTTTTTCCTCCTTTCTTCTTTCTATAGACTCCTTCATGCCATTGTCCTGAAAGGCAGCAAGTGATGGATTAAGGCTTTTGCTGGGAGGCAGCAATTGGCAAGCCTGCCAGTTTCAACATGAAAACCCTGCCAATTCCAGACATTGTTTGGCCATTTGGGGAAAAGCTTCAACATTTTGTTTTAAAGTCCTGAGGGACCTTCTCACTTCTTCTAGTTTGAAAGGTCACTCCTTGGAATTCAGTGAAACCTGAAGACTAAGTGCTTTGCATCAAGCATCTTTATTAATTTATTTTCTTTTACGAAAGTAGTGAGGGGATAAATATTAGATTGACCTAAAAACAGCAGAATGGTAATTAGATTCTGAATGTTTTCTCATTGGCATTGTGCATTGAGTCTAACATCTTCAAATTTTAGGTGTAGCATCTCCTGTAGACTGCACATTAAAATCAGTTAAAGACAGCCTTCAGTTACCTGTGAACTGGATCTCGATATAAAGGAACATTCATGTATTCATTCAGTTACTTTCATTGCAATGCAGCAATGAAACCTGTTGTTTGTAGGCATTTATCTTGTTTTTCGTGGGGGAAAAAATCCCGAATTTGTGAATCTTCCATGTCAGTGGGATGTCAGAAAATAAGCAACATAGCAATATGTAATTGATAGGACCTGTGTTTGTGCACGATAGTTAATATAATAAGGAAAAGTTAAAACAAAAACAAAAAACGAAAGTCACTGGCATCAGGTCAATTCTGATTCAGATGACCTTAGTACAGAGAAGAGCTGTGCCCATGGGTTTCCCAGATTGTAACTCTTTACTGGGACAGAAAAGCTCATTTTTCTCCTTGGGAGCAGCTGGTGCCAGTCTTGTGGTTTTAAGTGCTGCCACTACCCAACCAGGGTTCCTTGGGATCAAGTAAAACTGCCCCTGTGGGGTTCTTAGGCTATATATATATATATATATATATATATATATATATATATATTCATGATTGAGCAGAGAGATAGTTTTCTCTTTCGCTAGCTGTTGCTTTGTAGCTGGTGCTTCGAACTGAGCACGAGGAATCCTCTGTCCTTATGTCATGAGGGGTTCTACAGCAAGCATGGGTGCACAGAAAGGAAAATCAGTTCTTTTCTTATTCAGATACTGCAAAAATTCAAATATGAACAGAGTGTACAGAGTAAGAAAGTCAGTGGGATTCCACTGAGGTACATAGTAGTTTTTTTAACCTGTTGTCATAATTTGGGGAAGGACAAGGAGGAACATACCATGTGGACATTACTTTGAAACATGAATAATTAAGGTAAGTGACCATTGTGAGCAACTCAATTAATTAAAAATTTGCAACAATATTTAGAAACACACAGTGAGCGTCCCCACCATCAGTTTGTTTTGGAATCTGATATTCGCTCCGATCTCCTTGGAAAGGTCATACTGTTCAAATCATTGAAATCAACCATTCTTTAAAGGTTTATTCTTAACACTGTCCATTTATATAACCGCATTTATCCTGAAAATGAATAATGTGCAAAACAAAATCACGGTGTTTACAGATAAAAGGAAATCTTTTATGTATGAAAATTTAAGAGCTTCCTTAAAAGCTACTAGTGGTTCCAAAAGAAAAAAAAGGTATTCTAAAATGAGTACCCAAGATTTAAAAAATGGTGAATTAAGTTAGATCCATTAGAATGATCTTTATATCTGGACTTTTTTCCCTTCGTTGTGTGTCCATGGTCTTGTAGTATCTGAGATTTCCCCATAGGCAATGCATGCAGGAATATACACAAAATACCTGCTTTTTATTGTCTTTTTAGGAAGTAGCCAACTTAAGGCGTTGAGTTTTGGTAGCATGGCAACGAGTAAGATGCGGTCAGAATTCCCATTTTGGCATGGATACGGAGATGAGTATCCACTCTCTCTCTCTTGTCCCTGAAGACAAGGCCTGGCTTAAGTGATAGGTGCCCCTTAACCTAAAGACCATACCACTCAATCATGTCTTCTTTGGTGTTGTGTGTCACTGAGTCAATTCAGACATACAAGATCCCCTGCACTGCCGAACACAGGAGTGCCTGGTGCCATCCTCACAGTGCTATGTTTAATGGCAACATTTTTTAACAGCCGTTATCAGGAGTGATATTTAACCATCTATGGTCGTACTACTCTCGAGTGTGGGTAGAAGTCAGAATGCTTTCTGAGTCACCACATATGCAGGCCGACGATGAAAGATTTTAATTTGGTTAGAGGAAACTCACAAGGGCAAACCCCATCCTACAGGGTGGCTTTGAGTCTGAGTCAATAGTGACTTGATGGCAGCGAGTGTGTTGTTTGGTTTGGATGTGACCTTGTAGAGGAAAACGTGCCAACTCAGCCTGGGGAGATTGGCATGTGACTCGGTAGGAGGAAGGCTGGTTCACAGATCGGAGGAAGGGTTCAGTAGGAAGGGTCAGGAACTAGGTGGGAAAGCAAGGTAGTTAGGGGATGGGAAAGTACCAACTGAGAGTCGACTTACTCTTCAAGCTTTAGCCTAAGGTACTATGGTCACGCCCTCTGTAGATTAAAATCATCTTTACAGGCCATACTGCTTCTGTTCATGTCAGTTTTCAGAATGTGCTGTCCTGGACTACTTATGAAAAGTGTCTGAAATGGCTGAGAAATACATATTGCCAAATTATTTACGTCTAAAGAATGGTTGCCATTTCTATTAATGAAACTGAGAGCCCACGATTTCTTAAAAGCCTTTGTGAAAAAAGATACCATGAATTCTTTAAAACTACAGGTGAAGTGTAACTGCATATGCATTTAGCAATGCATTTGTTTGTTTTGTATGAAGAAAGGATTAAAAATTTCTACTGAATTCTCAATGTGTTTCCTAATTCTCAAAATATTGAACAAAACTAATTAGATGAAATAATACAGAATATTAGCTGCATGTGCTCTTAATACCATATTGTAAACTCTTTCACATTTTGAAATATAACACCTTACAGAATCACTGCCATTGAATCAATATATTTGTTCAGGGTATAAAAAGCCCAGTCTTCCTCCTGCAGAGTTGTCGGTGGTTTCAAACTGTCAACTGTTCGGACAGCAACTCCGTGTGTAATCTACTGTCCTACCAGGGCTAAGAGACTATGGGCTTCTGTCCTTAAGTAGTAATCAGAAACTTTAGCGAGATAGATATTAGAAGAAAAGATACCCATAAAAACTTGGATGTTTATATGATTTTATCTTTTAAAATTTTCTTTTCATTATAAACTCGTACAATTGTTATTGAAGTGAAAATGTTAAATATCTCAACAGACATCCAAGTTTTTCCCTCACTAGACAGTATGGTCCCCACAAGTCACATAAGGTGATTAGCTTTCCCTGATTACCTTGTTACCCACTTCATGGAGTCTGTTCCAATGTAAGTAATGACACAGGTTTTCTGAGACAGTGACTCTTGCCAAGGAACCCGTGTGGTACAGAAGATTACAATTTGGACAGGGTTACTAACTACAAGTTCAGAAGTTTGAAACCACTCCATCTGAAATGAGACTTTCTATTCCCATTATTCAAAACCCACAAGGCTAACTCTGTCTTGTCTTATAGGGTCACCATAGATGGGATTTGACTCAATGGCCATGTGTGTATATGTGTGTGCCTCTGTGTATGTGTGTGTGTGTGTGTGATAAGCAGAAAGCCTCATCCTTCTCCCTTAGAATTTGATGAGCCGCTACCCCCACTTGACTTTGCATAATGTTAATAGTAGAGATCTATTAATATACAATATGCAATAATGTGGCATACGATATGTATGGATAAGAGCCATAGTGCAACCACTTTAAAGGCATAGTTTGTGAATAATCACTGTTTGACTTTGGGGCAGAATATGTATTTCATTGAAATTTATATGAAGAAGAAAAACAATTCCTATTTAATATACCTTTTCTAATTGTTAAAACAAAGCTACTTTGTATAAGCAATCATTGTGAGGTCTCACTACCTTCGGACCAGCCAAAACAAAGCTACTTTGTAAGGTTCAAGTTCTACACGAATTGCAGTTGAGAGTCATAGTTTTATTGAGTTGCCCTGGACTCGATGATAGCAAAAATGTGATTACTGTAGAAAGGCAGTTCTCAACCTGTGAGTCACGACCCCTTTGGGGTTTGAACAACCCTTTCAGAGGAATCGCCTGTTCATCACAGTAGCAAAATTGCAGTCATGAAGTAGCAATGGAAATAATTTGATGGTTGGGGAGGTCACCACAACATAAGAAACTGTATTAAAGGGCCACGTTATTAGGAAGGTTGAGAAGCACTGCTATAAAAGATGCTATCATAGACTATGCTTCTTCTTCCTCTCTTATGAAAGGGTTGTATTTTAATCTATTAATGTCATTTATTGGAGAGGAACTATTTAATAGAAGCAATTATGAACTCATATCTGAATGTAAAGGATTTGGAATAGTCACTAAAATTTGGTCAATGCTTACTAAATGCCACTATATTATCTATTCCCATATATTACCTATTCCTCACAAAACCCTTCCCAACTGTATTCTACTACTTCCCTTCAAACGGTGAAAGATGGGATTAGCAAATGGTAAATTTGGGCTCATCAGTGGGCCTTTTGACTGTTAACTGCAAGTTCATAGTTTGAAATCACCAGCCACTAAGCAGGAGAAAGACTATGCTTTTTACTTCTATAAAGAATTCACCCCAGAACCTCACACGGGGCAGTTCTGCCATGCCGTGGAAGGTCTCTGTGAGGCAGAATCGAGGCAAACTCAATGGCAGTGAATTTGGTCTTTGATTTGTGGGCAATTGGAATCCAAAGTCCACTATACTGTGCTTGTGAATTTAACTAACACTGCAACTATGCTATTTCAGCTACTCAAACTAACATTTTTGTTCCCCAACTGGTAAGAAAGAAGTGAGAAACAGAAGTCATGTTCTAAAGAAAATCTTGCTGAGCTCTTGGATTAAGCTGGTAAACTATTAGTCTTTTTTGGTCTCAGTATGATGGCATGCTGTGCACCTTAATCTAAGAGTGTTCTTGTGTGAGAGACCAGCTTGATACTTGTCACTGCTTACAGAGGAAAGCAGAGTAGTTCCAAGCATGCGTTCTGGAGCCAGATGTCCAGAATTCAAGCAGTAACGGGACTTGAACACATAGTAGCTATGTGACTAAGTAGTAAATTATTGAGAGGTTCGGTGTCTCGGTTTGCTAGTTCATCATCAACAACTAAGGGAAATAATATCTCTTAGGACTGCTGGCAAGATTAACTGAATCAATGTGTATGTGTATTAAGGTATATGACACTGTCCAAACTCTCAAAAAGTTAGTCAGCTGCAACAAGTTATCCTTGTGTAAGGAGTTGTTTTGTGTTACACTACAGTGTGTCAATTCTCACCTTAGAAGGGGCAGTCTCCTTTTTTATATAGAAAAGAGGTGACACACATATATATACATATACATATATATATATTCTTTTATGCAGGATATTAAGATAATGTGTCTAAGTTTCTTTCGTGGAATAAAAGCAAAGAAAAATGGGTAAAACTGAGACGTGTACACGTACGCATGCACACACGAGGAAATTACAAAAAGGCCATTGCTTCAGGCAAAAATTACATCTGAATTTTAAAGACGCATGCTTATTATTGTTGCTTTTAAGCCTTAGCTAAAGCATTTATATGCCTTTTCCCCTTAAAGATATAAAACCAGATGAGATTTTTCATTGAAAGGGAAGTTTTCCAGAGAAAATCGTTAGGTTGGAAAGTACTGCTCCTCAGGTGACTCTCACTGAAAGTGCTCATCACGTGAGTGAAACGACGCCGTACATCGGCCTCGCATCACTCAGGAGGTACGGGACTGAAGGAGGAGCGCAGCTTTGTTGTGGGGGTGTCTTTGCCCCCCAGCCTAACCCTCCTCTCTAGTCTTCTGTTCAAACAGTATGTGTTCTCCTCTTGTACTTTACAAAGTTCCTCCCCCTTTAAGGTATTTTTAGAAGGAGGCAAAATTAAACTTGTGTACTGTATGCGTGCATAGTAATAGGTCTTAGATCTATTAATGTACATGAGTTCAAATTAACACTGTAGTAAAATTTATGAAATAAGCTTTTGGATTCAGGACAAATGTGTCACACATTGATTGAGAAATTTACGCCAGTTTTGCTCATTAGTATGTGACTAAGCTAAGAAGAAAACTCTTTAATATAGGACTACTTGGTATGTATTGCTACTTAATAATACAGGACAGACTATATGGTAAGGATTCATTCTGTTTTTATGGATGAATACAAATAAGATCAACTTAATCTAAACCTCAAAGAATAGTAGAAAAGAGAATAGTTGAGATTTCTACAATAGTTTCTACTATCTAACTTTTTTATTATTTAAGAAGGCATTTTCCATATTATGGACATTAAAACTGTTTTAGGATATTCATTTCATCCAATAACTTTAATAAAATGTAAAACCTGTAGCCTCAATATTGTAGAATTAATTTGGTGTGACTTCCTATGGATTGAGTTGGTCTTTTACACTGGCAGTATTGAAAAATGATATACATTAATTGAAATGTATGTAGTAAAATTAAAGAGATAAAAAAGTAAACTGTTTTATGTCATTAAATAAGCCCACTCTATGATTTCACATATTTTTGCTTGCTTCTTTTTAATATGCTTTCTTTTAAGAAACCAAATTAGGGCTGAGCCCCGGTGGCGTAGTGGTTGTGCGTGGGACTGCGGCCCACTGGGACAGAGGTTCAATTCCAGCAGTGGGGCTGGGCCTCCTACTCCCACCACTGGAGAGCAGTGATGCCAAAAAATATAAAAAAAATAAATAAATAAAATAAAAAAATATATAAAAAATATAAAATATATATATATATTTGGAAATGAACATGACAACATGTGTACAAATATGCTTGATACAAATGATGTATTGAATATTATAAGAGCTGTAAGAGCCCCCAGTAAAATTTAAAGAAAAAAAAAGAAAAAAAAAAGAAACCAAATTAATTGAAAAATATTGGGCAAAACATGGTTTAGCAAAATAGTTGCCATTTGTCCTTTGATAATATTGGGAAACAAATGAATACAGACTCTTAGTTCATAGTCAGTGGTTTCATTATGTGTGTATTTTAATTATAAAATGATTTTAATTTAATTTTAAAATGTATCATATTTATAAACTAATGTAATAAGAAAAACAATTTAATTTTAAGATTACTTACATATAGAAAGTTGCAGTGATTCAGTTACCTAATCTGATTTAATGAACAATATTATAATAATCAATTGGACAGAAACAACTAATAACCTGGCTTTAATGAGGATTTTGCCCATTAAGTTTAGTTTGCAACAGAATAAATACAAATATATTTCTTGTTCGTAAGAGGATTTTGTTAATTTAAATATCATATATTTGATCCATAATTTGACTGCTTGCCTGTCCATTGAATGCAATATTAATCTTCTTATTTGACTATTAAATGTATTCTACCTTTTTTAACATTTACAATCATTATTACCATTGATCTTCCTAGTAACATACCACTGTATAGGCAGAGGAACTAAAATTGGAGTGTAAGAAGTGTCTAGATACTTTGAGTTGTGTAACTACTACTGATGACAGAATTTTGGGAGAGTTTTTCTATGTAAATAAAACATGCAATTGATACATACGGCTACTATGGAGATATGTTCTTATATTTCTGTTATATTGTGATTTTTTTCTCCATATACTTAAACAGAACATTTTTCCACATTAGATGACATTTCTCTAAATAATGTAATAGGGCATCCTGAGAACTCTCTTGGTAAAATAACTTTTGTGCTACCTGATCTTCCCCAACCCCCTAAAATGTTTTAAATAGCTGTATATTAATGATCCATTTCAAGTCTCTGGAATCTTGATTGAATCAAGAACTAAGAGGTACTTACAAATTTCTTAGAATATCTTTCTTTTATTTTTTAAAATCATTTCATTGGGGGCTCCTCATACAACTCTTATCACAAGCCATCCATCCCTCCATTGTGTCAAGCAGATTTGTACATTTGTTGTCACTATCCATCTCAATCTAAGAGTGTCTTTCATCAACTCCATTTTAGTGGTGATGCAGTGATGGTATATGCTTATGGATTATAAACTTTTCAAATTTCAAACAAATAGAAAATTAGGAATAAAGCTGAAGACATGACCATTTCAAATTCTTTTTTCTGACAAGTGGACAGCATAATCATTATATTTCTAAAAAGTACTATTTTTCAAGTTACATCACACTTCTAACTAGAATATAATGTTTACTTAGTGAATGCAAATTTTGATCTCTTGCTAATTATTTTAATATTTCTATACATTTCTAATATAACCTATTAACATTAAGTTATGATAAAATTACAATTATACAGATGTAATGGATAGCAACACATTATTATGATTACAAAACATGATCTAAATTAGGAATTTATGTCCATATTGTCTACAGTGTAGGTGGTGTTTATCATTATCAAATATATTTTCCACTTTGATTTAAAGCATTGAGATAAAAAATTTTATTTTCCCTTTGAATATTATACTTACTAAAATTCTATTAGTTGTGGAAAAAGTGGCATGGAAATATAAGTCAATGTAAAAATAATAAGTAAACATATAAACCTTAATTATTTTTTTAAAAAATGAATTTTTAAATTACAGGCTGTTCTAGTTTTTTTCTCTCATGCTGATTTAAAAAAAATAGTTCATATATTCCTAAAGTATGCATAATCTAAGTAATGAAATAATATTTTGGTATATGCTAAAATAAACTAGAAATAAAGGAGAGTTTTTCTTACAAAATTGAAAATATGTGTTATCTGACATATGCAATTGAAAATGTTAGGCAAAACATATTGCAGTGCAATTACTCATGAATTTTCAAGAACATGCTTTAGTTTCCATATTTAGAACTAACTGTTGACTCAATGTCTTAGCTTTATGATTCTATAGAGAAATTGCACACAGAAAGTAAATTATTTAATGACCTAATACATAGGATACAATAATATAAATTCCACTTTTAAATTTACCGGACTTTACGCATGAAATAATCACCCTCTGGGTTCATTGCCTAGTGTTTGTTGACATTACAATTTGAAGATCACTATTATAAACCATATTATTAGCATAGTCATGAATAGCTAAATCATTATGCAAAAATATGTTTTTAGTAGCTTGCAATTAAACAATTAAAGACATTGGGGAGTTCCTCATTCTAAAGTATACTAACTTGATCAATATTTCAAAGAAATTAATCTTTATTAGAATAAAATTAATTTATTTTTGTTCTTAGCCATAACATTAGGTTAAGTGTCTCACTATGTTTATTGCATTTCCTCTTCTAATTATCTAATAGCTATTTACAAAATCACACTTTCTGATCCTTTGCCCAGTTTCACACTTGTATCAGGGAGCACAAAGTACAGCTTGTAGGGGGGAGGACATCTGACTTGATTTTATTTTAGAGAACCAGTATTGTCAGAGGTATCAGTGGCTTCCATTAAATAAAATCTCTAGTACAAAATTAGCAAAGAGTTATTCAAGATGAGTAACCAGCTAACTAGTAATATGCCAGATTGTGGGTGAGATCAAGTACAGCAAGCGCCATTGAAGAAAGTTCTGCACAGTGAATATACGGTATTTAATTTAGGTAAGAAAAGATATGGTGTAGGCACATGTCAATCAACATACCAACAATCAGACAACAAATCTGACATCTAATATCTTTTAGCAGCCAGTTGGTGTTACCTTTCTACCCACAGTTTATTTAAGCAGAGAGCATTTTCCTAAACTACTCAGGGTCATCTGTACTTTTGGAAAGGGCATTAATAGATGTTTTATACCAATATTTCATTACATTTATGCCCAGAAATTCTTTTTCTTAACTTAAATTTCTTTCTTAATAATTTGATATACTTGTTTGGAAAACTCTTTTGTTTCTCAGGTCACAGTTATTTCTTTCTGTATTGCACCCTTCAAATCCTGCGGAGAGATCCCATACAAGTTAAAAGAATACACACTCCCACTTAAGGGTTTTGAAATTAAGCATTATCTTAATAACCTCTACACTTTCTCAACTCTAGCTGTAATTTTGTTTAAAGTCCACCCCATCATCCAATACAGTGGAAATGGGCCAGGGTTAGCAACTCAGAGTCTTAAAACCATCTGGCACAACGAACAATGAACATTCCATGAGTTCAATGGAGAGATGTGTGTACACAGAGGTGAAACACAGGGAGAAAGCAAACAAAATGAATCCAAAGTGGTCACTTTCCTTTGACTCACTATTGTGTTCAACCACAAAGGGAGGGTGACTCTGAGATCCCAGAAGTAGTTTTTCTTTCATCCTTTCCTTAAAATACTGATGAATTCTGTGGAATGTGTAAAGACCCTTCCCAGAACACACTCAAACAGAAACAAAAGCAAACTTCTAAAGACTTCCTTAAAGTCTTCCCAGGTGTCAGAATTAAAGTTTAGTTAACAATGAGGCGAATGCATAAGATACTAGTCCCTGAGTAAGACATTCACTGAGAAGGATGCATTTGAATCCATTAGGTTTGTCATCTATTTTCAAGATTTACACTGAAAATGTTTGGGTTTTTGGTGTTTTTTTCCCCTTTCTTGTAATAATAGTAAGAGGCTTTCTGTACATTTTGGGCTAAAATAATTCCTTAACATGTAAAATAAATGAGAGCAGGCGTCAACATTATTGCAATGTCTAAATTCATTAGTAACTAGCTAGATTCAATAGTAAAAACATTATTAAACTATGTGCTAACATATCCAAAAAATTTTTTTAAACCTATTTTATACAATGCACTTACCCAGCAGAGCTCCTAAAGAAATTCTTTGTGAAATTGTCTCAGGATGGAAGTTGAATTTCTTGAGTCCGTGGACGGGACTTCCCGCAGGCAAGGTGGGCAGGCGTCAAAGCCTTGCAGTGTGATCCTGCAGGCAGAGTGGATTCCAGTTAGCAGAGCTTGAAGATTCTGAGGCAGGAGGTGACTCTCCGCTTGGGACAGCGGGGCTGTTGTGAGTAGATTGGAAGTGTTGTCAGATTGTAAATGATCAGCAGCAGAAGGGAAACATCAGCGCTTCCTGTTACATCACTCTGACCCCGCCTGCAGTTAGTGTTAGGTTACTTTCTTTCTCAAATAGCACACCCTAGGAAAGCAGCACTCCTTTCTTGTTCAGAGACTAGAGCAAGAAGCAGCCTGAGCAGACAGAGATCATCTGCTGCGTGAATACATTGTTACCAGCAGAGACTGGCTGGCTTTCACCTTGACTGTGTTCTGTTAGAACTTGCCAACCAGAACTGCCTGTAATGTGAAGGAAGGCTGAATAAATAATTCTGCTCAATGAATCAAAAGTTAGGTGTGTTGTGTGTTTTGAATTATAGCTCACAAAGCATTAGGGGAATTTTTTTTTCTAACGTGTTTCTTCATAAATGAGGATGCAAAACTAATAACTTCATCCATCACAATTAATTCTATTATCTATCTCTTATAGAGTTGGAACGCTGTTAATCAGATGTTATTTTCCAATCAGTTTTCTACAATTAGATTGAGAAACATTATCCTTTCTCAAGGATTTCTTTCAAACATTTCTTTCCCTTAAATATTTAGCATATATGCAATTATCATAGAAATATTTTTGAATCATAGACTAAATCATAGACTTGTGTAGTTTTACAAGTACTTATTTAAGTTTATAATAAACTTTAAATAATTTTAAATAGTTACATATATTAAGTAGGACCAAAAATAAAGTTAAAAAATTGAAATTATTTGTCATTTCCAGTAAGATTGTAAATGTATAGCATAGAATAATAGTAATTCCTGAAATTGGCATATTACTGAAGACTACGTAATTTCTCCATGCTTAAGTTTTATCAGCTATAAATTGAAGAAGTAGACCAAATATTATCTAAAATCCCTAATCTTACTATACCTGTAAATCAAGCAGTTTTATAAATTTGGAAATGGATAGTATGTTGTGGTGCTCATTCTACACTTAGTAAACTTCAGATAATAAACTCTGAAAAATAGATAAATTATTACAATTCAGGGGAAAACAAAGCAAAGCAAAAGGGGGTAATAAAATACCTTGTCGATTAAAAAGGATGGTAAATTGAAGAGTTACATTATTTCTGAATTTCTTGCTTCTGTAGTTTTTCACTTTCAATACCTGGATCCTTGGAAGAAATATATTTGATCATAAGAGCAGAAAAGGCAAAAGGTATTTATAGAAGTCTAAATGCAGGCATCTATATATGTAAGTATATTTATATATGATGATGGGGAAATAAATCTATGCGCATATATTTATAGGTTTAGTGATAAGGTAACAGATGGACTTTGGGCCTCTACACAGATACTCCCTTAATGCAGGAATACTTTAATCTATTAAACTGGTGTTCCATGATGCTCACCTTCCTGACAGGATCGCTGAAGACAAAGTGGGTGCATAAGCAAATGTGGTAAAAAAAAAAAGTTGATGGTGCCCAGCTGTCAAAAGATATAGCATCTGGGGTCTTCAAGGCTTGCAAGCAAACAAGCTGTGATCTAGTTCAGAAGCAACAAAGCCCATATAGAAGAAGCACACCAATCTTTGCGATCTTGAGGTATCCGGCATCAAAGAACAAAAAATCTTATCATTGTGAGTGAGGGGGAATGCAGAGTAGAAACCCAAAGACATCCCCTTACAGAAGGATCATGGGGAGGAGATGAGTCAGCCAGGGTGCAGTAGTATAGCACCAATGAAGCAGACAACTTTCCTCTAGTTCTTTAATGCTTCCTCTCCCTGCCCCCCTTCCCCTGCACTATCATGATAGAAATTCGACTTTACAAATCTGTCTAAACCAGAGAATGTACACATGTTTCCAGAGCTGGAAACATGAGGAATCCAGGACAGATAAACCTCTCAGGACCTATAATGAGAGTAGCGATACCAGGCAGGAAAGGGGAAGGTGAGGTAGAAAGGGAAGTCAATCACAAGGATCTACATATAACCCCCTCCCTGGGGGATGGACAACAGAAAAGTGGGTGAAGGGAGATAGCTAACTGTGTAAAACATGACAAAATAGTCACAACTTATAAATTATCAAAGGTCTGTGAGGGAGGGGGGGGCAAGGAGGAAGGGGAAACATGAGGAGCTGGTACCAAGGGCTAAAGTAGAAAGCAAATGGTTTAAGAATGATGATGGCAACAAATGTACAAATGTACTTGACACAATGGATGGATGGATGGGTGAATGGATCACAATAAGAGTTTAAGGAGTCCCCAATAGAATGATTTTAAAAAGAAGAAAAAAACCAAACGAAGAAAAATAGTACAAGGTACATAAATAGAATACATGTTCTTGTCCCTTATCAGTGTGGATAGATCTCATAGACCAGGTCATTATATAAAAATTGTCATTGTTCCAAAAGGGAGACCTTCTGCATTAGATCATAAAACAAAAGATGAATACATCATCACATAAATGACAAATCACATCATGCATCACTATATAGCTGCCAAACTACGGAGAATTATGTCCAGCGGAACGGACGCATAATGTTACCTATCATAACCAGCATTCCGTTTGCCACCCTGCTGCTCTGGTCATGTGTTACTGCCAAAAGTATATCATGAATATGCAATGTCATCGAATAGTAGATGTTTATTGTCATAAATGTGAAATGTTGGATGATGAACTGCTAAGTGAGGAGAAGGTTTATATGTAAACCTCTAGCAATTAAAGAGAAGCAACTTAGAAGTAAGTGACCACACATCATTTGTGTTGGGAGTATGAGGGAGTAGAAAACAGCAAAAGGAGTTAAATTGCCAAGATACTTAATATCCATGTCAGGGCTGGTCGAGTTTTTCCTGGAGTGAGGAGAGCAGGGGAAAAGGGTGCTGTACTTCTTTGGGAAATGTTTCCATTCACTTGTGAGAAGAAAAGTCAATGCAGAAAACATACACATAAACACACCTCTCCCCCCTCCCCCCACCAGGACCTTTGAAAACTAAGGTGAACAGTGAATATGGTGCTAGCATATTTGTTTACAGACTATATTAGAGAAAGTATTAGGAAACATTGTTATTTGATCACAAATCATATTTATTGGATGACCTTTGCCAAACACCCTTTGAGTCTTGGAATCCCCATTTAAGGTTTAGAATAGAAACAATTGTGAGAATTTTCACATCGAATACTTTAATATCTAGTAGCCTTATCAGGATCCATATCATTTAGGCCTTTTGCTTAGAAGAAACTAAGAAACTTTAGTGAGACCTATTTAGTTTGTTTTTTATGTTATTTGAATTATGAAGAACTAAAACTGTTCCCATAATCCCATGAGAACATGCATATGCAGGGATTTTATAAAGTTCTTGGGAAAATGCAATTAAAAGATAATTTAGCCCATCAGATCTAAAACTGCATTCACTTCCGTGTTAGAATAATCAACCACTTAAGATTATACACACACTACACACACACACACACACACACACACACGAGTATTTACCCAATGACAAAGTTCAGGAGGTGGGAAATAAGGAGGAGTAGAAGCAGGAACCACAGATGGTACATTGAAGGAACTGAAATGGATGAGGTGAATGAGCGTGTGTATAAAATGTCTAATGTAAAGCTTCGTTAGGCTTTGTCAACCACCTAATTGACAGCAATCATTTTTAAAGAAATCAATGGAATGTTTCTGTGAACTTTTGAAGCCCAGTGATAATATTTTTACTTCCCAAACCGTCATCAACTTCACTGAAACGCTAGTTTCACTAGCGTGAAACGCAGTGGATTTCCTAAAGCCTAGTAAATGGAAGATGCATGTTTTGGTTTGTCACAAGACTTCAATAAAATGCTTTTCTCAGGGCAGAATTCACTAAATGGCCGTGGGTTTGGTTTTTAGTATAGTGTGTGTCAACTACTATTTCAAAAAGAAAGTCTAAGAGAATTGGAGTGCTGATACTTAAATTATGGAGCCGGCAACTGGGCACATGGAAGCAGTTTATGAAAACCCCTGGGAAATAATTTTTTCATCAGCATGACCAAAAGTTGAATTTAGGCTGTCAATCATGACAATCAGAGCTGGCATTTTACAAGCCCCCAAACTCAAAAAACCAAGTCACTGCCCTTCAGTCGATTCTAATTCCTAGCCCTATATAGGATGGGGTAGAATTGCACCTTTGGGGATCTCTGGCCGTACAGCTTTGCAGAAGCCTCATCTTCTTCCTGAGGAGAAGCTGGCAGGTTTAAACTACTGACATTGGGGTTAGCAGCTCTGTGACTAATGCACACTCCCACCAGAGCTCCTTTCAAAATTCTCAGAATGGAAACCAAAAAGAAGGACGACCTGCAGAAAACATCTCAGAGTCCGCCAAGCTAAGGAGGGGCGGGCGAAAAGATGGATGTCACTAACTTCACAAAGGAAAGCTGAAATATGATGACATTGACTTATATTGGAGCAGAACAAAGTAATTTCCCATAGCAGAGAGGGGAATTCCAAACCAAGGTGACATGAATTCATTAAATGTATGCTGTAGGTCCATTATAATATGGATGTATACCTATATGGTGAAGACATCGATGTATGCACTCTTCGCGATTTTCTTGCACTATATACTAAAGCACCCTTTCCTCAATGATCAGGCGTGTGTTTTGAGTAAGATATGGTTGTGCTGGGCTCCACCCTTCTCTCTAAGAAGGCTCCATAATCACCCCGATGAGGACTGGGTGTCCCGTCACGTGCATGGAGTCACCCTCAGTGCAAGCTAACCCCACCCTATCAACTAAGAAAAATACAACCAAAACTGTGGTTTGAAAGATCTAGTAAATGGGGCCGAGCCCCGGTGGCATAAGTGGTTGAGTGCGGGACTGCAGCCCGAGGGCTTGGCGGTTGAAATCCAGTGGCGGCTCTCAGGAGCGGCACTGGGTAGCGCCCACGACCACCAGTGGCAGTGATGCCCGCGCCCCCCCCCCCCTTAAAAAAAAAAGATCTAGTAAATGAATTGATGGTGAAGCCATGTGGAGACTGCTTGGGAAAACAGTTTTTGTTGCTAGACACAACATAAAGTGGATGGACGCTTCTTAGTGAAAGCATGAAAAGACAGTAACTTTCCCAGGTAATGTATTGCAAGGTGAACCTTTTCTCTGCTTTGTAATTGTCTGAATGTCATTATCTATATCTCAGGATAATTATTCAGAAATTTTATGCATACTCTAGTTTATTAATACAACAGAGAGCATTTAAGAGGAAGCAATTCTTAAGATCTTTATATTAGAGCAAACATTTCTTATAGCGACTAGTCAATCTAATTTTGTGTTATTATACCCAACAAGTTCTCCCAGCACTTTCTATGTTATTTCCCATAGCAAAGCAAAGCAAATTAAATCTGTATGATGAAAAGAGTTCTTGAAACTTGTTATCTTGTCAAATAAATCACTCCCATCTATTTTTAAAAGCAATGGACTGATTTTCCACTGTAATGGTTTACATATTTTAAGTATCACCTTGAGAGAAACTATAATATTTTTAAAGACATTTTGATAAATAACATTTTGAAAAGAGCAGAAATGAAACATTAGTTGTTACAAAAAGTCAATATTTAGCTAACTACAACTTGTTTACTTATTTCTTGGTATGTTAGACTTTGTTTTTCCCAAATGTTAAACAATATATACAAAATTGGTAAAAGGTCTGCATATTCTTTTGATCAACTTTTACTAATGTCTCATATATTTGGAGCTATCAGGAAACTTGATATTTACTGATGCTTACTCGTATTTAAAATCTACAACACCACAGACTCGATAACCATACCGATGAAAGAAGAAATGCTCCTGAGAATTTCCAAGTCTATACATTTTCTAGAAATTATAGAGTATCTTTTCTATTTTTCTGTGATGTGTTATATCGTTTTACTATGCACAGTATAAATGTATATGCTAATATGTAGGACATACGTTCAAGAAGCAGATGATCTAGTTTAACAAAAACGTTTTTAATGCTTTGAGAACGTCTAAGAACCTCTTTCAATATTTCGTTTTTTTGTGTTGGGTAGTTATAGTCTTATACTGCCCTCTAGTGTTAATAATGGGAAACATACAAAACTGTCCTTTATTTGGCATAAAAATATAATTTTATCTCCCTTTTCCTGTTGGAATAAAATCCTGAAGCGAAGATTTCCAAGACACCTTAGGACACATGCATTTAATCTAGTATTTATTGCATGCTGTGTGATTAAAACATCAAATGTATAGAAGTAAAAGAAGACTTCATAGAACAGCTTCTGACCCAAAGCAAGCCTAGGCACAGCAGAATACAAGTGTGTACTCTGCTAATTCCAGGGCGTTATTAGCATCCCTCCAATCCTAATTTCAAGCTCTTCTTCATGGAGTCCAGCTGCTCAGCATGGGTATTAACATAGTATTGTGCAGGTACATACAACCCTTCTGCGCCCCTCTCTGGATTTTTGATCTTCAGTAATCCCTTTGTTCTGTTTGTACAACTGCCTCTCATTCCATATGTGTGTTCCACAGGAGCATAATGGAATATTCTAGAATTCCTATTTTTCTCAATGTCATCCATAATTTGTTATGGTCCACAGAGTCAAATACCTTTGCACCATCAATAAAGCCTAAGTAAACATGATTCTGGTCGTCTCTGCTTTTAGTCAAGGTCCATTTGACATCAGCAATGAAATGCCTTCTTCCATATTCTTTTCTGAATCCAGCTTGAAATTTTGACCGCTCCCTGTCCATGTAGTGCCACAACTATTGTTTGATGATCTTAGTAGAAGTTTACGCGCATGTCATATTGATGTTATTGCTTCATGATTGCTGCATTCCTTTTGGCACAATTATGGATTTCTTCCAGTTGTCTGATCAGGTAGCTATCTTCCAAATGTCTTGTAATAGATGTGTGAGTGGATGGACCATCTCACTTGGTGCACCAGCAATTCCTGGAGCCTGTTTATCACTTTTGGTTTTGGTGCAACTTGGGCTCTTCTTTCATTATAATTGGTTCTTGATCATATGTTACAAATTGATATTTGGCGGTAAATGCCAACAAGTTCTTTCTGGCTCAGTGACTCTGGGTAATACTTCCATAATCTTTAGATATTTGTGGCATCTTTCAGTATTTAACCAAAGAATGCTTTGGCATTACAATGTGAATCTTGAATTTTTTGCTTCAGTTCTTTCAGTTTTAGAATGTTCTTCCTTTTGGATTTTCCAACTCCAGGTCTGTGAACATTTCATTTTACTTTCTTTTGCCATCTCATACTATCTTGTGCAGTTTTCTGCTCAGCTCTTTTACATCCAGTTTCTTCAATAGACTTTAGCAGTGTTGTTCAAAAGCATCTTTCAGTCTCTTCTGATATAAGCTTGGTTTTTTTTCTGTCTTTTTAATTATCCTTTGGTTTCTTCATGTAATGTTCTTAACATCATCCCACATGTCAAGTTTTCTGCTATAGCATTCAATGTGTTCAAGTAGGGTCTTGAGATGTTCTCGGAGTTCAGGTGAGCTATGCTCGAGGTTATATTTTGACTTTCATGCACATGTTTGAATTTTCTTCAAATTAAGCCTGAACTTCCCAAGCTTACTGTCATTGAGTCAATGCCGAGTCCTGGTGGCCCTAGAGGACAAGGTAGAGTTTCCATTGTGGGTTTCCAGGACTGTAATTCTACTGGAGCAGAAAGCCTCACCTCTCTCCTGCAGTGTTGCTGGAAGTTTCTAACAGCTGCCCTTCAGATTGTAGTCCCATGTCCACACACCGGGCCTCCATATCGGCAACGGGGCTTCTGATCACTCCCTTGTCTCATCTTGCCTGCTAATATTGAGCTACGTGACTTTGCTTCCTGTGTATTCTATTTGATGAGTTCCATGTGAGCAGCTGTGGTTTGTTTGTGTTGTTGAAAAACAGGTGCATGCAGTGAAGAAGTTGCTGCATTTGCACAGTTGTATCATTCATCTCCAGCTTAATCTCTATCAACAAGACCAGATTTTTCAACTCTTGTCTTTTTTCCTTTGTTTCTAAGTTTCACATTTCCAATCATCAGGAATTAGCCATGCATTTTGGTCAATGTTAGATCAATTCCATAGTGAAGATGTCGGTAGACTTCTTCAATTTCTTCATCACTAGCTTTAGTGGTTGGTGCATACATTTGAATAATGGTTGTATTAATGGTAGCTGCTTGTAAGTATATATGTTAACCTATCACAGAGAACATCGTACTTCAAGAGAGAGCTCAAATGTTCCTTGGGATAATGAATGTGATTTGTTTCCTCCTTTATTGTCATTCCTGGCATAGAAAACCCTATGTGGTATTTATCGGATTAAAACAGGCCAATAACAGTCCATTTCAGCTCACAGATGCCTAGGAAATTGATCTTCATGCTTTCTCGTTCATGTTTGATGATTTCTGGTTTTCCTAGGTTCATACGTCATACTTCCCATGTTCTGGTTGTTGGTAGTCATTCCTTCTGATCCTGAGTTGTACCCTACAAGGAAATCAAAGTCCAGAAAGCGTCACTTGGTCAAGAGAATTATGGTCATCTCTACTCTGAGGACACAGCTCTTCCCCTGCTATATCCCGAGTGCTCTTGCCTTGAGGTGCCCATCTCCTATCTGACCGTATCTGACAATAGCATGACTTGACGAACATTTTGGATGACAACATTTCTTTTTGTTCCCCTCAGAATGGTGCTAAGTGCTTTAGATATTCCTTTTAGCATCATTGAATATTTTGTTTCTATGAAGAAAATGTTATTGCTTCTTTGCATATTAGAAAACAATTGTCGTTTATAAACCTAGAGATTGGTAGAGGTAGACGTGGAAAACTAAGGGGTTTATTAAACTTGCCCTTCTTCATTACAATGTCTACAATGATTTTCTAATTACTTAATCTGAATAATTCGCCAAGATATTTTAGGGTGATCACTGTATATATCTTAAGTCATTAATTATATGACACTGGAATCTTAGTTAACTAAATAGAAATATGGGTTATTAGCAAGCTAAGGTAACCCAAGAGAATTCTCAGCAAGTTTCACTTAAAACATTTCCAGGAGCTTAGTTTCAAAATTTGTATTCACCCATTTTCTGTTCATCATACATTTCCAATATTATTGAAAATAAAATATAATATAATTTCATGACTATTTGGGAGAATGGCAAAAAAGTTTTATATGCTGTTAAAATGTATAGGAGTATTTTCATAAGTCTCGTGGCATTTTAAAAAACAATCTTATAAATTTCAATCACAGAATTTATCTTTTAATTAATATTATAAAAGTCTTCAGCTTAGAAGATAGTATTTTTTTGTTTTTTTTCCTTGGGGGGGATGGACATCACTGCCCTCTGCTGGGAGGCCCAGCCTCGCTCCTGGAGAGCTGCTGCTGGATTTGAACTGCCAAGCCCGTGGGCCGCAGTCCCGTACTCAACCACTACGCCAGCGGAGCTCCGCCCTTAGGAGATATTACTAGCCCTTCTTAGGCAATTATCCCCAGTCCAAGTTAGTAAATTTCTCTTTTTTTTAAAGTTTATAATTTAAGTTATTTCCTTAATCTTTTTAACAATAAAAACTGCATATCTCTGTTCCCCATTTCTCAGTTTATGTGACTGTTACACTGACCTAGGTTTCTCAATTTTTTCTTTCCTTTTATTACTTGGTATAATTTATTTAGATATTGTCATTATAGCTCAGATTATATTTGAAGACTTTGAAATATTAGTACATTTAGAATTTATAGTGCCAATAGCTAAGTTTTATCAAATATTTTTTGATGTAGGGAGCAGACTATAGTGAATATTTGACATATGCATATTTTCACTTGATCTGCACAGTCTGTTTCTAGGTAATGCCAGTTCACTGGTAGAGAAGTACCATGTGAGGCAGCAAGGCCCAAGCGGTTCCGACTGGCTTGCCCTGTGACGGCGTGAATATAAACTTTTCTTCCTTCTGATTTGCTATTGGGCATTTTTCTTCTAAAATCTTCAAAGTTATCAATTTAAGTAATTCTTTGAGTCTCAAAATTTATAAACAACCTGAAGAAATGGAAAGGCTTGTGGGTTTTCCCTTTAGTGGTTAATGACTGTGTGTGTGTGTGTGTGTGTGTGTGCGCGTGTGTGCGTGCGTGTATATCGTGTGAAATAAAAACTGGGGAATACACAGAGTTAAATGAAAGGTTTTCAAGAGTTATCATTTTAGAAAATCTCTCATTAAACGTAGCAGATACTTTGAGTAAAAACTGGTAATTGTTTACTTCTTCATCTCTGGAGTAACAAATTCTTGATAAGATGACCCATTTAGGTAGCTTACAGCTGTTCACATGTTGAAACTCTCTGGAAATTTCCCCAGAGTAATTTGTTAATTTTGTAGAACATTGTGCTGGGAATGAGGGATATGTTTTAAGAAGAAAGACTATTGGAAAGGCAAAATTATTTCTTTCTGATTCCAAAAATTTGCTCAAAAGAAGAAAGTAGCAGTATTCTCTGGCTTCTCATTTGTGAGCCCTGGCATTTAAAAAAGCAATCTAGTGCATTCCAATCACAGACTTCACGAAAATACACTTTAAATGTGTGATTAAAACTATTGAATATATTTAGGTTCATCTCATTTTTTAGTGGATGTTATTATAATGAACAACAGCAAACTCAAACACTTAACTGCCACTAAGTCCATTCTGATTCCAAGTGGCCCGTGAGGCCAGAATAATCCTGTCCCTCTGGGTTTCTGATGCTGGACATCTCTATTGGAGCAGACCCTCACCTTCCTCCCATGGAGGCACTAGTTTGACCTTGCTGACCTTGTCCCTGACTCTTATTTGCTTTGTGTCAGAATCAACTCGATGGTAGTGGATGTCTGTGTTACAATTCATGAAAAATAACCCCTTTGTCAGGAATGTTGAGAGAAGAAGGTTATTTATTTGGCTATACCATAGAATACCCTGAATGATTATTAGAATAAGTGGTACATGGAAATAAAAATATTTTAGCATTATGAATGACTTTCTTAATGAAATTTTACTAGCTTGCTTCAGAAATATGTGTGTGTGTGTGTGTGTGTGTAATTTAAATGAGAATTCTAAAACTACCACAAAACTCTCAGTGCATTTCATTGAAATACATTAAGGGTGTAGTGTAATTCACAATCATATTTCCCCCTACAATATATATGATCTCGAGTTAGTAAAAGGGAATGAATTCAGAAATTCCTTTTTAAGTCTCAATCAAAACTCAAAGGGTGCGTGAGCAATACTCTTGTAAAGAAAAGGTATGGAAATTTCTCGTGAGAACTGTTTGGTATTTTGGAGAAATTTAGACACTGTGGAGGAAATCTATTGAGATCTCAAGCAGTTTTCAGAAGGCAGCTTTCATCAACAGAATTCATCTTGAAGGAACTGATCAAACTGTTGTTATGCTAAAAAGCGATGTGGCTAAAACCACGGCAAGAATTTGGCCAACACATGGCCAAGTCCGCAGCCCTCGGGCACGCTCTAGCTACAGACTCTGCTGTTGCTTTGCCGTTTCTCTGGTGCCCAAGCTGTCTCCTGGGTCGAGGAGGTTCAAGACACGGTGATCAGGAGGTTTTAGGGACAAGCACCAGCCCTGGCTTTGTGCTTTTTCTGGTGGCAATATCCCACTCTTTCTTCTGCGACGGCTCATTTTATACCCTGGAGGCTGGCAATCACAATGATCCCTAGGACAGTCACTAGAGGTTATTGTGCAATCCAACAAGTCACAGGGTCCATTGTCATCAGGAAATTTTGGTGGAAGTTACAAACGCTATGGCCAGAAGAGCTGCATTTAATCATTTTTTTTGCATTGCAGAAGCACAGGCTTCTGAAAACCAAGCAGCCCTCTAAGAAATGTATATTTGAAAAGATAGAGAGAGGAGGGATTTACATTTGAAGGAAGGGCCAGTAAGAGGGAGGGAGAAAGGAGGAAGGGGGACTATTTGGCTTTTGGGATTTTGAACAAACAGTGACCAGTGTATACATTAAGGCAGGGACAATCAGAATTGGTAGAATAGTTGAAGCATGGAGTCCTTTCTGATCTCTGATGATTTTGAGTTCCTTTTCCCTCGAAGTTAGAGGAGGTCCGATATAATCCCCATGCCATTTCTTCATTTTAAGTCAATGCTACCTGTCGTTCAAGTCATGCAGTATGCAGCCTACAAAAATTGCCTTTTTTATTTAGTGATAAGGCTTCAAAGTTCTTATCTCCTTGTGCTTCCTCTTGGCTTCAGAGTTCATTTCTCTGTATCCTTTTCCACCCAATAAGTCTCCATTATATCACAATATACTCATACACATATAGCAGTATATTTTATTTTCAGTTTTTGGTAATTATGAGTAAAGCTCCTATAGTCACCTCTGTGCAAGATTTTCAAATAGGAATAAAATGTTAGATCATTATGTACACTGTGTTTAATTGAGTAAAAGTATTTAGTGTGCCTTCTATAGTGATGGTGCTATATTTCCACCAGTGATTCCGTCAGGAATTCCTATGGTTCCACATAATCACAGCCACTTACTGTTGTGAATATTTTAGATTTTAGCCATTCTAAATGGTGTGCATTGTTATTTTTATTTATAATTGGTGATATACATCAGATTTTTTACATTCTCAAATTTGTTATATATCTCCTTTGATGAAGTGTTTACTTAGATATTTTCCTATCTTTTGTGTTATTGTTTTCTTCTATAGTAGTAATGCACTTTGCAACTATTTCCTCTGAGCTTGGGGCTTCTCTGTTTGTAGTCTTGCATAGAGCAGAAGTTTTTCATTTTAATGAAATCTAACTTATACTTTTTCATTCAAGGATGATGTCTTTGATTGTTGCCATAAATTTTGAACCCAGCAAAGTTTCTCATCTGCCTAACCTTTAGTACCAATTTTTTCTTAGTCAGTCCACTTGTTTCAGATAGAGTTTACACCCAATAGCTGAAAATCCAGAATAAAGGCAAAATATGTTGGCTGGCAGAAATAAGAAGAAATGATAGACTGGGTGTGTTAGCCCAGGTAGACTAAAGAAATAGATTCATAAACACACATATGGATATAAGGGAAAGGTTTATATACAAGAGGAATGGAACATTGCGAAAACATCCCAACCCATTCCAGTCCAAGGTCATAAGTCTGATATTAGCCCATATGTCTGATACCAGTCTATAAAATTTCCTTCCAACTCATGAAACATGTGCAATGACACCAGGATGATCACAGGCCAGTGGGTGCAGAGTCTTGTGTATACAGTGGCAGTAGAAGCATCTCGGCACTGACAGGGGTTGCCTCATGGCTCATTTCCAGGGCTCAGGGTCCATCAGCAATATCAATGGGTTGGAGAAGCATTTTAGCACTGGCAGGGGGTTCCACGAGGCTTCTCCGGCCCCAGAGGTTTGGTTCCATCAGGGTAAGTCCATGAAGCTTCTCTTCTGGCTCCTCCAGTCTCCAGGAATCAGGATTGTTCAGCATGCTGTCTTCTTGTTTTGTTGGTAGACTGACTCCAAGAGACTGAGTCTCTTGTCTCTTATCTCCATGGGGAAATATCACGAGATTTCCCAGAATTCTCAGAGAAAGCCATGCCCACACAGAGGTCTCATTGACTATCTCTAGATTGACAGCCTAGACTCCACCCCTACACTATTGGTCAAATTGGCACCAGAGGATGTGACTGCCATACTGGGTTTACAGGACTTACTATGAAGATCTGATTCCATCCATCCCTAGTCAAACTTCTCTGACCTTTGCAGACTTGTGCAAACCAATTCTCCTGGTTTGTTTCAATTTGGGTAGGAGTTTCTCTTCATGTGAATAAACGGATGAAGAATTTACATTAATTGTTCTGGCATTCCATTTAATGTGTAGTGTTGTGTTATAAAATTAAAATGCCCTCATTTTTTTTCTCCCTCTCCTTACATTCTCCCTTTTTGATCGCTCAATACCATCAGGAGGAAGCACTACAATCTAACCCACTGCCATTGAACCAAGGCAAACTCATCGCACCCCTACTGGACAGAGTGGGACGTCCACTGGCAGTTTCCGAGACTGGAACACTTTGCTGGAGTAGAAAATCCCTTCTTTGTCCACACTGCTGTTTGGAGTTCTCCTTTAAAAGTATCTTTGTACTTTCAGTTGGGACATCAGTTAGGTGCTTGGAGTTCTTCCCAGTTTGACATTGAGGGACACAAGAATAAGGTTCCCCCAGACACAGCACTGAGAAGGAAAACTGAGTAAGGCATGTGCGACGTGAAAATACCTGAGCAGGACTAAGTAAATTATTTTCAGGATAAGTAACTATGTGCGGCAGTTGTTTTATTTATAATGTAGGTTTGGCATATGAGTCTTTTATTGTGATATGAAAAATAAATTCATTTGAGCAGTTTTTAGGCAAGTATGTTAATCTGAATAGAAAATAAAAAGTACACACATATAAAGTAAAATGTAATGCTATATAAGATTCGCTCAAATGTATCTAATTATGCAAAAGATAGCAAGTCAATGTTACCAGGTTCCTTAACTAAAAATACAACATAAGTAGTAGTCACGTGTTAAACTTTGAAAACCATCTCAGTGTCTGTCTTGAATCACAACGGTATGAACCTAGGAATAGTAGTAGAGAAAATAGGTATCCAATCCACTAATATGCTTGCATGAGTTCTGGCAGCAACTTGTCAATTGCTCTGGGAATTTTTTTCTCTTAAAGATGCTGTTGTCAATGGACAATAATAGTTTACAATGATTCAATTTTTTAGAATAAAATCTCAGATTTCACAGTAAGACATGGTAGACTGTGGGCTGAATTTTTATTCGTGAGCATGATTTTATTTAAAATCAATTTTTAATGCCTTCCTTAGATTGACAGATGGATATTAATTTGTCATGGTTTAATTTTTAAGCCACAGTGGGAAAGTTATTTGTAATTAGAGCTTTTCAAATGGTATCTAGAAACTGTTTGTAACTGACAGCAGGATTTTGACTTCAGATTGGTGGTATGGAGACCAAATGTTTGAAAAAACAGGAAAGTCGGCATGAAATAATCTGAGAGATTAAAGACTTATTTAGTGAGTAAATACATTTTTGGGGGGGCATCACTGCCCTCTGGTGGGAATAGGAGTCCCAGCTTTGCTTCTGGAGAGCTGCTGCTGGATTTGAACCCAGTGGGCTGCAGTCCCACACACAACCACTATGCCATTGGGGCTCAGCCCCCTGAATACATTTCTTACACTAAATAGTAGCATTTGTGAAAAACAGTAGTGCAAATAAGTCCAGAAATGTATGTTACAATTAAATTCAGGAGAGTATGAGTAGAAATTAGTCAGTCTTTGAAATATTTGAGTGGTAGAGAGATATTGAATCATTCTGTAGATGTAATGCTGATATGAAGATGCTTTAGAAAGCTTTTAAAAAAGCTTCACATTAAAATATAAAAGCTTTTTAAAAAGAAGGTAAAAGCCTTCGATTTGAATGAACTTAATGATAAAGGAAGCAGCCACAAAACCCAATCTCTGCTATCCAGCTGATGCCAGTCAAAGTGGCCCTGTGGGTCGGACCGGGCAGAGTTGCTCTTGGGAGTCCCTGAGACTGTCACTGTCTATGGAAGCAGCCAGCTTCTCCAGTCGCTAGATGGTCACTCTTTCAAAAAGGGGTTCCATTTTGTGTGGACAGTGTTAGTAATAATTTGCAGTTCAATGGCAAGTAGCTAGAAAGGGGGAAGGAAAAAGAGTAGTTCGTAATAAAGTCCTAAAAAACAAGCCCATCATTGCTGATTCTATTCTGATCTTAGTGACTTTATAAAACAAAGTAGAGATGCCTAATGGAGTTTTCCAGGTTGCACGTATTTATATAAGTAGGATGTCACATCTTCCTCCCATGCATTGCAATTAGGTTAGCAGGTATGTGCATTAAGTACTCTTTTAATACATTGACATCTATAATTAGCAATCTGACTACATTAGAAAATGAAAGTCTGATCTAAATCTATAAAAGGCTACAAAATCTATGGGAAAAATCGAATTAAGAGTTAATGAAGTTTCCCCCATGAAGTTTTCGAAACTCCTTCATATTGATAGTCCAGTTTACACAGAAAACCGTTTTTCTAACATATTTATTAAAAATATTGAGAAAGAAATGAAATCAGGGTCACAGGCTTCATTCAAAATAGCAGAGTCAATTTTCTAGGAAGGTAACAGATTTATGGATTTTTTCACAAAGACCTCTTCATATCCCATCGTCACGGATGGTTTCTTTCCCCTTCTCTTGGTTTTAATGAGTTGCCCTTTGAAGGTTCTTCGGATGAAACCTACAAGAAGACAAGCAACATGCCAAGACGAGTTAAAATATTTTAGGATAATATTTTAAAAGAATGGCTAGTATTGACTATTAAGAGAGTAAAATGCTATCTCTAGCATGGATTCTTTTCCCAGGGGACAGCAGGAAGAGCAGGGAGCAGAGCCAGCAAGAGTATACAGCTGGCCTAGAAAAGGACACCTTTGGGAGCTAAATCACATGATTTTTGGATCTTAGATTCATTTACTGTTTCAATAGATTCACGATTCTAAACTTAGCAACTTAATAAAATGAAATTCTTTTTTGTTACCTCTTTTGCATGCCTTCAGACATGATTTTTTCGATATAAAATTGTTTTCATTGCCTCCACATCCACTGTATTTAAATGGTTGGCATTTCCCAATCATTGAATTATAATAGAACCTGGTCTCATTGCCTTGACACAATCCTCTCTCTGCTGGTGTGAGACACCAGAAGGGGCCACGGTATTCTAAGAATATAAAAAGAACATGGTAAGTCAAATATGAAGTGAGTTACTACTTTCTTTCTACATATTGTTGATAGATCAGGTTTTTGGCAAGTCTAGGCAAAACAATAATCTGCAAGAATAAGAGTAATATTTAATAAAATCCATGTATTTCAATGCAAAGAAAATGACCATTTTCCTTGAATCTGCTATATCAAGTTAATTTTCTAAGAAAAAAAAACAGATAAATATACTCCAAAGACAGCATTAGGATTAGTTGCATGAAAGAAAAATGACAACCATACAATTAAGCTTTTTAACATTGGGAACAATTTTCTTCTTAACGCTTCACGTTTACATATCATTTGTTCATGAAGGGTTCAACTTTCAGAAGAAACCCCTAAAGGGCAAGTCCTTGTTCATAAACAATTAAGTTAAAGAAGGGCTTCTTCTCTTGATGAAGATAATTTCTGAATGATGTAACAAGGACTATACCACATGGAAGGATTCATGTGTAGTAAATTTTAACTTTAAGCTTCAGGGGAGAAGAACAGAAAATATTGTTTGGCTCTTCCTTGTGAAATGAAGCATCAGTTCTAAATGACTTAGATGGTTTTTAAAAGAGCAGCATTGCTAAAAAACATTAACATAAAAACAACTGGTTCTGCCAATGGCAGAACAGCTTCCAAAGACAAAAAAAAAAAATGACATTTATTCCCAAAAGTAAAAGTGCAGACATTGCTGCAGTTTCATGATAGGTTTAGTTCGTTGTGGCATTCCTGTGAATGAGGAGAAGCTTGCATCTGTAAGAGGACAGTGAAACAACGTGATGTGAATAAGCTGATGATACTACAGGTAAGCAGTGGAGTGGCGAGGAATCAATTATCAGAAGATTTTAGCAACTTTGACAAATGGGCGAATGTGGCACAATAAATGCAGCTGAAGAGAATGCTAAATTTTCAACGTTGGAAGAAGCAGAAGTTTCAGGAATCCAGGAGTAAAAGAAGGTAAATAGCACAGAAAGCAAAAGGTGATTACAAATGGACTAGATGAACTGGCTGTAAAACAAAAGTGATGATTTTAGAGAAAAAAAGCACAATTCTTAAAATATATATCTTTTTGTTATCAGAACCTGCCTTCGAAATGTTTAAATGAACATTGGAATGTTGTGATGTGATAGCTATGGGAAATGGAAGACATTTGGGGAGATATAAGTGGCAAATACTTCGACAAAAACATAAGAGAAATTTGTAGAAAAGCAATATTCTTGAATTCCTTAATTACATGAACTGTAATTAAGTAAACAATAGTAAGTTTTATTTCACACTTGGCATAGGTCTTTAAACACTGTGTCAAATTAAAGTAATATGTTCTCTGAAATAGCCATTGTTCAAAAGCTTGTAGTCTAATTCACTTTACCTCACTTTATTTATGGATTACAATGTCATAATATACTGCACAACATTATAAATCAATATTAAAATGCATAGGATAAAGAATGCTTTTAACCTTTCTAGAACATGTTCATGCCTGTTAATTAAAAATGTTAATTAAAAATGACTTCAGTGGGAGGAATCCTGCTACCAGTTCAGAGAGATCCTTGTAAACAAGCCTTACTAGTCTGCAAAAATTTGCCAATATGTGTTCGATGTAGTCGCAATAGAGTTTGAGACAGTTATCAGGTGCTTCAGTGCTTCCCACTCTATCTCAGTCAGCTTCAAAGGTGAATGTTTTACATTCAAATGTAAAAGGAATTAAGCAAGGGTAGTCAGCCTGATACAAGAAGCCAAAGAAATTGCTAATTTTTTTCTCCTTCAACATGCATTCACAATTGCCTCATAGTCAGTAGATGGACGTGCATAAGTATGATGAAATCATAGAAGGATGTATGCAGCAGTTTTGCTCTTCATATGCACAATGCATTTCTCCAAAGCGAGGAGCAGACAGGAGCATGTATAAACAGCACTTTTCTTTACGCATGTTAGTTACGATGTTTTAAAAGCAATGCCCTGCCCTACACCCGTTGTTTTAGGACAGTGCGATTGTTGAAGACGGGGCAAAACCTCCTTTCTTTCTCTAAAACCCACAGTCGATGTATTCTTAACAAAATTTATGGTATTTCAACTGAAAGCAAACTACCCTAATTCATTCTAGAGCTATAGTCTCTAGGTTAGACAAATACTAGAAGGAGCCTGTGCTATCAGAAACCAGCTTACCACAGCAGGTGAAAGCTAGAACCAAAATGGCCTTTCCAGTGGACCCTAAATTCTAGACGCTATCACACAGACTTGGTAGGAGGGATATACCCTAGCTTGTCTACATTCTGCTCTGGAATCTTCCACCAGTATCTACACCTGATTAAATTCACTAACTAGATTCACTCAGAAGCCATAATTCAGGATGAGGAGAGAGGGAGGGGTAGATTTGAGGGAAAACAGACGGTTACCAGCAAAGACATAATCACAACAAATCTCGCCATGAGATTGACTCCTGATGATTTCTGAACACAAAGAGATCCGACGTGCCGCCTGGGACTGGTGTATAGATTTGAACTGCCCTGTGACAGATCCTTACTGTACTCAGAATTCTCTGCTAACCTTTCACCTGCTTCACTTTGTTTTCCCTGAGTTCAAGTGCCTCCTGCACAGCGTAGACCCAGGTCTCTTGTGAGTCTATTGACAATCAAAATTAAAATTATTTTAATAGCGGTATAATACTGGGGAGATGTTACATTGTAGCATATAGCTTTGGAAATGAAAAAAAATGAAATAAATTATCACCAGCTGGCGGATTTTATCTATGTGAACTGCTTCATGTAGAGCTATCTTAACTCTGAGCACCAAGACTATCGTTAGGTTAATAGCACGGAACAGAGCAGAATAAAATAATGTCAATTTCCCATGGATATTTTTGGAATCCTTCATTGTCATATTCATAAAAGAGTAGAATGAAAATATTTGGTTCCCTATGCGGAGGTCCGTTGGATTATTTTTTAATAAAAAAGTTCTTATAGATAAACATAGACACTCACCTACTCAAAATCCAGACTTTGATATCTATAATGAAAGAAAATATACAGACTAGTTGCACAATGTCATTATGTTGTCTAGAGTATAATTATTCACAGGGAAACTTTAGAATAAAAAAGACACTGACCTGACTTTTGTTCATTTTCCAAAGTGAATTTAATAATCAAATGAATTCTGTCTTGATTGCGTCAGAAATGCAAGTTGGATAGCTTCCAGGCAGAGGGCTTAAGGTAAGTTTTTAAGTTCAGGAACCACACTTTTCATTTTGTTGTGTGTGTCAGCAATGTCTAAAGTATAGTATTATTGCTGAATGGAACTTTAGAGTTCAAAAAACACTTCTGCATGTTGTCAAGTGTCATCGAGTCAGCCCTGGCCCATAGCAATTGCTTGCACACAGAATGAAACACCATCTTGTCCTACAGCATGCTCACCCTTGTTCCTGTACTGGAATCCATGGTGGCAGCCCCTGTGTCCATCCATCCATCCTTTCTATTGCTCCCCTAGCCCAATGTCCTCAGCAGGATGTTCCTCTCTGGGGGACAGTGCTCTCCTGACAACACATCCAAAGTATGTGAGATGAAGTCTATCTACCCGTGGTTCTGAGGAGCACCTCAGTTGTCCTTCTTCCAGAACAGATTTGTTTGTCCTTTTGACAGCCTAAGGCACTTTCATTCTACTTCACCAGCACCTCCATTCAAGCCATTCAAATACGTTGTTTCTTCTTTGGTCTTTTGTATTCAATCTTCTCCTTTCGCATGTATATCAGAGCATAGTATTTAGTGCACCTCTGGTGTCAAAGTAACTGGCTCACCTTTCCGCACTCTTGTGCAACAGATGTATGCAATGCCATGCCTCATTTGTTCTCTTCACTGATGCTTCCTTGAGCAGTGATGGTAGAGGCAACCAAGACAAACCCCGTCAATTTCAACCTTTTACCCATCGATCATGGTGTTACCTATTAGTCCCTTGCGAGGATATTTCTTGACATGGAGTTGTAGTCCAGACTGAAGTCTACAAACCTTGATCTTTCCTCCTCAGCAATTGCGCCAAGCCCTTCTCCATTTCAGCCAGGAAAGCTGCGTCATCTGCCTATCGCAGGTTGTTAAAAAATCTTCCTCCAAACCTGATAGATACCACAGTCTTCTTCATATAATTCAGCTTCTCTGATGACTTGTTCAGCATGCAGATTGAATTAGAATGGTGAGAAAATACAAGCCCGATGCCCATCTGTCCTGATTTTAAACCCTGCCGCATGAATAGATGTCCTTGTTCTGCTGGCACAACTACCTCTCCCTCCACGTACAAGTTCTATATGAGCAAAGTTAGAGGCCTCAAATTTCTGTTCTTCTCAAGGCTGTCTATAGCTTGCTATGATCCACATAGTCAAATGCCTTGGCATGGTCAATAAAATCCAAGTCAACATCTTTCTAGTGTTCTCTGTTTTCAGCCAAGACCCGTCTGACATTGGCACAGATATCCCTTATCCCATGTCCTCTTAAATCTGCCGTGAACCTCTGGCAGTTACTCGTCAATGCACTGCTGCACCAGTTCTTGGATGATCTTCAGAAAAATTGTACTTTCGGAGCGTACTTTCAGTCACCTTTCTCTGGAATGGATGCAGATATGGATCTTTTCCAGTCAGTTGGCCACGTGGCTTTCTTCCCTGGCATAGACAAGTGAGCGCTCCCAGTATTTCGTCAGCTTGTGGAAGCATTTCGATGGGTATTCCATCAACTCCCGGACTCTTCTTTTTAGCTAATGCTTTCAGTGCAGCTTCCTCTCCTTCCTTCGGTACCATTGATTCCTGCTCAGAGGCTACCTCCCAAAATGTCAGCGAGTTCTATGGGTACAGTGGTTCTATGTATTCTTTCTAGTTACAGGTGGCTACTACATGTGGTTCACATGGATTATTTTTAAATTTATACAGTAAACTTTGAATCTTATATATTCACTTACAATTTTTACTGATAATTTGCTCTTTCATAATTCTCACACTACGACCCCATTTTGACTTTCTTTGCACCAAACAAAGTAGGCTTTCTCACTCGCCTCATCATTTGTTAAGTACATTATTTTGTTAGATTTTTTTCCCCCTTAGGAAATCAATTCAAATAACAGCCCCTATAATTCCATAGGAATGAGAAATACACAATTCAAAGTTTTCTGAATACAAAATGTTATCACCAACATCCGAAATACACGCAGAGAATGTATTTTTTTTAATGTACAGTAATAGAAGGCTATCTCACTACCATTGAGTTTATTCTGACTCAGAGTGACCCTATAGGTCAGAATGGAACTGCCCTTGTGGGTTTGAAGACTGTACCTCCTTCTGGGAGGATAAAGCCTTAGCTGTTATCTGTGGTTAGCAACCCAACTTGAAATCTAGTACACCACCACAGTTTTCATATAAGAGCATGTATAAAACAGAAGATTTTCATAATTAAAAAAAATCGTTAAAAAAACCCTTTGTCCATATAATTCAGCTTCTCTGATAATATTCTCAGCGTACACACAGAATAAGTATAGTGGGAGAGTACAATTATCAGTGGTTTTGTGTATTACTCTTCTAAAATTGCGCAAATATGCAAGCAAGCATATATTAGTACATTGCTCATCATATTACCATATTTAATAACATCATTTGTTTCCATTTGTTTATAAGTGTGTAAGTTTTTTCTTTATAATGTAGACACAGTAGTTTATTGAATAAAGGGATGGTATAATTTGTCTGCATTTCTTATTTGTAGATTATTTTAATTCCAGATAGTGACTCATTAACATCAATGTATAAAAAAAATCTATCACATATTTCTAGATTTAGAAATTTTATTTATTTTATTTTTTTTAATTTAGAAATTTTAAAGGTCTATTTAGTTTATAAATTTATAGATGCTGATGGATCTTCTACTTAAGATTAAGTAAATGTATATTCTTATAATCATGTCTAAATCAGTGTGCCCAGAAGGCTCCACAGAAGCGAGGGGAGTGAGGCAGGTACTGGCTTCCTACCGAAATCAAACTCATGCATTTTCCCATAAATTTAATGCCTTCAACTATTTAAACAGTAACTAGAAACTAATAATTGATCAAAGATATTTAATAATTTATCAAACACAAAGAGAAAGTGGGAATCCTCTCCTCTTTATATCTAAACCCAACTTCACTTTCCTTTGAAATTTAGGTTCAGAAGGTGCTTCATGCTTCTTACCTACAAGTACATACAGGGAGTTGGGGCTTATCAAATTTGAAAAAGAGAAAGGAATATACGAGCAATCTTGTAAATCATTTTTGGTTTACAGAAGCCAAATATTCCTGTGTTTATTTGCTAGGGAAGCTGTACAGGTATACACCGTTTTTATTTAGTGCATAAAAAGGGTTGGATCCTTTTTAATGATTTAAAAGCTGCATGTGAAGTAAGTGAAAATGACTAATAAATAATTTGCTTCTACAGGAGCTAGTTGAATGATTTCAGAGTGAAGACAACTTATATAAGATCAAAGTACAAGTCTGAATTATCCATATCTTGGATATCTATAAACTGTGGACTGTATCGCTACTCAAATTTGGGTCCATGAAATAAAGGAAGGAAAAAGTTTTAGGAATAATAGTACTGAATCAAACCGTGGTTAAAGAAACAGAGCATTGAAGGTAAGGATTATTTGATTTGGCATTTTCAACCTGGACCAAGGCTACAAAGTTCAGGCCAATCTCTCAGCTTTTTTTTTTTTTACACTTTTAATCATCAGGTTATGTTCAGTTCTATCCACTTAAAAATGTTTGGGCCTGATACAAAAAGATTAAACTCTATTCAGAGATGTTCTTGAATGGGTGAGTGGGAATTCATAGAGCTAGCATAGTTTGCTCTGATTCTCAAATATATTCCTTCAAAACTATTGCATTATTTAAATGGAAATATAGTGAATGGGTTCACACAACATACAGGCTTTTATAACCCAGGATTTCTTCATTCATAACTTACCCTAGACCAGTTAGGGCCAGATTTCTCATTACAATAGGGTGTTCTTTTTCAGCAAAGCAGTCACCTGTTAGCAAAGCAGATTTGCTAATTTACTGGTCTATCATATACAAGTTTCTCTGAAGAGGAGCCCTGTGGGCAGAGTCGTCACACATTGTGCTCTGATCCACAGCATCACGGAAGCAGTTCATCAGAGTCAACTGACTCTGATACTCAGCAGGGGCTCGATGAGTTGGCATCAATTTGATTGCATGGAGTTGACAAATAGAGTTTGAATTAATTTGTAAATTTCTCTTGGTTTATAATTACATAAACGTAGGGCTGAGCCCCAGTGGCGTAGTGGTTGTGTGTGGGACCGTGGCCCACGGGGTTGGCGGTTCAAATCCAGCAGCAGCTCTCCAGGAGCAAGGCTGGGCCTCTGCTACCACCAGAGGGCAGTGATGCCAAAAAAAATTACATAAAAATGGTCAAAAATAATGAGTCTATACCTATTACGTTGTTATAAAGGTAATATATTTACTATATATACTTAAGTATAAGCCAACCCAAATATCAGTCGAGACACCGAATTTTACCACAAGAACTACATGAAAAACTCAGCTTATACACAAGTATATAAGGTATTTAATAAGGTTTTTAATAATTTGACTTGCTGTTTGGAAGCCTGTGATTTATTTTTCACAGAAATATCTGTATAGCATGACTACCTGGATAAAAATTGGTCCAGGAAGAAAGGGATTAGCATAAGTAAGCAGTGGTGACCTGGGGTGACTGCCTTGGGACCGCCAAATTCTTGGCAAGGATGCAGTTGCTACATTTTTCATTCCAACCAGGGCTCCTGCCAGGAAGTAGAAGGCTTGATGGATCCTCTTCACAAGTTGTTTTCTATTTTTGGAAAACTAACTTGCCAGAGTATTAGTACATGTGTCAGCACATGAGGCACCTGGTCTACTCTGCAGGTATATTTACAATAAGAAAGATATTCAGATCCTCCATCATCTGTGAACACATTATAAAACATAAGATACTTCCCTGGGACTATGAAAGAGGGTTGAGGAGGGAGTGGGGCTTTTCAGAATTGTTAGGGATGAAACTCAGAAATTCAGCTATGTGTGTATTTCTTTTAATTGACAGTAGAATATTTTCTTTCCAGAAAAATTATGATTGTGGAATTAACTTTATCCAACCTTGAATCAGAGACCACATAGGAGAAAACTTTTTTTCTCTTGAAAATCTGTAAATATGACCTCTCTAAGATGATATTGGACTATGTTCTTATCATTGTCTTATATACACATTGACTATGACTACTGGGTCATACATTGAATACAATCGAAAGAGAGATTCAAGCAGCCAACCAGGCCTCAGAAGGATGCCCATTATCTGCCTTGGACACGGAGTTTAGCAGAATGGCCCCGGGTGCTAAGCAGACGCTCCTTTTCCTAGTCAGAGACCAAGGACTTGAGTGCACTGGCCATAAGTTTTGGAAGTCTACCGGAAGAGTCCCCTCTAAAATACAAAGGTGATGTAGCTCCAAAGCTCTCAGAAGTTGGCACACAGAAGCAAAAGGAGCTATGAAAACAAGAAAGATATCTAATTTCTCACAGGAATGATTCGGATCCACCTAAAAGACCCAGAGCCTATAAGTATTGACACGAGAATATTTGTTTTTCTTTGCAAGTTAAGCATTTTTCTGAAAGATTCATTCGAATAAATATATTCACTGTATTCATGCAACTATTCAAACTTTATTACAAGTACAGCTATCAAATGTATCACATATATCATATAAATATCAAAGTAATACCCAAATTAGGAATATTAATATATGCATAAACTACTACCTAATACTAAAAGGAACAGTGATGAAAGTGTGAAGATGTTCAGAATGACCTGGTATGTATGAGCAGCATTCCTCCAACCACCATTTGTTGTTTCCTTTGTAACTGTGGATCACAAAATTAATAAATAAAAATGGTAAGTCATCATTCATAGCTAGCTTAACACTGGGCTAGCTAATTGAGGAAGAGGAGGTGGTCTATATGGTATAGAATCCAAGGCCTCTTCAATGAATTTGTATTCCTGTCACTGAGACAGAGTGAACATTAAGTAAGGCGGTCATTTATTGCAATAAGGGGCCAAGGGAAAAGAGACAGAGACTTTTTAATGGTGATGAAAACCAGCTAAGATAAGAAAGATGAGGAGTATGAATGCAATTTAGGGTTCAGAAACCACAAAAAGATGATGGGAAAAGAGGGTGGATGAAGGCTATTTAATGGCAATGAATCAGGTAGTTTGCAGGAGCAGCAAAACATGTTCAAGGGCAGGTGTGGAATGCTTTGGAGGAGGTATAAGAGTAAAAGACGATGTAGAGAAATTTAAGTGGTATGAATTAAATTAACGTAAGCGTGCATCCATTAAGTTTAAAAAAAGCACTTCAAAATGAAGGAGACAACTATAAAATTATTTCATCAAAGATTTCCTATTAGTAACCTAAAAGATAAAAAAGTTCACAACTTTGTCACGTCTTAGGTGACTGTGCACATGCCTGTATGTGCTTGAGTTCTATCTTAGATCTAAGCATATATGTGGACATGCTAGATGTAAGAGACAGATAGATGTACTCATATAAAGTTCCACATGTCTGTTTCACTCTCCTTCTCTGTCTTCTTCTCTTCCTCTTTCTATTCAGTTCAGTTTTCTTGAGCAGTGTTATTTGCTAATAATTTGGGGGCATATTATGTCCCAACACATATGTAATTTTTAAAGTCACTCAGTATGCTAATGCCACTGTTAGTACCAAATTTTCACAGGAACTACTCTAACAGTGTTCTTTCTTGTTTTAAAATAGCAATCTTACAAACCAAAACTAAAAGAAAAAAATGTGTTCCTAGAAAAGACAGGAAAAAGTAAAATCAGTATTAGAGGAACGTAAAATGTGAGGCAAATAGAAACTGAAAAAGAAAATCACTTTTAGATAAATGCATGAGAAAACTGTCCAAATTTTAAACATAATGCTGTGACCAGAAAATTCCATGGACATCTATTATTTTTAATTAAAATTTTCAAAAATTGCTTTAAATTTTAAGTCCATCTTGTCAATTGACACTGCTCCCTTAGTTAGCAATCTATTTTCCCATGTCGCCAGTGCTGTCTCTCAATTCAGACTGGACTGGAATAGGCACACACGTACAGATAAGAGATGGGAGCTCCTGACAGATTCCAAGAACAGGAGGGGGAACAGTGATAGCAGAAGGTAGGGGGAAGAGCAACAGAGGAAGGGAGCAAGGGGGAAACGATCACAATGATCGGTACAGTATCATAGACTCCTCGCTGGGGGAGAGAGCAACAGAATATATGGGAGAAGGGAGACGGTGGTCAGTGTCAGATACAAAAATAATGACAATATAATAATTTCTTAATTGGAATTTTCTTTTTTTAAATTTTATTTATTTATTTATTTATTTTAGGCATCACTGCCCTGGTGGTAGGAGTAGGAGGCCCAGCCTTTGCTCCTGGGAGCCGGAATTGAAGCTCCATCCCAGTGGGCTGCAGTCCCGCGCCCAACCACTACGCCACCGGGGCTCAGCCTTAATTGGAATTTTCAATGGAATAACAAACATCTAGGCAGAACAAATATCAGAAAATATTGAAAACTTATTAACAATATTTTTCTCAATTATGTTCCTACATTTTTCTTTTCTAAGGATCCAATGTCTGCCCCAAATAAGGACTTCTGTATATGATAGACTTTGAAGGAAAAACTTTTTTGTAGCATATACCACAGATTTTATTGATAGATGAGTGAAAACTTCCATTTGAGCTGGTAAATAGACTCTAAATAAGACATATTGACCATATTAGAAATTGATTTCATGTAAATCTTTTATTTTCATATATATTATATTACATATATCATTAAATCTGTTAATAGGTTTATCTTTCAAAGTCTTCATATATTTTTTCCTTTTTTATTTCCACACATATTTTATAACAATAAAATTCTAAATGTTTTTTAGCATGAAATTTCACCGTATAGCAAAATTTCATTGAAAGGCATTTCAAGTAGCATTGGAAGCTGGAGGAAAACATAATGAAGCTATTTAATTTTAGAGCTGAAAAAGCAGAACCACAGACACATTATCATTAATGCAATTATTAATGCAAATAAAACTTTGCTTAAATACGGATTCAACTTCACCTGGCATTGAATAAATCATTCTAATCAGACTCTAAGGATTTCAGAGTGTATAGAATAAAGCGCATTGTCCAACCCCCACTGCAATTTGACTTTCTAGCATTTCAAGTGGTCTTAGAACATTGCTTAGTTTAGGGACCTCACCAATCCCTAAAACAGGAAACATTTTACAAAGAGAAATATCTTCTCCAGATTGCAGCCATTAATCATGAATTTTGACTGGGCTCAGAGGGGCTGGAATCCTTTGGGATATGCTCACTGGAATGGGGTGAGGAGGAGGCACAGGGGTGGGGTGGGGGTGGGGGGGCGACATGACAGAACTTTGCCCTCCTCTCACATGATAGTGTTTCAGAGATCCAGAGCAGATCTAATGTTCCTTCTTCATAGATCTCGGGTTTCCTGGATCTCTCCTTTCCTTCCACTAAGCTGTGGCACTCAAGGCTAATTCAAGTGCCGCTGACATGATCAGGCTGTGTGGGACTAAGCTAGGCATTCACATGCTCATTCCAGATTAATCAAAAGTCAACCTCTGCAGTGCTTCAGGCCCATCTAGGTAGAGGCTTTGGTATGATCAGCTTTCCCGCTGCTTTGTTTGTTGTAAAGAGAGATGCTCACAGATCTTATGATTACAAATCTTGTCTGTCTCTCCTACATGATGGGGGTAGAGAATTCACAGGGCAGACACTTTCTTTTTATCCCATATTTTCAATTTTAATCACATTGGCACTATTTAAACACACGCCAAGTGTATATAGTTATTACATGGACTTCATGTAAAGAGAATCTCTAATTTCTGCATGGTCATGTGTACTTTTAATCCAGATATGCCCTTTATCCTGTTCAGGGTTAATTTTTTCTACTGCTTCTAGCAGTCTGGATAGTTTTCAATTCTGGTTATGTTTTCCAGGTCCGCAATTTTTTTGTGGGCATACTGAATATGATTGTTTAATTCTGATTTTAGACAGAAGCACTCAGAGATCCCAGAAAAGAGACTTGCAGAATTCCAGTAGAAAAGTACTTCAAAAGTAACATATATGTTGGGCATTGCTAGTCATCCACTTCCTAATCTGCCATGGGTCTGACATCAGGGACTTTGTCCAATGAATGCTCAATTTTAAAGTACCAAGGGGTGCCTTTGACACATTGCAGACATTATAATGATTCACCAATTATACACAGAAATTGGTAATTCTTAGCACTTTTTTGTTTGTTTGGTTTTTTGGGGGGGGCATCAATGCTCTCCGGTGGTGGGAGTAGGAGGCCCAACCCCACTGCTGGAACTGAACCTCTGTCCCAGTGGGCCGCAGTCCTGCGCACAACCACTACGCCACCATGGCTCAGCCCCCTAGTCCTTTTTAATAAAATAAATTGGCATAAAAATAAGTATCATGTAAAGGAGTTGCATGTGATATATAATCAAAGACTATTTTAAAATAGATGAAGAAAATTATCACTTTTATGAGGTTAAATATCTGGGATATCTTGAATATATATCCACGTATCTAGCATTAAGAAACACAAATACAAACCTAAACCAACATGTATCTTTAACATAGACTTCCATCTTTTGATATGATGGTAATATTTGATTGGTCACTATAAAAGTCAGAGTCTTACCTAAGAGCTTGGGAATTTTGGTAGGTTTGGGGATCGGAGTCTTTTTAGTCACAGGAGTCGATGGGGTTTTTACAACATTTCCTGAAAATAAAATCATTGCAGCCAATTAAAATCAGAAAACTTATCAACATCTTCTATTGGTACATAAGAAGCAAAGCATTAGTTATGTAAACAGAAATTAGACTCTTAATCATTCTAAAATTCAAGTCCATTCTGACTTACATGTTAAATTATAGACCCTACTATTAGAATAGTGATTGTTTCATGTTCATGTGTTCATGTGCATACATACAATGCACACACAGAAGAGGGTAAGTAAAATAAATTGCTACAAAAATCATAGACACGTTTTACTAGATAAAAATTTCAAAATGTGAAACTATTGTTTCTTAAGAGATCCTCCACAGAGAACTATCATTTTGATTATGGTGCTTCTGTGCTTGGCCATCTACACCATACCCAAATGAGAGCTTCCACATGAGCCTGGAAGTCTGTTTTCTTTCAATATTCTTTGAGTTTTAGGAACAAAGTGTCCGGCGGGGCAAAGTCAGGGATGTAGAGTGAAGGGGGTAAGGTTATTCAATAATAATCATAGGACAGTTCCCTGGTCCCCTCAAAGAATGTGCAGGTGCACTGTCGTAATAAAAACATTTCTCATCACAACTTTCCTTGCCTTTTCCTCACCAATGTCATTTTCAATTTTCTTAGAACTTCCTCCTAATACGATCCCAAGATTCACCTGTATCCTCTTCTAGATTACCAGGAGATTTTTTGAATCTCAAAAAGAACAGTTACCATAAGCTTTGGAATTAATCTCTCAGCCTGGAATCTTACTAATTTAATCAATCCCTTCAAAAACCTCTTTGGGCGACAGCACCCAGGAAACTATGCCAAGTGTACAACTGAGATCACTCATCTCCCACCATCCACTGGCTGCAGAGAGAGCTTTAAACACTTTTTCTTTTGAAATCAACTCATACACAGGGAAGCTCTCATGCTGTACAAAGTTTTAGACTTATAAACAAATCCACGGGGGCAATTCTACTCTGTTCTGCTTGATTTCTATTGTCTCGACACCAGTGAACTGGAATTCTAGGAGCACTGCTTTTTCACTCATCCTCGTATGTTTGTGAAGGTTTCAAAAAAATAGTAGAACATGGAAGTAAAAGATAAAGAAATATTCACATGAATTTTTTAATTCCCTACTATGTACTACAGATCCATCCATTCATCCACCTGTCCTATTCATCCTCACATATAGACATCTGAAGAAACCCTGGTAGAATAGTGGTTAAGAATTCACTGCTAAGACCGGAGGGGGTCATTTGATCCCAGTTGCTGCTCTCTGGGAGAAAGTTGTGACCGTCTGCTCCCATAAAGATTACAGAACACTTCGGCAACCTTAGAAACCCTTTGTAGCAGTTCTGTCTGCTCTTTAGGTCACTAAAGGTCAGCATGGACTTCACTGGTGTGGTGGGTATATATAGAAATATATATTATATATCTATATACAGCTGCATCATTTTGAATCTTGGATAAAAGCTCTTTTTAAAAAGTAATTTGGCAAGTCTTAATCAAACAATAATAGTTAAAGTTTATATTACCCCATTTAGTAAGTTTTTTTGAGCAGATAAAACTGATTGCTTTAATTTAAGAGGCAGAGTTCCACTAACTACTTGCTGTGAGATTGTTAATTGCACAATGGATTTCATTGGTTCCACTCTTGTGCCTGAATTGTACAGCAATATTCTTCTAAGAACAAAAATAATCTAAACTTAAAGACTGGAAAAATCCACTATGGTTCCTTCAGTCTCCTTATTGCCTATAGGATTTGTTAGAAGTTAGTTTTTTATTTAATACATACAGAGGTATCTTCATTTTCAGGGTGGAACCAAATCTGAGTAAACCTACCCGTCCTCTAAGTTACCTGTCTGTGAAAAACGTGTGGAGCAGAATGAAGTGAGGAGGGAGACCCACCTGCATCCTCACACGTGCTCTTGCATTCTTCCAGTGATTCGAAGTTGTTCAGATTGCCCAGGCACCCACCATACATGAAGCGTTCACACTTTTCTGACACTTTGTTGTAGAAATACCTAGTGAGGTAGCCTCGGCAAATTCCAACCTCTTCTTCCAAAAAGCAGAAATCTGGCTTTCCTAGAAATTATACAGATGTCAGAAAGCAATATTCTTATTGTAAATGTTAGTTACTTTAACTATATCTGTAAATAACTGGTGAAATCCCAGGTACTTATGGAGTAAAGATGCAAAGTGAAGAGTAAAGTGTAAAAAATATCCTTTCAGTCAGATCTATAAATAATGAACTTTTCTGCCACAACTCTCATGGTATTCAGGATAAGGACACAACCACTAGAACTACACCTATTTTCGTGGTTGGGGTCTTAAGTTCTCACAGTAAATAGGCACATTGCTTTTATGGATTGAGAAAACATCAGATATTGCTTGACTTTACCCTATACTACACTTAGTTTGGAAGTCCAAACAATCATGGCAAATGTTTTGCTTAGCTCATGTGTGTTGTCATGTATGCAAGACCTGTTGCTAGGTCAGGCTCTCATGAAATGGGGAGCCCTACGTAGAAAAAATTCAGCGTGCTTTTACGTAAGAATAAACCTTGACAATAAACTTCCCTATGGCTGGATCCCCCCTCGGCTATCTTTCGCAGTTCCTGGGTCCGTTGGCAGGATGAGGAGCTGTGTGGGGGGTGGGACACCCTCCCGTGCTGGCTCTCCTCTGCGCTCTTATTTCAGACATTGGAGTGACTCCAAAAGGGAAAAGGCAGAAAGGAAATCCATGTCCAGAGACGGAAGGGACTTTTGAAGAGGTCTCCTACGCTTTGATAGTGCTCCAACCGGGCTGCACCCAGCTGTCACAAAGCTACGGCCCTATGTTCTAGAGCACAGGCTCCATTTACATACACCCTCTGTCAAGAGGAGAAGTTAGCGAATATTCAAAACGATTATGAGCTCAAGGTGTAATGGAACTAACATTTTTTTAGCACTCTGAGTCTTCCATCCTTTCCTCCCCTTCCATTAGATTGCTATCGTGTCAAAAGTGAGTAGCGGTTCTTTTAAACCTCAAGTGAATTTGCTCTTCTATCTCAGGGAAGCAACAGTCATGAGTGTTTTACTGTAAAAGTAGTAAATCATTTAATAATGCCAATGATTTTTGAAACAGCTGCAAATCTACTGAAGAATCAATTTTGAAAATGTACATTTTTTACAAAGTATTCCTTCATGCTTGAGGGTAGTTTAAAAAGTAGCAGTGTGAATTTTTTTGCTTTGCTTATTGGTGCTTGCTTTTCAAAGCAAGTGTCATCCTATAGTAATCAATGTTGAATGTGATATATGTGGGAAGTGGAAAAAGTCATCCCGAAAGCTGTTTTTTAAGGAAAGAAGTATTTAATTGTAATCATTTTGGTTTGATTTAATCCAATTATATACTTTTTATGACATTTTAAACATATTAGTGGAAAATTTGCAAATTTTATGTTTATGAATAGGTCAGCCAAAATATTGAGGGTAAATAATAAAAAACTATGACATGAGTTATGTGAGTGAGCCTAACATGAAGTTTCATAATAAGAATAAACTTGTGAATGAGAGTGAATGTGAGTGAGAGGGAATGAGTGTTTTTTGTGTGTATTCGCATTGCAGGGCATACATTTATTTCACAACAAAGTTACAAATGCTGTTGTGTAACATATTTGTTCTTAAGTCAACCATTTAAAACATGTATGAAGTCACACATCATGATATCTATGATCCATATTTCTCAGATTATTTAATTTGCACACTAGATTCTGGCTTTCAATAACAGAAGGGGGACTGTGAACTCTCTGCCTATTTCCATAGACCACACAGGCTGGCGCTGGCTGCATAAGGAGGCATTGCTTCCAGTCGGCCTAGGTTTCACCTGGATCACAGCATTCCTCCACTGACTTTCACCAGGGTCCAGTGCTACAGAGTGTGTCACAACATCGACTGCAGTCAATTAGTGCCAGCAGTTAAAAAATTTTTTTTGTCATTCATGCGATTGCTACTGACAGCTTTATTTTCTAACTTTTTTTGGGGGGGGGGCATCACTGCCCTATGGTGGTGGGAGTAGGAGGCTCAGCCTTGCTGCTGGATTTGAACCTCCAACCCAGTGGGCCGCAGTCCTGCGCACAACCACTATGCCACCTGGGCTCAACCCCCTATTTTCTAACTTTCATACACAATATTAATTCAGAGATTGTGATTTTGAATAGCTAAATATATATTTTATAGTTCGAGTTTAGCTGAATACGTATTTTTTAGTTCTATTCTTTGGAAAAAAGGAGTACTAGTTCAATGTTGCTAGTCTCATGAAATAATTTTTATTTAGTGGGGTGGAGATTATTTATGAATATGTGCATATTTTTTATATTTCAGTTTATGGTGATCCATTTAATTAACCTATAGAATACTTTTTGTCAAGAACATTAAATCATGCTATTTTAAAATACTGTAAATGCAAATAATATTCATTTCTGTTGGATAGCCAAATGCTGCTGTTGAACTTACTTTACATATCACACCAATATCTGGTTAGTAAATTAAGTGTGAAATTAAAATAAGTCACATATATTTTCAAACTTTCTTCTACATAATAAAAATAAAAATGCATCTTGAATTGCTTATGCCTCTGGTATCCTGGATTAAATAATCTTACCTGTGTTCAAAATTTCTTCATTCAAACATGGATATCATAAGTAGTAATTGGACCAAATAGGTTTAAAATGTTAAAGGGGCATTACTTCCTTAATTTGTTTTTAACATTTTTTGAGCTTATAAAATACATGTGACTAAAAGTATTAGTTTTATTCATTAACCTAATAAAACCATGCAAACACAAAATCAAAACCCACCTGAATAGTAGTCTCAGAAGTGATTATTTATTGTTCAATAACTCCAGTTACTTTGGTTTATGTAACTCTTGACAAGACAAGTATATATATCCACTCAGGGAAAAATTAAGATGAACTTTGCTAAAGCCACAGATTGATGAAAATATCAATGGATTAAGGATTTGGGAACTAAAACAAGATAAGCAACATCTAAATAATCACCATGAACCATTATAGCATTATAATTAAAAATAGTATGAATGAATTGATACTAAATATGATGAGAGGTAATGTGGTATTTTGACCTTTCTGCCTCCTAAAATATCAGCATTTTATTGCTTTTTCCTATTACGTATATCTCCCAGACAGGAATCAGAGCATTCACTTGATTAACCAACTGTTTACAACTTAGAAAAAAATCACGAAGATCTGTGATCAAGCTTAAGAATGAAATTTTCAGAACATCTTATGCAAATGTTAGAAATGGGATGAACAGGTATTTACCTTTTATCAAAGTCACTTTTTGATGACCTGCAAAAAAATATGTGTTTTAGTCATAATTTGTAACAGTATATTATCAAAACTAATCTTATACAAATTGCCTTAAATAAAATGAGATTTTCTTTTCTCTAGATTCAATTTTTCTAGTTTATATAACTTGGACATCATCTATATTGTAGCGTATAATATGTCAAAAACTTTGTTAAATATTTCAAATACATTTTAAAATATAGAAATATTTGATATTTCTTTAAATCTACACTTCAAATGATTGTTGATTAAAATGAAGTGAAATTTAAAGTAGGGAACAAAGACGATTCTGCATGTCAAACCAAATCATTTGCATAGGGTTTGGGAGTCAGAGGAGAAGAACCAGGAATTACCCTCTTTTCTAATAATTCTTTTCCTTCCTTATGGCCTGAACTCTGACACAGGCTTTATTGTAGTCAGTTGTATAAGAACCAGCAAAGACACTTGGGAAATAGTATTTGGGATATCTTCATAGAATCAATAAAATATACTCTCATGAACTAGATGGCTACTTCCCTTGCCCTGTACCATTTAAAATATGAGTTCTGTGTTCTAAAGTAGTGCAGCAGCAGAAAGCCTTCAGTAAGTCAGATTGACCTAGGGGCTACCCCAAAGGGCTCAAATGTAAACACCATTGGGAGGCTGTCTCTGGGCTGAGTGAGGTTTCATTCTGTTTACAGGGGTCCCAAAGACTTGGAACCAACTCCACAGATCCTCCCCAACAATGAAACAAGTTCTAAATCATGTGATTGATAATAGCATGCACATTGATATAATAGACACTTGATATTTTTAATTTATTTCAAGTAAACAATTGGTAAGGTTGAAATAATGCTTGTTTTGTGTATTATCATTAGTTTTATGGAAAAAAACCCACTATAGGTTAATCAGCTTATAGTTAATTATATGATGAGACAGTGAGAGAAATGGCAAGGGATCATCTTTCTCTAAAGTAGCCTGGTTATCTTTTGGATGATACAGCCTCCCAAAGGAGAAGGCCAAAAGGTCAATTACTCCTTTGAACTTCACTATGTTATATACAATAGCTTTGCAAGAGATTAGAACACAGGTTATTCATCAGCCTAATTGCATTTTAGGTATTTTGGAAAGTTGATTTTAATTTTAATTTTAATTTCACAGATCTTAACTTTGCATTATTATTATTAGATAGTGTTTTTTCATAATAATTCTACATGAAAATTTTTTATATACCATTGGTATCATTTAAATTTCTAAGAATGAAAATAAACATGTACAAATAAATGTCACATAAGACTAGAATGCAAAGTAGTCAATCTTGTTCGGCTATGCCTACTGGTGACAATGGTATGAGAGACCAGAAACCATGCTCTGCCATCAAGTGGATTCCTACTCTTAGCCATCTTACAAGACAGTGTAGAACCGCCTATGGGTTTCTGAGCATCTTATGTCTTCACCAGAGTGGAAAGCCTTGTCCTTTTCCATGAGCGAATGGTGGTTTTGAAATGCTCACATTATAGAGAGCAGCCCAACATATAACCCAGACACCACCAGCCGTGTGATGGGAACATACAAATTCTTGATTATATAATATCAAAAAAATATCAATTGTTTTCTTTTCTTATTTCAGCCCAAGCTAAGGGAATTCATCTGGTATAAATACAAACTGATAGAAATAATATACTTTAGAACAGTAACTATTATATGACTGAAAATTTAAATATATTTTATAAATGGTTGCTTATCTTTGTGATTGTCCTTGTATATCTCTTTATGATGTTCTTTTTTTAACTGTTATGAGATTCCATTTCAAATATTTCACATTCACATAACAAATAAGTGACTTTTGAAGGATGTATGAGGAGATGTGGCTAGAGACGTGATGTAACAATTGTGTTTCAGCTAGCAAGGTTGTTTTAGAACAGCGGTTCTCAACCTGTGGGTCGAGACCCCTTTGGGAGTCAAGCAACCCTTTTGCAGGGGTCGCCTAAAAGACCATGGGAAAACACATAACTGTTTCACAATATATAATATAATTACATGTTGTTTTGTGACAAATCACTATGCTTTAATTATCTTCCATTTGTAACAATGAAAATACATTCTGCGTATCAGATATTTACATGACAATTCATAACAGTAGCAAAATTACAGTTATGAAGTAGTAGCGAAAATAATTTTATGGTTGGGGGGTCACCACAACATGAGGAACTGTATTAAAGGTTACAGAATTAGGAAGGGTGGGAACCCCTGTTGTAGAAGACGTTAGAAACAGGCAGTTGCTTATAAACTCGATGACCATATTTATTTTTCTTCTAAAAGGACTGCAGTTTATGCATAGCAATGAAAGATAAGAGATAAAAAAGCATTTTAAAATAAGAATATGGAAGGGTCAAGGTGAAGAAATTCTTTTAGCAGGCTGCTAAATGAAGAAAGTGAGCCCTTGGAACAGATGAAGCAACGAGGCCTCTGTCCAAGATTTTGAAAACTAATAGTAATTTTCAATTCAACACAAAAGAATACTTGGCCCAGGAGTTATGGAAGAGACCTGAGTACATAAATCCCAATGAATGAAAAATGATCCAGAACGTCACACACACAGCCAGACAGACAAAAGGAAAGGCATCAGAAAAGACTGCAGAGTTGCCCAATGTGTTAGCCACATTTCTAGGAAATCATTGGCGAGGAAAGGAGGAGACAAATGTTTGAGGGGAAAGAAGCACATTCACTTTAATTCTCTTCTGTGAAGTCTGGATCATACAACAAAGCAGCTCACAGCACCACAGAAGAGGGATGTGTTCCTTTTTCACCACACTGAGATTTTCCCACAGGGCAAGAGCGTCAGGACTGCCAAGACTGTCCTGCACAAGCTACTTTGGAAGGCACCCTTAGAGCGGGCCTGCAGAGCCGCCTGGGTTGTGGGAAATAGACACCTAGTGTTGCAAACAGGCCATATCCTCTCCCTGGGGATGCTGTTCAAGGCTGAGGATAGTTGATGGGAATATTATTGAACAGATATGGAAATGAAGATGGTTCTGGTTCTTCTAGCCCTCAAGAACTCTCAATTTGAAGGATTAAAACTTGAAATTAAAAAAAAACTTGCAATGTTTTAAATTTAAATTACTTAAGATTGTATCCAAATGGCAATTCAGGAAATGAAATAAAATTGAACATAATTCTTCAAAGATATATATGTTTTAAAAGGGCCCAATAAAATATAATGGTTTCATATTGTATTCTATGCTTAAATTTTTAGATTTTAGCAATATTATTATGAAAAGATCACAAAAGAATTATTAGACTCTCCATGTGTCATCAGGGAGAATATTTTTGCTTGTTTGTTTTTTGTGGACATCACTGCCCTCTGGTGGTCGTGGGAACTAACCAGCGCTGCTCCTGAGAGCCACCGCTGGATTAGAACCGCCAAGCCCACGGGCCGCAGTCCTCCACTCACTACTTACACCACCGGGGCTCAGCCATAGGGAAGATATTTTATGTTCTACATTATTCTACTGTTCCAAGAATGAGTTAAATTCCATGTATGCATTTCTTCTGTTGGAGACAACTTTTAATTTTGCAATTAATAACTCTTGGGTGCCTCAAAATGAATTATCTAACATATCACCAGAGACTATGTTGAGAAAGACTAAGTCAATGTGACTAATTGTTCTTCTCTGAATTCATAGTGGCTCATGGGGACTGACTGATCTTCAAGTCAATTAGAGAGAAAACCTGTTGTGGACACTAAAGGCTTGATCTCTCTCTCTCTCTTTTTTTAAGATGGAGAAGATAAAACAATTGAATAATGACTGCTTGGATTGCATGGTGGGTTTCAAATCACAAGATCAGCAGTTCAGAGCCATGAACTACTCCTTGGGAGACAGGTGAACCCTTCTGCTCTCAGAAAGATTTACAACTTAGATATCCAAAGGGGGAGTTCTCCTCTGCCTTCGAGGTTCCTGTAAGTCAGAACCGACTGGATGACAATGAGTTTGGCACTGGGAGCTGCAACACTATGAAAAAATAATTAAAAGAAAACTCAACATCTAAGCACAGGGACATTTTGCAACGTTGAAACAATATTAAATCACTTTTTCCTGAAACAATCACTTTGATGATCAGGGCTTACAATTCTGCCTCTTGCGTGATAGACGTCCCCCAAACATACCTCTGACACACTTTTCTTGGCACTCTTCCAGGTCATCAAACCTATTGTCATTTCCATAACATCCCCCGTATATAAATTCTTCACAGCTTTGAGTGTGAACATTGAAGAAAAAACTCTTTATCCTTGCTTTGCATGGGCCTATTTCGGCCTTAAATGCACAATATGGATTTATAAGTCTGAATGATGGGGACTCGAAATCTAGAAGGTAAAAATAAGATATAGCATATAATCATTCATTAACACTGTAATTATGTTCTTTGTTTCATTCACATGTCCTTGACACAGTGTCCTAATTTTAAGAAAATACACGTCAACTATACAATTTAGTTTATAGGGAACTATGATGAAAACCCTTCAAAGTTACCAATATAATAGATAAAATAAAATTCACCAAATGGCACATGTTTTACAATGCCAGTCACCTCGTCTAGGAAAACCAAGCATTTTTTTCTAGTCTCTGATTGAGAGGCTTACCTTAAATCTTAGTTAACTTAGATGAAATTGGCTAGTATTCAATTAAGGGAATCTCATTATATAGTTTTTAAGTATGTGTTTTTAAGTGATATGTGTCAATGGACAATTCTTTTGGGTTCCTCTCCCTAGGGCACAACCGTAAAATTTTTAAACAAATCATTACTTTAATATGAGAATATATTCACATTCATTCAGTTACATATCATTAGAGAAATTTCATAGGATTTTAAATTTACTGCTCTAACAGAAAAAAGAAACACAGAAATATGTATTTACCTTACCCATCTCTGGTACTTCATGGAAAGGCCCAGAACATCATGGACTTATTATGTGCCCGCTTACTAATGCTAACTCCATTAAGATGTTTAAATTAAATTTTGAAGATGTTATATAGATTACACTTACATAATTCAATATTCAAAGCTTAAAATTCGACACACATTCTCAATTCTACACATAATTTCTGATGCTGTCCTTCCCCCTTTGGTGATAACATATTATTTCTGATTTATCTTTCCACCACTTCTTTGTGTAAATGCATATATATGTATGTATGTAAATGAATGCACACACGCTTGATGTGTAAAGATGACACATTACATATACAAACATATATAAACTATTCTGTCGCTAAAAAATACTGTTATTTATCCACATAAATAAGTACGGTATCTCCCGTTATTCTGTATAGCTGAATAATATTTAATTGGCTGAAAGTACCATGTTTATGCCAGAATGTCCTATTTCTTATAACCTTTGTTGTGCCAAAAGTGCAGTGAATGACACTATATCTGTGTAGTCTCCTGCTCCCGAGTAAGTAAGAAGAGTTTGCAGTTTGAATTCTCAACTGTGGGTGGGCTGGTCCAGGGGAAATGCCTCTGTCATTCTGTTCAGTGCTGGTGCCTCCCTTCAGAGCAGCTGGACCACGATGGATGTTAGTGTCGATGGCCATAGGGCCTCTTATGCAATTAAACTCTAAACAATTTCATTTCAGCTTCATTGGAGAAAAATACTTCTCAATGTAGTTCACACTCCCATTTTTGTCATCTTGCGGGAACTTTGGTAAATTTCTCAAGAAGTTGCCACTGCTCATTTAATGCTGGGAACTCTGAGTCACGGATCTGTGACCCCATCTTTCTGTTGGTTAGCTGGTCTTTTTCCATTTGGAGGAACACTTCACAAATTTCAGTTACTAAGTTCCTGTGATATGAGCTTCAAATAGTTTTCTCCGCTTGCTATCTGTCGCCTGTTTCTTGTGGTAAAAAATTCAAAATGTAAACCTGGACAGCTGCCCTCTTTTCAAGTGAATCCCACAGTTAGACTCATTGTGCTTATGTCACAATGTTGTGCCTCCGTCAGGAACTGGTTTCGGAAAGTCATTAAAGTCACCTCGGGACCCCAGCCAGAGCGCCACTATACTCAGAACCTCTAAATGGAAGTTTGTCATCAAGTGACATTTCATCTTTTTGGAAACAAGAAAACTACTTGCACACTCAAGCGTCCTCCATGGTGCTATCCTTCTAAGTTGTGTTCAGCAGCACATCAGTTTCCATGGAATTTTCCCTGAGCATAAAACAGATTTTCAAAGCCACATGGGATTCTCTTCAACTGGCCATTACCAAAAACAAGGTTGCAGCAAAAGCTGCCTTTTTTTTTTTTTTTAAAACAAAAACTGCTTTTAAGAAAAAAAAAAAATCACTATAACCAGAGAGAGAATTTTCCTAGGTGACACCACTGGGTGCACTGACTCTCCGAATGGGAAAAATGTGTACTACAAAAGCTTTGCTCAGCAGAGCTTTTTTCCATTCTTTTATGGTGGGAGGTGTTATTTCTCATACATACACACACGTGTGTATCCATGCATATGTATATTTGTGTCTGAATATACAGAGAAAATATTAAGCCAAAACCAACTATGATTTTTTCAGATCCTTATTTATTGATATCTTACGTTTTGCTGCTAACGTATTTGATAATCCTTATCATCATGCTAAACCTTTTCTATTTTCAGTACTGACTACTCAACTGAGATTGAACCTGCTATTTTAGAGTTAAGCCACCAGATGGGAGTAGAGCACCACAAAGCAAAATTCTCCAAGTGGTAGCAATAATAACACTGCTAAAGTTGTTTACTGAGTAGTGACTATGCTTCAGACACTGTCATTAAACAACTAGATTACCCCAACAACTTTGGGGTGCAGAGGTTTTGTAGCAAGACTGATGCCCATTTTATAAATTGGAGAATGGGGTTCCAGACAGTTAATTGCACGAGGTCACACCTGTTAGCGTCAACTCACCCCAGCACTTTCAGATTTACATTGTTGGTGTAATAGTTACTCACTGGGCTGCTCAATGGTTACTTACTACGTCAGCAGTTCAAAACCACCAGTCCCTAGTAAAGTGACCAGATTTTAAGCGGGACATCATTGACTGGGGGTGGGGGTGGGGTTCTTGATTAAGATTTTGGTCTATATGAAGCAACAAAAATTTTCATAGACTACAATAATAGTGTTGTGATGTATTTATTGTAGTTTTAAAATGCCGCAGGGCATTGTTAAATTAATTTGTTAAAAAAGTGGGACATCTGGTCACATTATATCTAAGGATAAAAACAGGCCTTTCTATTCCCATCAATAGTTCCAGTCTGGGAAACTCAAATCTGTAGTTCTACCCTGTTCATTGCAATCCATTGCACAGCAATGGAGTTTGGTTGTTTGGGGATTAAATGTTACACTAACTCTTTCTCTGACATCCTTAATGACTATGTGGTGTCGCCACAGAATTGCATTACTGTAAATGTGCAGTGATTTATATAATACAATGGTAAATATTAGTAGCCAGGAGATCAGAGAAATGAATGGTGCATAGTTGGACTGATGTCCAACTTGACAAAAGAACCATTAGGTGGATCTTGGCTAAAAAGGAGAAATGGGAAAGCATTGTCAGTTCTTGTAAACACCAGACCTATTGGATCTACAGATGTTTGGGAACCCCCAATCTGTTGCCTGGAGACAACATTAAACCTTGAACTGAAAAAAAAAACAAAACCAAAAAATCTGAACTGAAACTTTCCTATGAACATGTCTTTTAACTGAACAATTAGTTGATTTGGTGACTAGTGTATGCTTGAACCTTGCACACTTGTGAAGACTTATCTAGTGCCAGCAATAATTCTAAAGGACAGCAGACACATCAGTGCAGGCTGCCTACATTGGCCATGGTTTACAAAGTTAACAATGCTGAGATCAGGGGCAGAGGAAGTGAGGTTCCTGACATTGTGTCCAGTGGATGGTCCTTGTCATTTCGTGGCACACGTAACCCTGTGAAGTGGCTGTGTGTTTTATTGTGTATATGTTCATCAGCAGAAACACGGACTGGCCAGACAGTCAGGAAGTCTTTGAGTCATCAAAATTTCCCTTCACTCATTAGAGCTTAGAGGCTACTTTGTAGTCTTTTTAAAGTTGGAGTACAGTCTTGATGGCATAAAGCAGCAAGATAACTGCTGAGTGCTTTCCCAGCTGGTTGTGGGAAAACACAGTGGGAACACATGGACCTCTTCACCCACTTCCCCTGCTGGGGTTGCCTCCTTTTCCTGTATTTTCCTTCAAATCCTTCCTCTCTCAATCCAACATACAATTTGAATTTTAGCCAGGGTTTTTTCCTTTATGGAAAACATCAATGTCCAAATTCCTTTTTTCAAAGGGCTTGTGATGGTGTTTATTTGGTGAGGGGTTATCCCCAGGAAGCTTTATCACAGCACTCTCTGTGCAAGTTCTCAGATGGCCAAACTTGGCTGAGTCCTCTTCCTCTTTGCCCGTCATCAGTATCCCATAAGTGTCTCCGTGGCTTCATTGACCATGTTATCCTAAAATAGCCTGTCTACACTTCCATCTTTCCGATGAAATGGGAGGATCCTTCGAGTCTGGCCACAGTCATCCTCAGATGCATCAGATGTCCTTCTTCAGTCTTTGAAGCAATTACTTTGAGCAACAGTTAGAGGTAGCACATAAGGATGGAATTTTAGAAGAAAGCTATCACTTCATTAATTTCTCTATTCATAATCACCTGCAATCTCTACAAATAATCTACTCATTAGCCACATATTATAATCTTTAAGAAAGACATCCACTATACCTGTGACTATGTGATCCTCAGTTCTATTTTCTGTTTTTAATGTCTTCTTGTACCAGACAGAGTTTTTCTGCATTGGAGATCCCTCGGTATTCTATCTGACTAGATCCTTGCAGAGGACTCCTATGAGAAGTCCTGACTAAGACTCAGGAGGAGAGAATGCGGCTCGTGCGCCCTCTCCTTCCCTTCTCACACACCTGCCAGCCAGGGTTCCGAGGCGTGTCCTTTGCAGAAGGTCGAAAGGACTGCTGCAATATCGAGGTGCTTGCCCAGGATGTTCCCAGAGCAACCCCAGAGTATCCCAGTATATCTTGATTTGGGTGGTAGATTGTAATGTGTTCCAGATTAGAAACTTCCCAAGAATAATGCTCCTTCTATGAAAATTAATTTTTGTATAAAATGGAAAATGATGGGTTTCAACAGATTGGAATGTTTATAAGGTTTCTTCCTGCTAACATTTACCTGCCATGCTTAAAATCTCAGCATCGTACAATTCTTCTTCAGATTCAGCAGTAAGAAGGGTAGGGAAACAGCCCAGCAACAGGATCGCAGAAGCCCACAACAGGGGTCCCTTCTTCCATGTGCAGTCCATCTGTAAAACAGAGCATCCAAGGTCATCTAGGCGGCAGCATCCATATATATATTTCCAGATGCAAAATTTTGACTTTTCTTTTTTTGGGGGGTGGGGTGGGGGCATGACTGCCCTCAGGTGGTGGGAGTAGGAGGCCCAGCCTTTGCTCCAAGGAGCTAAAATCGAACCTCCATCCCAGTGGGCCACAGTCCCGCGCACAACCACTATGCTACCGGGGCTCAGCCCAAATTTTGACTTTTCAAATGTGTTCCCACATCTCTCTCTCCACATCTTCCATGAGCCATACTTATAGCACCAGTATGAGATTCACAATTATAGACATACATAAATGGACTAGATAGGTTAAACACTTAAGAACACTGGTCATATTTCAGACTTTAAAAAGGAAATTAGGATGACAGAATTGAGAAACATGGATAAAGATGTGTCTTCATATGCATATCTGTTTTCTGCAACTTTCTCATATTTTTTTCCTTAATTGGAACTGATTATCTCTTTAATTTTCTTCAATTTTCTATGATTCTCCAATTCAATAGTTTTTTTTCAGTCTCAATTCAACATTTTAATTCCCAATTCCGCACTCTCTTTGTCCTGATACTCTTAAATGAAACACATTTTCAGAGTTTTCATTTCCTTTATGGCCTATTTGTTTTTATAACCCAGTTCCTAACCAGGTTTTCTATGAGATAACAAGGCCACAGACCTGCTGACAAAAGGAATGCTTGACATTCCAGCCAAGCCAGTCAGCAGTTCCTCCCCTTCACTCCTCAGTTATTATCGCTTCTAGGGAGGATCACAGAAACGTGACTGCGGGCACTAAGCCAACACTACTGAACTCTGAGGGACACAGGGTCCAGCTGCAGAATGAGATGTCCTGTTTCACACTGACATAAAGGTACACAGCCCCAAATAATGGGCAAACACACCTAATTTTTTAGATCATTGGTGGTTCAAACAACTCATCACAATCCATCCATTCATTCATTTTATGTCAAACACATTTTGTGCATTTGTTGCCTTCATCAGTCTCAAAATATTTGCTTTCTACTTAAACCTCTCTCTCTGTTTCTCTATCTTCTCTCTGTCTCTCCGAATTTATAGATAAAGGGGAATGTGCAATGCTCGTGCAGCACAGCAAGAGGGAAAAGAAGGGGAGAAGGTTCGTTCTCAGCTACTGGCACCATGTGAGTAAAGGAGTGGTCCCCCGCTCACAGAGGCCCTTCAGGACACACAAGGTCTGCTTCATAGGGCGTCCAAGGCCACAAACCATCATCTAAGCAGATAGACTCATCTGCAGCCCTCAATGTGGTTGGTGGGTTCGAACCATGGTCTTTCCGTTTGAGTCTTTCGGATGTATAATTAATTCCTCTTTGCATCAAGGGCATGAAAATCACGAGTGAAATGTATAACTTACATCCTCACAACACTTTGGCAAGATTTAAATGTCACACCTTTACTCAACAACCATGGTAGACATCTCTACCTTGGAAACAATTTTGCTCTGACAATGTGCCTTGATTGATGAACTGCTCCCATGGATGGATGCAGCTTTACGGACGGCAGAACCAAACGTGCCCTGTCTTGTGCCTTCCTGCCTGTTGGAGCATGTTTATATCAACCCATCTCATTTGGTTCCCAAGCATGAGGTTCTGTTTCACTGATTGATCCTTTCTGATACTGTCTTTAAAGCAAGAGCAGCGGACAATGTTCTATTGTGAGCCACGGGAAGCTACTGACTAATTTAGGGAGGAAGATTGCACGGCCTTTCGTCCTAGACTGTCTTCGTCTGCAGGCTCAGCTAACTCACCGGCTCTGGGAGATCTCCCTAGTGTTTGAAATACTAGCAGCCTTGAGTATCATAGCAACATGTAACTATAAGTGTCAAACGTAGGCATATATGTATCTCTAGATAGCTAGCTTCTTCAAAAAAAATCCTGGAAATGAATGACAAATGAATTTTCCATGAATGTTTAGAAGGCCCCCTTCTCCAATGTATTTATGAGTGCAGTATCTAGCATTGTAAACAGTCTGTAATCCCGAGGTCTATCAATTAATGTTCTACTCTACATTTAATTTTTGAAACTATTTTCAGAGACTCTTCGATTCCTATTAGAGTTTTGGAGATGCACACATTCTACTTATATGCATTTAGCGCGTAGTTAGTGGCCAACACTGAAAGTGGGTAGGTAAGAATGAAGGGCTCTGATTCCTTCTTGTTTTTTTGTTTTTTCTTAAAAGAGAAGACCTAACGTCTAACCCGCCTTCAGTAGCCCAGACTTTTAGCGGCTGCAAGATTTAGGAGCCAGCTCAGAGAAGTCAAGAGGTGTTCACGCCACTCCTTCTGAAGCAGTCAGAGCAACCGAAGAAGCGCTGGGAAGATCCATGCAGGTGTCTTCAAAGCAAGTGGCGCTGGCGCTGCAGGTGCCCACCCTCCTGGCATCTGCTGCCTTGTTAGCTTTTGAGCTGCAGTCAGTCCAGCTTTCACCACATGGCCCAATACTTGGTTTCTGGCATTCTCTGGGCTTCACAAGCTAAGGATTCATTCAAAAACAAGAAAATGACAGAAAGCCTCATGGCCCAGGCTACAACGGTGTGAGAATGGCAATCGTTGGTTTACATTTGAAACAAGTGCCATCCACAGAGCCCCACGTTTCAGGGGGAGCCATGGGGGAAACACAGGGATTTAGGGGGCTCGATTGCACCTCGGGGCAGCCCTGATGGGGCAGTAGTTATGTGCTGACCATTAATCGTGAAGTCATTAGTTTAAACTCATCAGCTGCTCCCTGGGGAAAAGGATGATGCTTTCTACTCCGATAACCAATTACAGCCCCGGAAACCCACAGGGACAGTTCTCGGGTCCTAGGATCCCTCGGAGTCCCCAGGAAGGGGGTTTGCTGTGGTTTGGTTGCTCTTCTGAATAGACACAATCTCAGAAACACTGTGTGAAGACACTGTCTAGAGCAGCAGATCTCAATCTTCCAAGGGCCGCAACCCTTTCATACAGTTCCTCATGTGGTGGTGGACCCCCCCCCCCCAACCATAACATTATTTTCATGGCTGCTTCAGACCTGTAATTTTGCTACTGTTCAGAATGGGGTGACTCCTGTGAAAGGACCGTTCGACCCCCAAAGGGGTGGCCACCCACAGGTTGAGAATTGCTGGTATAGAGTCAGGAGAAGTCAAAGTTGACACCATGGCAAGGGGTTGGGGTTGTGGGCATTTGGAACGTGTCAGCAAGAGAATGTTGTGGCGGTCAGTCTCGGTAAAGATGGCCTCCTTGCTCCTCCTTGGTCACAGTGGGCTGGTTCCTCGCTTTTAAACTACGAGGGAGAATCGACGTGGTGGCATCCTGTTTGGCTGCGTTGTCCAAAGGGTGGGTGAGTGAAGTAGCCCTGTACACTTTAATCTACCTATGCGATAGAGGCCAGAGCATGGGATGGACTACACCTTGGTCTGCTCACTGCAAAGTTGGCCTTTGAAACTGCAGCGATTCCATGGAAGATGAGACTTTGAGACTTTCCTCTTTTAAGATTTATTGCATCGGAAAACCACAGGGGCAAGTTGATCCTGTCTTCCAGGGCTCTTATGATTTGAAATCAATTCCATGGCAATGAGCTTTTTGGTTTTTTTTTTGTGTGTGTGTGTGGTTCCTGAGGGAAAAGGAGGTTTGGTTCTCAGAAGAAAGTGATTTGTCTTTGGAGGAAGGAAAGAGTATTGGGATGGTAAAATTATATGGTTCTACTAAAACCAACTAGTTACTTAATGGCCAATAGACAAGTGAAATTAAATTAGATTATTATTGTCAACTCTATCTTTTCCACAAGGTTGCCTGACAAATGTGATCCAGGGCGCTCTAATTCAGTACCTATGAATAACTGAAGACTGACTTGGGCATATTACTGACAAAACAGCACAACTTATAATTTGCTGAAGTATAATTTGTGGAAATCAACTAGCGTAACCTTATCTTATTACTTATATAATTCACATCCAATCTAAAGTGTATATTGGCTTACGCCTACTTTGTATGAAATTGAATTGCTGGGAGTTCACAGATCTAATATGAAAGAGACAAATTTTGTAGGGAAAAAAAAACACAACAGGAAATAAGCTCATGACCAAGTTGCCACTATTATTTAAACAGCATACAGAAAGCACCAAAGCTAATATAAACGGGATTTCATTGAAAGTAAAAATTTTCATTCCTCCATACAAGTACTATTACGTCACCAAAAAGGCAGGAGGCATATTGCCTTTTTCAGAAAACATTTGAACTTTACATATCTAAGAATTTATATTATAAATATATAAAAAACTGTAAATCACACACTATTAAAATGAGGAAGACTTGAACAGCTTAAATAATATACATGTGACCCAACAGCATATGAAAAGATGCTACACCTTGTTAGTTATCAGGGAAATGCAAATGAAAGTTATTGTAAGAGGGTATAAGAGTAAGGACTGAGCCCCGGTGGCGTAGTGGTTGTGCGCGGGACTGCGGCCCACTGGGACGGAGGTTCAATTCCCGCAGTGGGGCTGGGCCTCCTACTCCCACCACCGGAGAGCAGTGATGCCCCCCCCCCAAAAAAAAAGAGTACTTGAATAGTAGTTACAATTACGAAGAAAATCTCACAATCTCAGTGTTCGCAAGGATGTGAACCTTTGCATTGTTGGAGATGTTGATACAATCATTTTGAAAAGTGTTTTGCAAGAAACAAAAACAAAACTTTGGAAATACTGAAATAGAATAATAAAGAATCATACCGCAGTTAAGCAAAAATTACATATCTTAAAAGTAGTAGAACTAAAAGTAGGCTGAACTTACAACACTTCACAGTAGCACTCAGTGACAGAGACTTTCAGGAGATTAACGCCTGCAGCAGCATGGAAAACTCATGTTCAGTGTGGTGGGAAAAGGGTGGACTATTACACACAAGGTCACCCATTCAAATCTGCTGCAAGGATGCGGCTATCTTCCCAGTGAAGATTCCTAACTGTGGAAATCCCACTGAACACTCATGTTCTGCCCCCCAGGGTTTTAATGGATTCAAATTAAATACGTGGCAGTTAGTTTGCATTATGGTAGCTCCAGAGTTTTTCCAGAAAAAACAACCAAATGTGCAACTCAGTGATCTTAAGTGCTTCTATAAATCAAAAGGCAGTCTAGAAGTCTAGAAGTCCGAGCATACTGCCCTTCTTGAAATTTTTACAAAGTGACATTTAAACTATATCTATTTTGGAAAGCTATGTTCAATTTTTGGTGTGCATGAGCATTGACCCCATTGGCATATCGACAAACAAAATACATCCCTAATAATTGATAAATCAATAATTATGTGTCACTTATTGGTGGGGGTGGGTAAAAAGGGTTTGCGAATTGATAGGGAAGCTGTGAGTGTGGTTTGCTTTGACTTTACACACCTATTGTGGAATCCTAGTGGCATACTGTTTAAAGCACTTGGCTGATAATTTAAAGATCGACAGTTCGAGCCGAGCCCCGGTGGCGTAGTGGTTGTGCGCGGGACTGCGGCCCACTGGGACGGAGGTTCAATTCCCGCAGTGGGGCTGGGCCTCCTACTGCGACCACCAGAGAGCAGTGATGCCCCCCCCCCCAAAAAAAAAAAAAAAAAAAAAGATGGACAGTTCAAACGCTTCATCCGGTTCGAGAGAGAAAAGAGCTGGTGATCTGCCCCCAGAAGGATGCCAGAGAACTCCGGGGCAGGACTGCGTCCAACACTCTCTCCCCACCAATTACTGAGGGCCACCCAGCAACAGAAAGCTCGGCTCTCTGATCAACCAGATGCTATGGGACCATTTTAAATACGATCGTTCCTGCAATTACCCACAGGTACTTGGTTGGATACTGGCATTCGAAAGCACAATCTGGGGCACAGATGATGGCTGGGGTGTCATTTATTTTTACAAAGTTTCACTGCTGATATCTGAGGTCAATAAATACCTTGTCCAAAAAAGAAAACTTCATATTGTTTACTTCTGTTTTTATAGGGCACAAAGAAAAGCAGGAGAGAAAACCAAATTAAACTAAAAGCTGTCAATCAGAAATAGAAAAGAGAAAGACCTTGGAGAACACTTCCAATTTTCTGCTCAGCGGGGGCCACTGTGGCCCTTCCCATGGTATTTATTACTCCCATCCACTCACTGGGACTACTCTCCATGGGGCCTGCCCTTCTTCCGCCGTTCTTCCGCCCACAGGAACCTATTAGTTGTCATAGCCTGAACTCACATGTGTTCTTGGCTGTGTTTCATATCAGCACACCAGCACACACCAAAGATGGTGAATGAAGAAAAGAAACAGGAGAATAAAACTAGGGAAGGAGGGAAAGTGGCAGACAAAAGACCTTAGGAGAAGTCTGAATGAAAACCAAATATCTCCTTTTTTTTTTTGGTCTTGTTTTTGTCTCTTTTAAATTTTGAAGGTCACTTTTTGTAACTAATGGTCTCATGTAAACATCTCTGAAGTAGTTACAATATGGAGCAAGGTCTAGTACTGTTTTTTGGGTTCAATACATTTCCCAGTAGACTCCTAATTCTTGTTCCAGGATGGAAGTTTACTGAACTCCCATAATCTTAGTGAGAGTCTTGAGAGATGAGTTTTTCTCAGGGAAAGGGCATTTTTGGAATAAATACATTGTGGGAATGCAAATGTTTGTGCAGTTTCCCAAGGGAGAGCTAAGACTGGATAACTGTGCATTTATTTGGCACATTCCACACCCTAACAAGTCAGTGCTCAGCCCTCTTAATTAACTAACCTATGGGTAGGACATTCCTTAGCCATTGTGTCATCATTCTAACCATTATTTTGGAATCAAGATTATTCATTCATGTTTAAGATTAATATTAGCATCAAATGAAATATCCTGTCTATATGTACTTACTCTAAGAAATGATATTAGAAGCAAAAATACAAACACAGGTGCTTCAAACTGTTCAGGGAAAATGAAATTTAAAAACATAATTGAATTTTTCCTAGACATATGTGAAACCCCCTCACTTGAGTAGTATTTAAAAAGTTGTGTCCTGATCTGTGTGCCTTAATGAGCACCCTTGGCAGCCAACAGGGCAGGATAAAGAGGCAAGTCATTTATTTTCCAACTTGACATGACCAGATAGCAAGTGACAGAGAAAGAACTGGTTTATCCCAGAGCCTTCTTAAAATAAACAACGTGGAGGGAATAGAGACCAAAGTCCAATCAGCAGAACATCAGTTCAAAATATGCACATTAATCATATTTTTCTTTGAAATGCTATGTCTTTGTGACTTGAGAGGAAATAGTTAAATGACATCACCAAAGTGAGAAAAAAAAAAAGGTCTTTCTCATCTGCCTACATTATTGTCAACCTCTGGCTCATATTCTACTTTTCAGTTTTAAGTGGCTATTTATTGATATAAAGCTAGTTCCAATGTGCTAAACAAGTAGTTGGGGGTTAATTAGTGGCTTAACTTAATGTGCAGCAATGATGTCAGTCTCCTTCAGACAAATACAAAAAAGTTAAATGAATACAAAACATTTCTGCTTAAAAGAAATGAATGAGAGTAAACTCATTGACTAGCAAAAAAAAAAAAAAAATTCCATCCTGCTACAACCATACATGCAGAAGAAGTTGCTTTAGGACCCAAACGTCCGTGAGCACATTAGAGAAGGGCATACGTCCTGTAAAATAGAGGGGGACAGAGGTACTGAACCTTGTGCAGTTCACCCAGCACTCAAAGTCTGATCAATAGTTAGGACACCCCTCAACAAGGCACAGCTGCACTTGAACACTAGTCAAGTGTATTATCATTTTCTCTCAATAATTCAAAGAAAATAGAAACCACATGCACCCACATTAAAATAATTGTCGAATCAAGTGAATGAAAACTAGAGTTGGCAAGATCAAATTCCTAACTCAGTTGAGCCACTTAAAACTTAACTATAGTCAACTCTTGAATTATTTGGGATTAGTTTTCTTATCAGAGATTAAGTCTTTATATAAAAGTTCTCCCTCCATGCCTACTTTTCTATCATTCCAACAATACAGAGATGGGGAAACATCTTTCAATTTAATAATAATTATTAATAGTAACAATAGGATGATGAAATACTTGTCTCTACTCGTAAACTTTTACTATTGTTTTATTTTTCTCATTTATAGCTCACAGAAAACCCAGTGAGAGTTAGGTGCCAGTCTCTTTTGGCCCCTAATTTGTTCCTAAAGGAACTGCGGGAGTGCTGGGTTACAAGCTGGAGGCCAGCCTGCTGGTCTGCAGTGTGAACCCAGAAGCTGCTCCGAGAGAGACAGAGGAGCTATCTGCTTTCCTACAGCATTACAGCCTCGGAGAAGAAAAGAGGCAGTCCTCTGGCCTCTATGATTTGGGTTTACTTGATGGGAGACAGTGGGCTTTTTCATAAAGAGGCAGTCCTCTGGCCTCTATGATCTGGGTTTGACTTGATGGCAGACAGTGGGCTTTTTCATATCTCACATGTGCTCTAAAATCATCTTACACCTGTCCTAAAATCCTTCCTCAGGGAGTTAAGATCTCTGTGTCTGTTCAGTCTTGTACCATCCTCAGTTGTTCAGTTTGAAGCCCCTGGGACCACCGTTGTGTTCCTTTCTGTGTCCAGGGTCTGCCTCACATGCACTGCACTTCAACACTACCATGCTTCATGGCCTTTTTCAGGGACTGAGCTTTCCTGATAACAGGTCAAAAATAAATGTCTAAGTGACATTTTGGCTGCATTCCTTCTAAGATGGATTTGTTTGACCTTTGGGCAGTCCATGGTATTGCCAACACTCTTCACCAGCATAAAAATTAGAATTATTCTGTCTTCTTTCTTTGATGCCCAACTTTCACATGCAGTTGAGGCAACTGAAAAATACCCCAGGTTGAGTCAGGTGCACCTTAGTCTGTGTGGCACTCAACTGGTGTCCATTTGAGGATTAAGAGGGTAAGGGTGATGGCTAGCCTGCCAATCTGGATATAACCAATAAGACCTCTGCATGGGCATGGCCTTCTCCCAAGGATTCTGGGAAATGTAGTAATTCCTTCTTGGAAGTTGAGATACTATCTCTCTTGGTTCACTTCCTCAGAGACTTTCTACGACAGCCCTCGCTTGGAGTCTCTCTACTGACAAGACTGACTTCCTGAGGAGAAGCCACTTAGACCTACCCTGATGCTGCCAGAAACCTGGACCTAGAAAAGCCACGTGGAGAACTCTGCTAGTGATGAGATGCTTCTACCACCACTGACTTTGCACCCACAAACCTGTGATCTACCTGCATTCAGCGCCATTGCATGTGTTTTGTGAGTCTGAAGAGGACTTTATAGATTGCTATGAGGCATGTGGGCTAATATTGGACTCATGTACTTATCTGAACTGGGCTGGAATGTTTTTCTCAATGTTCAATGTTTTTCTCAATGCTCTAGTATATAAACATCTACTTTATATGCATGTGTACTTATGAATTTGTTTCACTAGTCTACCCGGATTAACACAATCCTCCATGTAACAATCTTGCTTTTCAACACTTTGAAGAGGTCTTGTGTGGCAGAAATACTCAATGGGACATATTGTTTGATTTCTTGATTGCAGCCTCCATGAATATTGATTGTGGATTCAAACAAGATAAAATCTTTGTCAACTTCAATCTTTCAACATTTATCATCATGTTACTCATTGATCAGGTTGTGATAATTTTTACTTGTTTTCTTTTATGATGTAAATTTTTTTTAATATTCCACACTCACCCTACATCATTTGATGAATGAAAGAAAAAGAGTTTCCAAAAACACTCTTTAAAGAAACAGTCTCTAAGTTATAGAGTACATATCCCTGACTCTGGATTAAATATTTAAAATCATTATTCTACATTATCAAATTGTTTACAAAAACATTGCTGATTAAAGAATATTTGAATATTAGTAGAATTAAATTTACACATTCATCTATGGATTTATCAGTGTCATATGTGGTTACAGAAAGTGTCCATAGGATTTGAAAAAGCAATAGTCAATTTACAAAGGAAAAACATATTCCAAATCATGTTAGCAAATGGGTTATTTGGAATTCCAAGTGCACATGCATGGGTGGTGTATGGGACTACTTGATGGGCTACTAATGACAAGATCAGTAGTTCAGTCCCACCAGCTGGTCAGAGGGAGAAAGATGGACTTTCTGCTTCCTTAAAGATTTATAGTCCTTTTACACTTACCCCTTTCTCTACTGTTGTTTATCCATGGAAATAGAAAACACTACTGTACACATTACAGAGCAGAAGCACATCCATATCAGTCAATCCTTGTTACCTGAAATGAGGAAGACTGTTTTCCTCGCAAGGTAGCTATCTGCACTAACTATCAAAAGTTACTCAAAAGTTGTGTTTAAAAAGTAGAGATAACTCCTGCTAATAGTTTTAAATACTAAGTAATCTAAGCTCCTTAATGTGAAATATGTAATATTTGTGAGCAGTTATTATTAAGAATTGGCAAGCTCAAAAATCAGTGATTTTTCTCCAACTGGAGCCAATGCCTCTAGAAACCACACACACAGAGACCAGCCCCCAGCTCCCCCCAAAAAAGAACCCAATTCCATCAAGTTGATTCTGACAAATAGGTACTTTCATAGGGTTTCTGAGACTATACATATTTATTGGAACAGGACAGACTCTTTTTTTCTCCCATGGAGTGGCGAGTGGGTTTGACTCTGTGACCTTACAGCTAATAGCCTAATGCTTACTCACAGCGTGACCTGGGCTCCTAAAATACCATCCCAGCACTGACAGTATTTTGAGAAGAGTAGATGTGGCTTAAAAGAAAGACATTGCTCATTTTACTTTTTGGAATAATAAATATGAGTGCCTCCAAGTCAGATAACAGAAAAAAAAAAAATAGAACAGGCAGTAAGTGTGAAAAACAGGGTTTATCCTCAAATAAAAAAAGCACATTTTGATCATTGGCTATGTTCACAGGATTCCTAAGCATCTTTAACACTACCAACATCAACCATTCATTATTTTCTTCATCAGTAACCATTAATGATTTGAGTTTAATTTACTAAATAAAATGAGTTTAGTCAACTGACACATCTGTGTGTTAAATCACAAAATAAGATCCAATAGATGATATCCTATGTGGGTCAAAATTCAAGATACTGAATTATACATTCCTATAAAGAATGGATGCCATTAATGGTAGAGAGTTGTCAACAGGAAGCGCTTGTGATCTGGAAGATGCATTACAAGAATAGTAAATTTTCAAAGACTTTTGAAGTTGCAGATATAAAACATGCTACCATAGGCCCCGGAGTGGGCAGAGCAGAATGAAGAACAGCTTGTACATAAGGACGCTGAATGAATGGGGTACTGCACACGCATCATACATTTCTCTGAAAGGAGAGAGAGAGAGAGAGACCCATCTAAAGGATAGTACATCATGGCTTAGCGTTTAACACTCCCAATGATATTGAGGCCAGAAGATTAGGAAGTGCTCTGGACTCATCAGTGCCCTCACTTCTCACAGCCCTCAGGCTGTTTCCTACACAAACCGACTACATGGAACAGTCTGGACCGACTCTGTGGGTCTCTGAAATCATACATCTTTATAGAAGGAAAACGTTCACATTTCCACCTTGGACCAGCTGGTGGGATTGAACTCCTGATCTTGTGATAACCACAACACGACCAAGGATCCTCATTGTCATCATAGAGGTAACTCCTGCTAATATCTCATATCCTATTTTATAACACCAAACCCATGCAGATCAGAGATGAAACAGAAAATCTGCAACAGTTTAATTACAAAGGCTTAAAGAAAAGTAAAAATGTCAAGACTTGTCACAAGTCAACAAGACTACAAACACTGAGAGTTTAAATAAGACAGATTAGAAACCATGCATGGCGTTTAGGGACACAGACACCATCAGTAATTTATGAAGGAGGATAGTGGGATTGGTGAGTGTAGCAGTGGGTGAACTGGGGAGGGAGTTAGAAGAACTGTTATAAAACATTATTTTATAAGTAGAATCGCCTTCTATTGCTAAATTTGTGATGAAAAAGAAGAGCGGGTTATGGAAGGGAAAAAATGTGTGATGCCTGTAATTTTACACTTTTGAGTTCCTAATAGCATTTACAAGAAAAGAACTGATAAAAAAATTAAGAAGTTAAAATTAAGTATTTTTCTTAATAAGAAAATTAAGAAAATGAACATGGAAAGCAAGCGAGTGTCAACAACAATAACAACAACAACGCACTGCCATCAAGTCAGTTCTGATCCTAGCAGCTCTGTGGACAGAGATGAACTGCCCTGAGGGTTGCTGAGGCTGTCAATATTTACAGAAGCAGAACATCGCGTCTTTCATCTCCAGAGCTTCTGACATGTTCAAACTGCCAACGTTGTGTTTCGCAATCCAAAGGATACCTTGCTAGGACTCCTTAAGGTACAACATGGGAGGACTGACAACGAGGTTTGCGCACAGACCTCAGGGACCTAAGCGAGATAGTTCTATGTTGCATATAAAACCAAATCAAACATCGATTGATAAAAAGGATGCAGAATAGACAGGCTTTCATGGTATTCTACTCCAGCCACCCATTCAGCTCGCAGCACTCTGTAGGTCTGAGACAACTGCCCCTTCAGCCTCTGAGTGGATCTGAATGAACCATGGGCCTTGCAGTTAGCAAGTCAAGGCTTAACTCGCTGTACAATCCAGGGCTGCGGAAGTCTTTAGCGTTGTCCTTAGGAGTTAATGACCTCACAAGTTTGGTCAGTGCAATGCATAGAGGAATCTTTATGTTAATCCCTCCAAGCTGATATGAAGGTTAATCAATACTGTGGTGTTTGAAACACGAAATTCATTCATTTGGAATTTTGATGACTTGAAAATCAAATTCAAGGTGTCAACAATATTTCTTCCTTCCTGAACCTCAGGCTAGGGTATCACCAGGGTCTGTGCCACCTCCTGAGAAAATGCATGGTATTACTATGGGTGACTATGTTGACTATTAATTTTACATGTAGAATCATATGTAGTAGACATAGTGGTAAATTTCTTAAATGTAATATTTCTTAGTTGACATGAATGCTAAAAACAAAATTCTTTTGTAAACTCTTTCTACATTGTATTACATTTCATAATGTTGATAATTGAGTAAGCTCATAATTAATAAACATTTCATAATTTTTATTTAATACATATTAATGATGTTAAGTGTAACATTATTAGCTTTCCCATTGTTAGCAACTGGGAAGTCTTTTTAAAATGTTTCCTCTTTTGTTTCTTTTAATGCTATATCATTCTCAAAAACATTATTAATATATATGTTAACAAATAACCAAATACTATGCTCTTATGTGTAAAATATCAGATAATTTGGCAAGTTCATTGACAATTGAACCATTTACAGCAACACAAACAATAGCACATTGTATAAGCATGCACAGACACAACCATGTGATTCAAAGTGTCATTATAATTGGTTAATAATGATGCCTCTAAGCAGAGAGCCATGAAAGGTTCAAAAAATAAAGGTACATAGAGTTTTACCTTTATAGACGTATTGATACATGTAAGCTGGGCTTGGGGAAGGAAGATGAGGCAGCCTGCTTCCTTAAAGATTTAAACCCTCTGACACTCAATGGTAGCCCTAATCCAGAAACAACCAATTACTAGGACAGGGCCTTGCTCCATGCTTTCCCTCATGAGGGGATCCCTGAAGATGCTGGTGGCACAGCAAAGTGTGGGAAAGAAAGAAGATGACTTCTGGCTCTCAGAAAGAATATTGTCTGGGGTCTTAAAGACGTCTTAAAACAAGCAGCCATCTAAGTGAGGCGTCAGCTAAGTTCACACAAAAGAAGCAAAGCCACGTGTGTGATACAAAGATGGTAAGTAATAAAACCCAAACCTGGAGGAGAGAAAGGCATAAGGGTCTGAATTCTTACTACCTAGTAATTTGCAGAAGGCAATGAATGACAGTGAATACCCAAAGGCCATTCACAGGGTCTCCCATGCTGATTAAGCCTTTAAATAAAAGGTCTTATTATCAAAGTGCATTGTAGAGTGAATTACTGTAGCTCTAGTTAGGTCAAATGTGACATATTGTCATTTGATCTCCCTCTTGCTACAGTGTATAGTTGTTCCTATTTTTAAAATATAATTTCTACTTGGCTGACAATTGTGCTTTTTCTGTTTCATTCTGATGTTGTTGTTGGGCTGTTTGTGCTTCCTTTTGATTTTGCATGTTTTTTTGGTATATGAATCAAGTATAGGTAAATCTAAAAATCAACAACTGGTGAAATATATTAAAAGGGACTTGACGGAGGAAGTGGGCAGGAATGTAACACTAACAAGTAGAAAGCAGGAGAACGCCCTGAAGTGGAGAGGGGTGACAGCTGCACAATTCTTCACACTGTGATTGAACTAGTGAAATGTATGATGGGTTCCTTTTATGTCGGTGAAAAAGTACGTGGGCTAATTCAGTTTTTTTTTTTTTAAGACAAAGTTTCAAAAACCCACAAGAGTAATTCTACTCTCTCCTATGGTCTCTTTGTGAGTCAGAATTGACACGATGGCAATGAGCTTGGTAGTTTTTGTTGTTATAACTAACTACAGGATTATTTTTCTTAAAAAACAATGCATTTATGCTTACATAGTCATCCCCCTTGATTCTGCGGCTTCCTGAGAGACTGTGTGCTACAGCAAGAAGTTCTGGGTTTGCCACAACTTTACTCCAACTTGTATCTCCACCTGCACGTGGGAGGCTGAATAATGTGAGTAATTTGATTTTAGATGTAGGATGATTCAGATAACTTACTTCAAACAGAAATATAGCTATAATTTCTAGTATTAATGAGACAATTTATCCCTAAGTATGGTAAGTACAATGCTTTATTTTCTCAGAATAATTCTATTAGTACAAATATATCTTAGAGCAACGGATCCCTAGATTCATAACTCTATGGGAAAGAATTTGGGAGATGAAGTACTAAAAGGATGGAGTTTAGTTCAATATTGAGATGGCAGCTCATTCTGACTACACCCATATCAGCTGATAACATATTGCATTTAACATCTCTGAATCACCCATGTAAATGAACTTGAAACTCTTTGGGGCTGAATCAATGTCTTCTAGGCATCATTAAAGTGCTGAATTTGAGCCCTATCCATCCAGACACTAACTACAATGTCAGCCTCATAAAGTTATTTGAGCGACAGGCCTAAGGAATGACCGACAATTGCTTCCATTTACTTTTATTCATCAAACACAGTGAATACACTTCTTCTTACAGAGTCTACATTGGGCATTCAACTTGGTTAAACTATTAAGCTTGGTTAGAAATAGTTTAAATGCTTTTTTAAAAATTCTTCTGATTAATTTAAAAGCACTTTGTCTAAAATTTCCACTCCCTCCTAAGCAACTTCTATTTCACACTTAACCATATATCAGGAATCAGATGTTTTATATGTGTAAAATGCCCATAGGATTGTTGTCAATCCAGATTGACTCAGTAACAGCGAGCTTGGTTATATGAGTTTGGCTTAGCTTTAAATATTTCATAATCAATATTTAATTGTTTGGCATATATATATTTCATATTGTTTTAGCCTTTTGATGGACTTTATTTTTTTCAATTCCAAATGACTTTATCATTGGTTTTACTTGCACAAAAATATAATTTTAAATAAGTATACCCATCCTAGGTTTTTATAGATTAGTGTAAATATGGTGTATTCTCTATCTTTGCATATTTCTCATTTGAGGATTATCTTATATCTATATTAATAAACCTTTAAGTTTACATTACCTCTCATAGATGTTCTGCCAGAAAAACTAAAAATGCTTTTTGTGTTTATATTTTACTTTGCTTAATATCTATTGTATGGCTTCAGCTTTACTAATCTCCTTTGCTGTACTGTATAATTTATTAATAATCTCATTCTGTATTTTTTGCAACAGATACTGTAGTATCTGAAACTTTTCTGAAAGTTTACATTGTCTTTTATTTACTCACTTTTCACACTCAATATTTCCTTTAACTTCTAGATCATAGAGGTTACAGCTACAATTCCAGTTTTACTACCCTTGTCTTTGAATTCTCTTTTCTCTGTCATTTCTGTGTTCATTTCAATTGTTTGATTGATTTGTCTTTACTTTGGTTTATATTTTTTTCCTTCTTTGCATGTCTAGTAATTTTCATTTAGGTGCCCAATGTTGTGAATTTTACTTCATTGGGTGCTAGAATGCAAATACTCGTGAGCCCTATTTAATATAGTTAAAATATATGGAAACACTTTTGTATCTTGGCCTTAAATTTTGTTGGGCAGGGTCATAGCCATACTTAATCGATGGTAAATTTTTCCCTCACTACTGAAACAAATCTCCTCTGCCTACTCTTCTTTTCATGGCCCCATAATTAATCATTTTGCCACTTGGAAAAATAACTAATTCCCAAGCCTGTGTACACTCCTGGCCCTGGCCTCTGTCATCCTGTTAAGACCTTGCTTTGTCTCAACCTGGGCCAGTTCAGTCCCCACCCCTCTGAGGAAATCACTGAGTATATGAATGCCATAGCAACATGTGGGGAAGAAATTACATGGTGTCCCAATATCAGAAAGAGCAGTACCTGACATACCTGGTGGGTATGAACCATTGACCTTGTTTGTAGCCTAACCTCTTGAGTCATGAGGGTTCATTAGTGCTTTTTAATTAGTGTCATTGTTCCAACAATGGAAATCCCATGGAATCCCAAAGGGGAACTCAAAGAGAGGAAAAAGGACAGATTCGACATAAGTGACGCATTTTGATTACTGTGGGTTCTGGAAAGAGGAGTAGGGATAACGAGGAAGTGCTCAGCCTACTGGTCCTACTGGCGGTTGAATCTTAAGATTCTGGTTCTCTATGTTAGTGACCACTGGAAAAAATGAAGATCACCCCAAGGAAGTGGTCTGAGGATCTGGGAGAATTGAGAAAGATGTCCTAGCATGACGGAGCTCTCTGGCATAAACATGAGATTTATTATCTAGAAACAAGAATCTTCGTAGTTACTCCATGTCCACAGAATTCCCCTAAAGCGGACAGTAACAATCAGAAAAATATTACACTTCCATATTTTTCTAAAAGGTCTCAGGGGGCTACCTGTGATGCCTTCATTTTCTTCTTTTATTTTTTTAAACAAAGAGGCAACGCTTCAAGGAAATCCCCCATATAAGGTACTTGGTTTGAATGGTACCAAAAATAATAATGAAAAGGTCTTGCAGATTATCTTTATTAACAGATGAGCTGGATTGTGTAAAAGTCATTATTAATCTTTCCACATAGCAAAATACACATGTTGGTGGTATAGCTAACCCCCCTTAATCAGTCATCTTATTCAAATATTAATATAGGCTGGAATAGAATCCTTTTAAATGGCTAAGTATTTCCATTTATTTTTTGTATTGTCTTTGTTTTGGGTAAGTCTATTTACTTGCATTTTTACCACCTACTACGTAGTGTCAGTTAGAATCTCTCTTAAAAGTTTGTGACACAGAATAAAATAAGCCAATCAGACATAAAGAGTTTCAAATGCATATATTATTTGGCTAGGATTGTGCTAGAAATTAGGGGAATAAATTAATTCTTTTGAGCTTGGCCATTTTCCTCTACTAGCTTACCATTCTGCCCACTTATCTTCAGAATTTGGGTAACATAGAAAAAGTAAGATTAGGGGCTGAGCCCCGGTGGCGTAGTGGTTGTGCGCGGGACTGCGGCCCACTGGGACGGAGGTTCAATTCCAGCAGTGGGGCAGGGCCTCCTCCTCCCACCACCAGAGAGCAGTGATGCCCCCCCAAAAAACAACAACAACAAAAGATTAGAAATGTAGTTCCTGAGAAAGCAGAAATTGATCTCTTGAAATCATAGATTAATATGCAAAATCATATTCATTTTATGTATTTTTAATTACAATTTATTACTTTATAATGGAATGTCCTTTTCCAAATAGATGTTTGTCTCATAAAAACAGGAAGTATTGATACTGAGAACAAATACCATTGATCACAGAAGTGATTTTATCAGGACACCTATATCAAAGGGTGTGCTCACCTAAGTACTGGAGATAAAACGAATGATTTACTAATATTCAAAATTATCCTTAAGTAATGTCCAATTCAGCATACCTAATAGAAAGGGGACAACCAAATGATAGTGTTCTATATCCTTAAAATTTCCAAGATTCTACAACCACCTAAAATCAAGCTTTGTTAACCCCTAAAAATATGCCTAATTTTATTAGATGATAGGTCTGACATTCAACTTTCTTTCTCCAAGGTAATTTCCAAGAGACTTTTTACTTTTTCAGGTTAGATGAGCCATGGATAATATGCCTCATATTAATCATGCAACACAATGACACACTTGAGAGAATCTTTAAAATGTCCTAAAAAGAGTTTTGATATGTAGAAAAATTTTGTAGTAATTTTTCCCAAACTGTCCCAGAATTTTCCCTCTTACACCAATATTTTGCTATATGCATAACCTATGACTCTGAGCTGTAGTTTCCTGCTTGGGTCTGTCCTTTTTATGTTATCACATATTGCACAGAGTCATTTTGTGACTAATTTCCAGAGCACTGAGTCACACTGCTGCCGTTGCTTATCTCTTCTTGTTTTCCACATGGAACTCTTTGTTGCCTCTTTTCATCATTTAAAAAAATAGAAATGAGAAAATGCATTTCACCATCTAAATTAAATATAAATCAAATGTAAATAAGTACTTGTCTCATTATAGTTCTGTTGTGTACCATTAGAATATGTACTAGTCTTTGCTGCTGGATGCACCATTTAATATTGTAGCATAAGCAACCAGAATCTGACAGTACATCACTGAGGTATGCTATCTTTTGCTTTAATTTCCATAATTGTACTACATAGATGTTTGAACTTTCCTACTTATGCATCCTGAATTTGAATTTTAGTCTTTGGAGACTAGTAAAATACTTCTCTAAAGAGATTAGATAATATTTAAAAAATATTTAATCAAGATGATAGTAATTTTAATGCTTGTATTTCCTTTTAAGTAGCATTCACTAATGGCTATAAAAGAAATGTCTTAAAACATATTGCCTTTAGATGATCTGTTTATTTCTTGATATACTACTAAATAAAGTTTACATAAACCAAACCCTCCAAATTATTCCAATCAACTAACAATAATTGTTACAGCATGCTTAAAACTTAAAAGGATGTATTTCAACACCTCCATAAAACAGCTGGTTCATGATTTAAAAGCATAGCTACAAATCTGTTCTTTTTTTTTTTGATAATTAAATGAGAAGTTCTGAGAACTAATTTTGCATTGTAATGTAAGTCTACTTTGTTTGCAAGGCATGAGTGATTTTCATTTTAGAGGGAAAGTGGTCCCCTATTATTAGCTTTTTTGCCTTCTAGCACCCTGTTTCCACCCCCACCCAATGCCTGCACCCCAGAAAAAGCAATAAAGGTTATTTCGTAAGAGTTAGAAAGTATCTTGCCAAGTACTCACGAGTAAAAGCTGAAGAAAGATCTAGAAAAGATTTTTCTTCCTCCTTTTCAAGACGCAGTTGAAGTTGTTTTCCCTTCCAAGAATTCTAGAGAAAATCTATCTTTTATGCTTCTTCACAGAACCAATCAAGAAACCTGAAAGAAGAGGATAAAGGGAGAAGGGCAATCTAATTCTGCTCACAGCAAAAGGGTGAGGTGAAGATTATATAGCGAAAGTCCCTCCTGTTGATTGGAGCAACAGGGGTGGGGGCGGGGTGGGGGCAATGGGGGGGGAGGCTCCTGTCTCTGGGAGATCAGCGCTTGGGAAGAGAGCCGCTTCCTGTTTAGGTCACTCCAGCTCTGACTGTCTCTAGGCTGATTTTGCCAACTCTGCAGAAGACCTTTCTGTCACCAAGGAAATTGGCAGAGAAACAGTAGATACCAGGAGTGCAGATGTTGTTGTTCGTGAATAATTATTCTCTTAACTTTGTTACGGTCAAACCTAAGGCATAGCAAGAGCAACTCCATTTTGTGCCTTAGCCAGCAATGGAAAAGTACAGAAAGCTATAGTCTTCTTGCACTAGTCAAAAATTAACTGCCAGATGGCTGTGCCTAGGAAAAGGGTCGATCACAAATGTCTTGTTGAACCTAACAAGCAGAGATTACTCAGGAACAGAAAGTAACGTCTGTGACCTGACCCTTTTCTGTATATAGCCTGTTTGTTCTCGCTCATGCAACCATGTAACTCTGCATTATGTAGCAGCCTGCTTAAGTGAACCAGAGAGTAGCCATTTTGCAGGTTTTGAGAAATGTTTAAACTGCTTGCTTTGCTTGTACGCTTGTCAGCTATGAAAAATTTTTCAATTGTGTGTTCACCCACCCAGGAATGTTCTTTTAGTTTAAACTTCCTCCTCCCTAAAATGTACTCAGAAACCTTTGTAGTTGAGATCACCTCCTCAGCCAGACCCTCTTTTACTCCCCCCTCCCCTTTCATCC
>PVJH01000045.1:0-85330 GCA_004026705.1 Nesogale talazaci | reverse complement strand
GTTATATGTTATAATAAACTGTCTTCTGTTCTGCAGAACTTGGGTCGGTGATCTTATTTGGGCTCTCAAACCGTAACAAACTTTTCATTGAAAACCCCAGCAGAGACCAATCCCGCAACACTTTGTCAGGTTTTCTTTAAACATCACATGATTCATATCACTGTGTCACTTAATCAAATGAATGTTTAATTTTCTCCAAATGATTTCATTTACGGTATCAGTATAGTGACGAGAACTCTTTGAGGACTACTGGCAGTCTCTGACTAAAGAGGCAAAACCTTGTTTCCTTAATTCCAGAAATGCGAGGCATTGACCTCTGTCTCAGCTACTTGCCACTATTGCAATTCTGGCCAAGTTTTCTTCCTCCCCCCGCCCCCCCAAATAGGCATAATAATTGTTTGATATGAGCACTAAAGGGATGAATACATTTAGATCTCAAAGGACATACTCCACACACCCTCAATATATGTTAAATAGTCTCATGGTTGCTGTGGTTTCTGGTATATTTAAAGCCCTCGTGCAGTTTTGCCCTTTCCATTTACATACTGAGTTATGGTTACATCAAAACTAAGATTACTGGATATTTAGTAACGTGAAAGAATCGACTTTGTCATGAAGAGTAAAGTCAATTGATCACAAAAGCCATTCGTTTATTTCTCCAGCACAGGTTATCTTTGCTCGTTCAGTAATTATTTGTCTTTCTTTTGATCCCTGGTTATGGGGTAACCTATTCTCTTGCGCTGTAGCTGTTTGCGACGTCGATAGAGTCCCTGTGGGCTGAGATCGACTTAATGCGTAGATTTGCTTTCAACGCACTCACTGCCATGGATACCGCTCTGGCTCAGCACGACGTCACTGGGCAGAGTTGAATTGCCCCTGTGAGTTCCCGAGACCTGAACTCTTTAAGGACGTAGAAAGCCTCGTCTTTCTACAGAGGATTGCAGCACTGACCTTGCAGGCCAATGCATTGCCACTGTCACCAGGGCTCTTTGTGAGTTTTAAAGATTTATTAAATAACCAACGGCCTGCAGCTCATAGCATCTCCATAAGGCAGAGCTGAACCATTCCCATGGATTTCCAAGACTGCCCATCTTTAGGGCATCTTTCTCCTGCGACTGGTGATTTTTGTGTTTAGGGCTGCTACTTCCATTTTTATAGGAGTAGAATTTCAGTCTTTTCAACTCAGGTAAACATGACCAAGAGGAAAGCAAACAAAACAAAGGACTTAGATCAGTTGCTAAATTGACATCCCAGCTCAAGGAAGAAGAAGAAAGAAAATGATCTAAAGAGAAAATATTTTTTTCATTCCAAAGCCGTGAGGAATGTCTACCATAAAAGACGAAGGCATAGTGAGCACCCTAGCCAGTAAGTACATAGACCAGGTGTCTTTTCCAGGTGCTGGGCAGATAGCTCTCCTACGTGTGCAGAGATCCTGCTGTGGTTTGTACTGTGCGTCCATCACGTTGTCTGTACTGTGCGTCCATCATGGTGTTTGTACTGTGCGTCCACCATGGAGGCTGAGGTCAGAGGCTCAGATAGAAAGGTGGAGGTTCACAGAACGATGACAGCTGCAGGCATGTGAAGAAGTGTGGCACAATATATATATTTACATATTATGAGAAACGATGTAGGACCCCCAATAAAATGATTAAACATGGAAAAAAATTTATAAAAAAAGAAGTGTGGGTGCCATGAGTACATCCCATGTGCTTTGAACATGTTGTCAGCCTCTTGAAAGAGAAGAACATCCTGCTTGGTAAAAGAGAGGGGTCGGGGAAAAAGAAGAGGACCCTTAATGAGATAGATTGATAGTGTATGCAACAATTGGCTTAAATAGAACCATAGTGTGATGCTAGCATAGGAACAGCCAGTGTATAACAGCTGGTGCATAACTGTTGTATATAAAGTTGCTGTGAGTTGGAGATACTCAAGGGCACCTAAAACAGCAAAGAAAACACACTAGATGAAATTGAAGCTATGACGAATTCCATAACAGGGACAATTCAAGCGCTCTAAGGAGGCCAGTGATTGTCTAGGAGGGGACCAATACCAAAGCAGAAGAAATTTCTGGCAGTGATAAAATTTTCTGTGTTTTGATTGTGTTTTGATTGGTAGTCCTGCATTTGTCAAAATTTATCTAAGTGTATAGTTAAAAGGACTCTATTTTATTATGATTAAGCCATACGTCAATAAAGCCTGTTTTTGATAAAAAAAAAAATTCAGCCCAGGCAACCCTGATGCGCAGTTTTACAAGTCCTATCAGGGGCTTGGCAGTGGGGTTTGCATTAGCCACCCAGGAAGAAGTTGTTTCCCACTTGCTGCTTCGCAGGGAAACATGTGCACTGCCCCTATAAAGATCACCAGCCCCAGAAACCCACACAGGTTGTCCTGTGGGGTTTTTTTGACTTAGAGTCAACTGGAGGAATGAGGTTTGGGTTTTTTTTTTAAACAGGGTCAATATAAACTAGTGGAAGACTGCGCTTTCTACTCCCGTTAAGCAATTCCAACCTTGCAAACAAATCCTCAGCAGGTAGCTATGAGTCACATGGACTTGATGTCAGTGAGTTTGGGGTTTTTGCCTAATTTGGAAGTAACCATTCTCCCTGGAGAAGGCAGCCCTGGTGATGCAGCCCTAAACACAAAATCACCAGCCGCGGGAGAAAGAAGTGACTTCCTAAAGATGGGCAGTCTTGGAAACCCACCGGGATGGTTCAGCTCTGCCTTATGGAGACACTGTGAGCTGCAGGCAAGTTGTCTGTTGTCAGCCAACTGCGCAGTGGGTTTGGTTGTTATGTAAGTTGGACACGAGCATGATGGACGCACAGTACAGACAACATGACGGACGCACAATACAGACAGCATGATGGACACATAGAACAGACAACACGATGGACGCACAGTATAGACAGCATGAGAGACACACAGTACAGACAACATGATGGACCCACAGTACAAACAACATGAGGAATGCACAGTACACACAGCATGACGGACACACAGTACAGACAACGTGATGAACGCACAGTACAGACAACGTGACAGTCGCATAGTACAGATAACATGATGGACGGACAGTATAGACAACATGATGGACGTACAGTACAGACAACATGATGGACGCACAGTACAGACACACAGTACAGACAACGTGATGGACGCACAGTACAGACAACACGATGGACACACAGTATAAACAGCATGAGAGACACACAGTACAGACAACATGACGGACCCACAGTATAAACAACATGAGGGATGCACAGTACAGACAGCATGATGGACACATAGTACAGACAACATGATGGACGCACAGTACAGACAACGTGATGGACACACATGACAGACACACAGTACAGACAACGTGACGGACACACAGTACAGACAGCGTGACGGACGCACAGTACAGACAACGTGACGGATGCACAGAACAGATAACATGATGGACGCACAGTACAGACAACATGATGGACGTACAGTACAGACAACATGATGGACGCACGTGACGGACACACAGTACAGACAACGTGATGGACGCACAGTACAGACAACGTGACAGATGCACAGTACAGACAACGTGACGGACACACAGTACAGACAACATGATGGACGCACAGTACAGACAACATGATGGACGCACAGTACAAACCACAGTATGACCTCTGCACACGTAGGAGAGCTGTCTGCCCAGCACCTGGGAAAGACACCTGGTCTATGTACTTACTGGCTAGGGTGCTCACTGTGCCTTCATCTACTATGGTATACATTCCTCACAGCTTTGGAATGAAAAAAAAAACATTTTTTCTTTCTTCTTCCATGAGATGGGACATCAATTTAGCAACTGATCTAAGTCCTTTGTTTTGTTTGCTTTCCTCTTGGTCATGTTTACCTGAGTTAAAAGGTGAGGGCACAAATAAATGGAAATATGTATCAGGTCATTTTAAATTAAAATATTACCAGTATAATCCAGTTGGCTTTTGTAGCAGAATTTTAGAGCAGGTACATTTTTTAAAAAATTGAGATGTCTATAGTATGTATGATGTATAACTTTGAGTTTAGAATATTTACAAGATTTCTTGCTTTTTTTAGTGCCAAATGTGTTTATTCTGATGACTGCTTAATTGCACAACTAATCCATGACAAATTACCAGACTAGTTTTCTATATTGCTTCAGGAGGGAGGTTTTTCAATGGTTTCAAATTTGGAATCTTCAAATGCAAAGTGAGGGAACAATTCATGTCTCCTTTACCAAACATCTTCTTCCCCATCTCCATCTCTTGTTAATATCCAGTAATAACAGATCCTCCAGGTGCCTGTTGATAAGATCTATCTTCTCTTATCTTGTCTGCACACAGTTTCGGAATCACATCATGTTCCTTATTCATACCAATGTTCACCTGCAAATGGACAGAGACAGCTGACGGCCCGGAGGAAGCACTGAAGAGCCTTTGGGGAAGCAAGGTGCTGGCCCCCTGCACGCCAGTCCCAAGCTGCCAAAGGTCATCACTGCTGCTGTCAGCCTCTGATTCATTGCTCTTGAACATTAATTTTCTTAACTTCTGGATGGAGGCAGTTTTTGTTTATTTCAAAACCATTTTACTTGGAACTAATACAGATGGCATGTCATTCCGTAATTCATTACATCAAGCAGTATTGTACATTTGCTACCATAATCAGTTTCAAAACATTTCCTTCCTTCTTGAAATCCTGATATCAGCTCCCTTTTAGACCCTCCCACCTTCCCCACTGTACCCCCCAGGAAACTTTATTCCACTTATTGTCTCTATTGGTCCCTCAATCCCTGGGTTTCATAAACCCCAAACCAGAAAAACGGATAACAAAAAAATCAAGAGGGCTACCTACAATGAAAAAATACATCAGAGACAGACCCACTACAACAAATAAAAACAAAACAAAACAAACGAACAAACAAAAAACACAGAGAATATGCTGAAAACCAGATCAGGCCCAACATGGATAAAAGGGGGAATCAAGTGACAAGATTTTAACCTACAAGTCGGATGTATCTTTTTTGACTTCTCTCTTCATTTCTCCAATACTCTCTGTATGGTATCTAGTTTTGGTTCGTGTTTGCTTCCCCTTCCCTCCATTTTGGACAGAGGAAAGTCATCAGAAGCTTGTTTCTTATGTAAATCTCCCTAAAGAATCTTGGGCATCCACCATCATCTATATCATTCTGCAGACCAGAATCTTCTAACTTAGGCTCTGATTCTATTCCATCGTTTGCCTTTGGATTACATGATTTGCAATTGTTGGGTCATGGATGTTGGAGTGCTTCTTCCATGCGAACTTAGTGGACATGTCTGTCAGCTTGTTTGGAAACAAGCCTTTCAGACCCCAGATCCTGTTCTATCCAACAGCTGGGCACCATATAGTTTCTTCTCCACGCTTTACTGCAGTACCGATATCTTCTATGTCTCCTTCATGAAGCATGTTACAAGTCTTAAGACTTTCAAAAGTTTTGTGGATCTACTCTCCACCCTCCCCCCCACCATAGAAAACATTCATATCAAAATAAGGGCTATGGTTTCCAATTAGATAACAACAACAACAACAAAGGAGAATTGTTTTAGATTTAATTGTCCCTCCAAAATTATGTTGTAAGTTCTATTGCCTTACTTAAAATACATTAAAAATAAGTGTTCATTCCTTTGTTAATGAGGCCAGATTAAAATCAGTGTAATGTGTGTTCTCAGTTAGTAATTTTTAACCTCTGAGGTATAAAAGCAGATTAATCAAACAAGCAATGCCACAGCAAATGGTATCACCAAGCCATAAAGAAATAGAAGCTAAGAAAAGACGAGGACCTTCCTCTGGAATCAGCAGAGGAAGAGAGCTTTACCCTAGAGCTGTTGCCACATATTAAGCCTGTCAGGATCTTAGATTGTGAGAAAATTAATATCTGTTTATTAAAATCACCTATTCATGGTATTCCTACCCTAGCAACACTAAGTCCCAAAGACACATACTGTCACAGGTAACTCACAAAATAGCAACCGAGATAACAGAAAAGTTTAAAAAGGAATTCTTTGTTGCTAGAAGCTCATTTGATTTTATGATTATTAGTATACCAACATTATCTAGGCAGCAATCAATACTGCATTTCCTGTTCTCTTTACTTTCACCAAAAGGTGGTATCTTGATTCAAATTGAAGAGGCCTGGTAGTGTAATGGATACATGTTGGTTTTCTAACCACAAGGTCAGCAGTTTGAAACCAGTAGCCATAGCAGAAAGAAGAAACTTTCTACTCCTGTGAAGGATTTATAATCTAGGAAACCCAGAGGGCAGTTCTACCCTACTGGATATGGGCCACTAGGAGTCAGCGTGAACTCTGTGGCAGGGAGTCGTTTTTAACTAACCCCATACTAGTAAATCAGGAACCCCGGTCCAAACCCTCTGTAACTCCCCTCTTCTCTCTTTTTCTACACATTTCACTCCAGGACAAGGAGTAACTGGAGGGGAATGTTTTCTGAAAATATATGTTTGGCAAACAAATATGAATAAAATTCAAACAGAAATTAGTTTGAAATATGTTTTGGAAATTGTTAGTTAAGCAGTGTAGTCATAACAGCAGAGTGTTCAGAAACATAATAATTTCAGGCATGTATAGTTCATTTGGAGCAATAAAAATGTTCTTAAATTAGGTTAATATTTTCCATGGATTTCAAAATAAAAATGCACATGCAAACTTGATAATCAGAACCAATTACTTTACTGTCCTTTTAATGGTTTATGTTTTGTAATAATAAGGTATCCCTTTGATAATTTTAAAATAACTTCTGAAAACTAGACTTTACTTATGGAGCCATAAAAATTCTGTCACGGTTTGAGGAATATGTAACCCAAGAAGAAGAAATCTTCTTGAAGATTTCAAGAAGAGAAGAAATCTGTAATAATTCATATTGTGAAAATTTGGAGATCGTGGGAAAGTGAGATCTTCTTCAATAGAAAAAAGACATTAATAATTAAATGGTGAATACTAACGTTTATATGATCTCTGTCTAAAAACTCTAAATAGTGCAATGAGCTAAGAATCAGGCTGTGATGGAAGAAATTGAGACTTCAAACCCCTCAACCACTCTGGGAGAAAGATGAGGTTGTCTGTTCCTTTTTAAAGACTGACAACCTTAGAAACCTTATCTCGTATAAGTTTGTTTTTTTATTGCTACTTGTGAATATTTAAGAAATAATCTCTCACACAGTGTAAAAATAAAGTAGGCTGAATTTCTAGCTAACTTTACTGCTTTTTTTATAATCATATATTTTGTTAAATAGCAGGTGGGATGTCTAATAACCTTACACTTCTTAAGGTGCCCCCCCCTTCCCAATGCGTGTACAGTAGAACCCTGGTACTCGACCACACCAGTAATCGACAGAATTGGATCCATGGAAAATGCCGAGAAAAACTTGCACCAGAGCTCAAATAAAGCATCAGCATCTGACCTGACACAGGTGGCATCTGTAAACAAGAGCGTTTGTACTTTGATCACTTGGCGTTAGTTGGCATTGTTAGTGCGCATTGTTTAAACCTTTTGCAGCTGTGTTCCAAGTGTTTTGCTACAGCTTTCTTAGTTTTTGTGGCTTTTTTTTTTTTTTTACTGTTTTTGGATTTAAAAAATGGGTCCTAAGAAACAGTTTTTTTTTTTTTTTTTAAAGAATCATCATGTTAAGGAAGTGGTTAACTGTGTGATCGATATTGTTGATGTCAATTTAGTAAACTCTTTTAGAAAACAGTTAAGGAAACGCCAACAGCAGACCACTTTCAACATTTTTTTTTAGGGTCAGCCAGCCAGATCCCAGTGAAAAAAAGGTAAAGAGAGGTAAAAACGCCTGAAAAGTGGCTACTACTTGATTGGGTGGAAGGGGGTTCCCCTTCCAAACAATGCCTCTCACTCTCTCTCTGCATTACCTCCTCCCCACATCCGTATCTACAGATGCAGACAGTCATCCATCTCAAGGTATGAGCCATTGTGTAATTGTGGGAAACTTCTTAAATGTTGTGTTTCTTATTTAAATCATATTATTTAACTCTGCACTGATGTAATTTGAAAATTCTGTGTAATTTTTTGTATAAAAAGGCAAGGTTAGGGTAAAAGCTTGGTGGTCATGAATAGATTAATCCGTTTTCAGTTTACTTCTTATGGGAAAAATCGATTTCGAACTCGACTGCATTGTATCTCCATGAGCCTTCTAGAACAGATTAGTGTTGAAGTCTGAGGTTCTGTAGCTTGTCCAACTCCTCTTGTGCAAATCCCATAAATATTTATGCACTCTGAAATAAATAAAAAGGTACTGTAAATCTATTTGCTTTCCACTCATTCTATTTTTTGGTCAATAGTCTTTCCCACAAACCCAGTGACCTTCTTGGCGTGTCTTGTGAAATTTAGCATGCCATTCTTTTCGCAGCTGGCCAAAAGATAAGTTTGCTAAAAGATGACTGCCAAAGTCGTTCCCAGCTGGAGATCTTTTGCCTACATCCATTTTTCTTCTGAGAAAACCCAATAAACTTTCATTTTTATGGGATTATTTTACAGAATCAAACAGATAAGAGCCAACAACTCTGGGTAATGGGAACTATATGATTTAAAGAAACCCACAGCTATGATAATCCTCAAACCAAGACATCTGTAGTCTTACAACTTTAAACATAAAACTTGCATCAAATATTGTGCAGCAAAAGAGAAAGCACACACAAGAAATTTAGTTTCCCCTCTCCTATTTTTTGTTTTTGCAGTGAAATACACTTTTTCCTCTACTGCAAAAATTGAAAAAAGTTTGGGCCATCTAGCAAAGAAGATCTCCTGTCTCTTTTAATCCTTCCCCCACTTTTATGGAAAATAAAAATCAAGATAGTCTTCTTCCCAAGCTCAATTCTCCATCCTTTCTTAGGAGAGCAGAAAATAGCCCCTTGTCAGATATAAGTTGACAAATTCTGAAAAATGTGCTTTAATTTTGAAATGATCGCTTGTCTGAGTTCTGCCGTACCTGAAAAGCACCTAATGAAGAAAATGCATTGGTCTACACATCATATATTATCCTTATGTTTAACTTTCTTTAGAAGATGTAATATTTTATTTAACAAAGAACCATAAAACTTTTATGTTAAAAACCATCATGCTAAAAACTATTCTACGTAATCAAGGTATGTTAAACTAAATATATGAAAGTATGACAAATTAATTATTGTTACAAAATCAAAGAAACCTTGTTATAAACAAAAATATCAAATTATGAAGTTATTATTTCTCAACGTAGACTTCCTGTCAGTCTGTATACTTCTGAATGTAGATTTCCATTTCTCTAACTCGTCCCCAAAAGATTCTGCACACTTAGACTTATAGCATGCCAAAACATCTATTGTGATACCCTTGAAGGACTCAAGTCAGGTCATTCTAGGGGTTTCTCAAAAAAGACTCATCTTTTTCTCCCCTGGAGCAGTTTGTGGGTACCCACCTGGACATTTTGCTTAGCAGCCAAGAGCCTTAGGCGCAACATCACCAGGGCAGTTTAATGATAGTACAAAGAGAATTAATTTTTTTTACAAAAACTAGATTTACGTTGAGAATTTTTTTATTTAAGCAATTATAACTCACTACACTTTGTCAATGGCGGCAAAGATGGGCCCCAGTATGGCAACAATTGTCGTGAAATCGGCTCAAGGCTGAGTCCTATTTTGTTCTCTTGTCGATGGTACTGCTCTGAGTGGGCGTCTGTTGCACTGCACTTTAACAGCAACAACAACAGCAACATTTTCTTTTGTCTAATGGTGAAAGATGCAATCTGAAAGCAAGGATTTTTTTTGTTTTTTTTTTTCTGGGGAGGGCATCACTGCCCTCTGGTGGTGGGAGTAGGAGGTCCAGCCTTTCGTTCTGTGGAGCTGGAATTGAACCTCCATCCCAGTGGGCCGCAGTCTCGTGCACAACCACTATGCCACCGGGGCTCAGCCAAAAGCAAGAATTTTTGTCACAGGGTTTGACTGCATTCCTAGTAAGAGTCGTACCAATATGGATAGAAATAATTATTGTTTTAGAAAAGTAAGGTTTTGGTTCCTATAAGTATGACTTCATTAGCATATTCTATTTGCATCTTTTAAAAGAAAAATAATGTCAAAACAGAAAATACACACAATTCTACCACATGAACATATTTATTAAACACTAACTATATAACAAGGATTGCTTTAGGATTTAAGGAAACAAAGGATGGTCCTGTAAATCCCATCTTCTTGAAATTTTCATTTGAATGCAGTAAGTCGAGTCTAAATAATGAACACAATGTTTTCTCAGTGAATGAGTTTTCAAATAATTATCCATACATCATGATGGCATACTTGGTTTGAAAAGAAGGTTTCAACAAATGAGTGAAGCATTGGAAAAACTCACTGTATTTCAAAAAATTTGGAAGACAGTAAATTGACCACCATTGACTGGAAGGGAACTATATTCATTTCCATTTCAAAGAAAGGTAAAAGAAATTACTGGTCAGCTGAGCCCCGGTGGCGGAAGAGGTTGAGTGCAGAACTGCAGCTCGTGGGCGTGACGGTTCAAATCCAGTGGCGGCTCTCAGTAGCGGAACTGGTTAGCGCCCAGGACCACCAGAGGCAGTGATGCCCACACACACACACACACACACAAAAAGAAATTACTGGTCAATATTTCTTTAATATCCCACGCAACTACATTTTCTCAGAAGTAAAATGTTTTACACCAACTGGAAACTAACAGAAAAACAAACCAGATTCAGATAAAGAGGGGTTTCCTTGTTAAATCACATGAATCTGGACTGAATGCAGAGAATACCCCAAAGCTATCTAACTGTGTCTAACGACCTGAAATGGACAGATGACCTTCATCCACTAAGGGGAACAACTCAAGATGAGAAGAAGCCGCTTCAAACATGATTATCACACAATGGAATATATGTAGAATGACTATTGTAAAATTGGAAATCATCAAAGATGAAGTTAAAATTATAATGATCGATATCGTAGGTATTGGTGAGCTGAAATGGACTGATATTAGCCATTTAAAATTGTACAATCATATTGTTATTGTACTGGGACTGATATAATCACCAGCATCTGATTCATCTTCAGAGAGAACATCTCAAAATGTGTCTTGAGGTACAATGCTGTCCGTGAGAGAATCATTTCTGTATGCTTACATTGAAGACCAGTCCACACAACTGTAAGTCAGATTCATTCACCGTATGCCATCAAGATGCATTGATAATTATTAGCCATTGGAATAGGGAAGTTTAAAACAAAGAGGAAGAAAAAATTGTCAGATAAATCTTGTCCTGTTTCATACACTTATTAGTTTAAAATGATTTAAGTAGAATCTGTTGCTGATAAATTATATTTTAGGCACATTTATACTACTCCAAATTCACAGCCAAGATAGTCCATAACAATACACTAATACCTTCACTGAGATTAAAAGCATTATTTTCAGTTTTACGGCAAAATATGGTAAAATGTTTATTTTGCAGTTCATTGAATAATAGTAAAGTTTCCCTTACAATGGTGAATTTTTATTTTAAAAAAATTTTTTGGGGGGGCATCACTGCACTCTGGTGGTTGTGTGAGCTACCCAGCCTAGCTGCTGCTGGATTTGAACCACCAAACCAGTGGGCCGCAGTCCCGCACTCAATCACTACGCCACTGGGGCTCAGCCTATTTTTATTTATTTATTTTTTTTGTGAATTGCTGTTTATATTCTTTCCCCATTTTAAATTTTGATTGTTTCCATTTTTTAATGATTTATGAGTGTTAACACCTGAGTTGATCTCATCTTTATTTTCCTTTCTAAAAGTCTTACCATTGAAAGGACAGTTAACCTACTTTTTGAAAAAAAATAATCGAATGCTTTCAAAATTTTGTTCAAACATTAAAAAAACATGAATATATTTTTATTGAAGGTATATAAAATACAAATCTACACACATGAATGTATAGATATATTTAAGGATAAAAATGTAAGCTCTTTTTCTAAAACAATAACTATTTGATGTCATTTTCAAAAATAATCATAAACATTACTGAGCACCTATTATACAACGGGGACTTTAATAAGTTCATGGAAAAAAATGAACTTAAAAGAGAATGGAAATTTTCTATGAATTTCTTTTTTGGCTGCTACTCTACCTGGCACTATTATACCTCTTACTAAATAAATATTTTTATCTTTGCAAGGATGTAAGCAATTGAATCTATTTTAAATTTCAAGCATCTGATAACTGGATAGCTGACTTAAGTGGCCAGAGTTTTAATACTGTGGCCATATGTGACTGTTCAGGATTTAAAACACAAATCTGTCATATTCCTGTGGCTGTGTTCATCCCCGTGGTCTCTACTGCATTAACATCTGGAATGGAGGTGTCTATAAAACAGAGACTAGGGTGTTCAGAGTTCATTGGCAAGGGATCTTTTGTCCTCACGAGACTCGCTTTATAGTTCCTTCTTTCGTGTATGTTCTCTTCTTAACCCCAATGACTTCAGTTGCTTCAGACAAAGATGTGTTTAGTTCACTGAAGGCAGGAAGAGAAAAGGAATTGGTAATTATCCAAAGAAAAGGCAACATAGAAGAAATAGTGGTGCTACCCCCTTCAAATTCTATTTCTAAAATTGTTACATCCTGATTCACCGAGAGCATTAAACTATTTGTGGTGAGCTACCGCCCTCTATTGACAACATGTCATATGCTTCTTACATTATATTTTAAGGATATTTAGTGTTCCAAGAAAGCTCATCTATAAAGATGAATAATTAAATATCAAAGTTTTGAAATGCCTTACTCAAACATGCAGAGCTTCTTAAGGTAGGAAAAGAACATGGTTCTAGCTTTCATGACCTGCATTTCATGAATAGTCTTGTGTTCATTAAATTTAAGGACCAGTAGTGGTTTTGGTCTTGGTTTTGCTTGACAGTATTTTTACATTTTCTAAGACTTAAGATTTCTGTTTACAAAAGGCAAAGAAAAAAATTAATTTCCTATATATATATATATATTTTAGGTGAAAGCAAAAGATATAGTACAGAAAAGCAGGAAGGCAAAACTTAAACCTCCTACAAAAGTGGCCACTATTTGTATTTGTATTTGCATTATTTTTTTTGTATTTGCATTACTTTACAAATTGGAGTTTCCGTAATCTAATCCTTTTTTAAATCTCAAAATATATATCATGAGCTATGTTGTTTATCAGTATGTGAACAGATAGGTTATTTTCAGTCGGGGACTTTAAGAATTATAGGTCCATTTGGAACGTTCTGAATTTAGGTTGATCGATCATTTGCTCAAAGGAGCCCTGGTGTCTGAGTGGTTAATCCTTGGGCTGTGGCCTATAAGGTCAGAAGTTCGAAATCACCAATCACTCAGTGGGAGAAAGGTAAGTTTTTCATCCTAAATAAAGAGTACCTGTCTTGGAAGCCCACAAAGGGCAGTTCTGTCCTGTTCTCTCAGGTCACTAAAAGTTGGCATTGCTTTGATGGCAGTGAACTTGGTTTTGAAGCCATGTGTGCTCATAATTAAATTCAGATGGCATCTTATATACAACTAGTACCGACTGTTTTGCTGTCATTTTATGCCATCAAGGGATACTTGATTTCGGTTTGTCTCATTACTGATGATGGATGTATACTTTGATCACTTGATGCTATTAGTCCTACTTTTACAATGTAATCTACCTCACTTTTTTGGCTCTGTGCCTGCTGAGAATTTGAATGACAGAAATGCTCATCCAAGATAAAAGAAAACACAGTAATGACCTTGTCAGATCCTTTCCTCTAAGATCACAGGGAAATGATAGATTATAAAATGCTAGCTATTATTTTCCTGAATGGTGCTGAGTGCCCATTTTCTTATTTCTCGTCTGATTCCAATTCCTTTTTTTGGGAAAGTACACTAATGAATGAGGAATTTGAAGCAATTGGGTCTGATAAATCGGTTTCCTTATCAAGCAGTTTATATAAATGTGATATTAATAAATAGGCCAGGAGAGCATGTGAAGAGCAAGTAAAATTCTTTTCATTTGAAATTAGATAAACACTGAATATTAGAATTACTAATAGTTTTGCTTTACTTGAAACATTTAATAACAGTTAGTCACAATTTCCAAATAGTAAAAAAGTTTTTTAACTTTAATTTTTTTAAGAGATAATTTTGAGATTTTTAGAAAAAGGGAATTTTGAATGAAATGAATAAAATGAAAATATAGAAAGAATTAAATGTTTGATTTAACTTAATTTGCTTTTCTTAGCCAAAAGATATTTATATAGGATTCACTGAAGGGCAATTACATATTCATTTTTAATATTTTAGATCATTTGACTCAGTAGAATGTAAACAATATGATAAACTTTATTATAACATAATTATCAATTTTACTGATGTGAATTCAAGAAAGATCATTACTGGGAACAAATAGATAGTAATGAATTGTGCTAATTTAATTTATTATTCATCTAAACATCACTGACCAAAACAACAAAATAGCAAATATTCACATACAAATTTAATTGAGATGTTTTGGTATTCTATCAATTTTCAGCCATATGAAAATTATAGATATATTTTAAAATTTTATCTCTATGAAATATTTTTATCTAAGTGGACCATTTTAATAATTTGAAGGCATTAGCTATTGACCTTTAATAGTTAGCACTTAATAACCATAGTTTCTTTCTACCTCCCACCTTATATACAAGTAGAGCATTTATTGAATTACTAATTCACCAATTAATAATCAATCACCTACTACATATACTTACGACAGGGATTTAGCAGTAAACAAATCATATAAGCATTCCTGCTTTCTTGGAAGTTATGTTTAACACATCGTTCATTTCAAGGATCAGGGGTATGCTCAGACATACAATGTAACTTTTGCCCACAAAATATCACACAGAAACTTTCTCAATTTCCTTCAAATGCATAACTAATTGTGGCAGAATTAGCATCTGGTTTGGGTTGGATGAAATCATAAATACAAATGGATTGACCAGAACTCTTGAAGCAAACAGAAAACAAAATCTGGATTTGTGGATGGGGGAGGGATAGCAGGGGAACAGGGGAGGGCTTAGAGGAATCGACACCAGGAGCTGGGGGGAAAGGGCAGATGTTTGGGGAATGATGATGGCAGCGGACATGTGAGGGTTCTTGTTACAGTATGTTTATTTATGTATTGGAAAAATGATGTACGAGCCCCCCATAAAATGATTTTTAATTAAAAAAAAAGAAAGGAGGAGAATCAGAACATGTCTTTGCCGCCCTCCACATTTTAAAAAGAATTGAAAGTGGAAAGAAATGGCAAACTCGATTTAAACTGTGGCTTTCTTTCAGATTAAAGAGGTATTATGGAATGTACACAGAATGAAGTTGATTAATTAGTAACATAGCCTGGGGTAAAGAAAACCCAAATCATCCTCTATGTCCCCATAGAAGCACAGTGAAAAATAGCAGCTCTTCTTTTTGCACACACAATTGAGGTTAATTAAATATAACTATACTTGTATATTCAGGCCCATTCACATTAAAATCAATTCAAGCAATTCATGGGATGATTTTTTTTCTCCCTGCATTCTATTAGTATTGTGTCAACTTCATATATTAGTGATTCATTAGACATCTCAGAAAGTAAGGTGTTACCAAAAAAACCCATCTGGATTGGGAAGAATATCTAGTTCAACTGCTTTGACAAGAATAATTTTTCTTTCATTGTAGAAGTCACTCAGAAGCCAGGTGACTTTCATTATACCCAGAGTTTGACTAAACAAAACAAGCATAAAGACAAGTCCTTATTTTCACTCTTTCACAGAAGTTTATGTAGCATAAATGATACCATCAGTTTCAGTTTTTTGTGTTTATATGAAAATCAGAGATTGCCTTTACCTTTTCTCTTACAATTTAGATGACAAATAAGTAGTGCATTTACTTGTGGTTTTTGTATTTTTGGTTTTTGGCTTACTTATATGCTCCTAACCCTGGAACTAATCTTCAGTCAACATTAACACTTCTTTATGTAAGTTAGGTATTTCCTCTCCATCTTGAAATGTTTCTTTGTGTATTTGTTCTGTGTAAGCTTTTCAGTGCAACCCATTGTCCCACCTGAAATGTTCTACCACCCATCATTGTGGTTACTCTGACTGTCGAGTCAGCTCCAGCTGCCAGGCCTCATCGATTCGTTGTTATTCTTCCTTTCAACCCACAGAGACCCTGTGGACAAGGAATGAGACATGGCCTGGCCCCTGCGCTATCCTCGCAGCCCTTGTTAGGTTGGATCCTATTCTTTTTTTTCCTAATCAGTTTATTGGGGGCTCATACAACTCTTATCTCATGCATAGATTGTGTGCAGGCCATATTTGCACATTTGTTGCCACCATCGTTCTTGAACACTCTCCCTTCTACCTAGGCCCCCGGTGTCAGCTCCCCATATTTCCCCTCCCGCCCCCTTCCGCCTCCTCCGTGAACCTATTCTTGCAGCCACTGTTTTATCTTCTTCGAGGGTTTCCTCTTTTACCTGACCCTCTACCTCACATGAGGTTCTTCTCCTGGAGCTGGTCCTTTCTGATAGTCTACCCCAAATAGGTGATTTGAAGTCTCACTCTCCTTGCTTTCAAGGAATGTTTTGACTACCCTTCAAAAATACATTTATTTGTTCACTCTTCTGGCAGTCCATGGTACAATCAATATTATTTATCGTGACCGTGATGCAGAGGCATCAATTCTTCTTTGTCTTTCCTTATCCAGCTTTCAGCTTTCACATGCACGGAATGTGATTGGACATACTTATGGGTATGCCTGAGTTCTAAACTTGCAATCTTTTCAACGCGTGAAAGAGCTCATTTTCAGTAAAATTGCCCCCTTTTTTACCTCATTTGATTGTTGTTTCCATAGGTCTTGATAATGGATCTACGCAAAAAGAAATCCTTATAATTTTTTTATTGTCATCAGTAGGGCTTCGAGTTCTCTTTTTTGGCACCAAGCAAGGTTTCGTCATCTGCATATTGAAGGATATTTAGGAATATCCTTCCAATCCTGATACCATATTAGTCTTCATCTAATTTAGTTTCTTCTATAATTTGTTCAGTACTAATACTAAAAAAATATGGTGGAAGGATACTAAGCTTCATGCACACTTTTTCTGATAGTAAGGAAACAGAATCACTGCTTCACTTCTGTTACCCAGCTGGCCCCTGAATCTGATTTTCTCTGATTATATTGAGCTTCTCATTAGAGTCTTTACACAGATGTAATAAATTTGATTCCTGGACTTTCCATTTGATGAGTTTTATAGCCATCGTTTATGTTGTCTAAACGGGAGATTTGCAATAAATTTGTTTGTCTTTAAAATTCTACCGTGCCATCTCTTTTCTACCAAAAACCTATTCTCCTTTGTTTACAGCTTTAACATTCTAATAACTAGTAATTACCAACACATCTTGGTTTCATGTTTGAAACTTTTCAAATTGAAGAGCTTATTTAAAATACCGTATTTCTTCATCTTTGTCATTCATGATTGGTGTGTAAATTTGAATTAGAGTTGTGTTATCTGTTTATAATAGTAAAACTTTGAATCAACTGAGCGGGGTCAATAACCTAGATCATTTGGCTTAATAATTTCCCCATGATGGAGTTTCCTAGTACATGTAACCTATTTCTAAATAAGCAGACACTGTGGAGAGCGTGTTTGCTTCCTACTTGGTCTGGATCTTGGATCTGGCTCATCAATCTTTAACTCTTTGCACTTTTTCTCCATCCAATGGCCCACTATATCGCTCGCCATCCCTGGGAGCCATCTGCAGCCTGCCATTTAACCTGTCCATCTTAGATTCAACATCTTAGACTCTATAGCCGCAAGCCTGGCCTGCTGACCTGGGTTCATCCAGATCTGTACCTTGTAGTCTTCCTGCTTTGTGGCTGGTCTGTTTACCTCCAGCTTCATTAGCCCCTGAAATTCTGTACGTCAGGAGGAACCTCCAGATTGCCATCAATCCCAGGGAGTTGAACCATACTGGACTTGCCCATTTCAACAATTGTGTGAGATGAGACTTTTTCTTGATATGAAATATCTTCATATATGTAACACTAGTTTTGCAACTCTAGAGGACAGAGCCTAACACATTGATATTCGATGTAGTTTTACTTATGTTATTCTATTAGTGACAATGTTATGCTTTAGGATAGAAGCTCTTTTTTGTTTTGGGGGCATCACTGCCCTCAGGTGGCGGGAGTAATGGATAGAAGTTCTTGAAATGTTCTTTTTGATGATGAATGTGACGCCATTCCTCTTCAATAGATCACTCATAGCATAGTAGATCCTATGGTTATCTGATTCAAAATGTTCAACACCAGTCCACTTACATTCCCTGATGCCTCTAATGCCTAGGATATTGATGCTTATGCATATTACTTTATTTTTAACAACTTCCAACTTTCCAAGATTTATACTTCCTACATTCCATGCTCCATTTATTAATAAATATTTGCAGCTATTTATCTTCATTTCAAGAAGTACCCTATCAGTAAATGAAGATCCCGAAAGCTTTGCTCCACCTACATAATTGAGGCTCATTCTATTTTCAGGATGCAGCTCTTTCCCAATTTCCAGCCTGAGGTGCTCATCTTTTTACAGAACAGAGACATGATTTCTTTTGTGACATCTTCTTGTATAATAAGTTTGAGCAGTTCCAGTATGAAACTCTAATTTTCTATGAATGTGCTGGAAAGTGTTTTGCTTTTAACCAGAATGCTTACATTGGCTAATTTTTACAAGTATTTTGTCAAGCTTTTCTTCCTCTTTTGCCCTTGTTTGGGATCTCTCGCTGGAACCTATCTACCATGGTTCACTGGGCAGTTATCTGAAATATTATTATCTTAGAACTTTTAGCCTCATATCAACTATTTAGGCACCATAGTACAACAAACTGATGGCCTTTTAAGGAGTGAATTTTGTATTTCCCAAATATTTGTTAGTACACTAAGTCCTGTAAAATTCAATGTAATCCTGTGTTGAACTAGGACGTCCTATTTCCCCACTGGATCACATTCACTTGTACGGATTTTGTGCACTTGATAGAAGACCGTGTCAGACTAGAATATGTCCTAAATTTTTATCATTTCTGAGTTCTAAAGATAACCGAGACAGAGATAAGAACACAAATATGGTCGGGGTGGATAAATAGATGCCTTCTGATAATTGCCAAAAAAGGCAACACCCCAAAACTGGGGAACTTTTGAGAAAGAGTTAAGGCACTTTCTCTAAACCAGATATGAGAGAGTCACTCCCTAAAAACAAGGAAATGAATTTGGACTCTTCGCGTCTTTTGATATTTATGTTATAGCAGGAGTTGGAAAGTAGATTAGGCATAGTCATAATCAATAAAGGTTCAAGTTTATTGCGCTCTTAGGCCACCTTTGCTCCAGCCTTCCTCTGTTGTTAGCATTTTAATAGGTATATAAAAATACCTGGTTGCAGTTTTCATTTTAAAATTTCTTATGATATATGGCACTGAATGTTTTTTACTTGCCTATTCCCTATTTGTACACACTTTTTGGAGAGATACCTCTTCAGCTCTTGCCAATTTTAAATTGTTTTATTCTTTCTTATTTTTTATTAAGAAATTTATTGTAAATTTTTATTACAAGTACTGTCTGATACATGCATTGGGAAAATTTATGCCCAGTCTGTTGCTTATTTTGCCATTTTAAGAACTCACAGTTGTTTATAACATTTTTCAACCAATGATATTGTCAAATTGATGCAAGCTTGAAACACTTAAACAAAAAAAATTATACAGAATATGTAATAATTACAGAATTTATAATTATAGAATATGTAATAATTCTATTATTTTGATAATAAATCAAATTTTAATTTTCACTCGTTGAATAAATCTGAATAGTCACTGGATGTCACTGTTGCTTTACCAAATATAACACTTTTGTTCATAAAGACCATCATTTAAAAAAATAATTTCTAATTAAGCACTTCATTAACAAACAAATCCACATCATATACTCCTTTCAATTGGATATAGGTCTAATCTACATGGTATAGCAAGAACTACCAAAAAAAATTGTGTTTACATGATAAGTTCCTGACCTCATAGACATACTTAAGATAGCAATATTCGTAATTCTTTAAGACATTCTTACATTCACACGGGCTATTTTGAGCAATATTTTCTCAAAAATAATGAATGAAGGTTTAGTATATATATTAAATATAATAATGCATATTATATTTTAAAAGTTAAACATATTTTATAATAATTGACCATCTGTTTACATTATATGAATGTGCATTATATGTATGTGAATTTGTACAAAATCAGAAATTTCTTAAATAAAAATAGCAAAATGTGAAACTGTTCTTTATTAATATATCTGGATATAGGAAATCCAGTTCTATACACATTTGAAGGTAATATTTCTGTACCTTTAATCCTTCCCTGAAAAATCCAATGCTTTTTGATTTACAACATGTCAAAGTGAATCTTGATTGCATCAGATCATGTTCCTTTTCAATGTTCTTTGACAAAAAGAAGTCTGAAGGGACAAAACCAGGGCTGTGGAGTGGATTGGGTAAGGTATCTCATTAAAATTCTCCTAGAACAGCCCTTGACACCCTTGAAGAATGAGTTAGTAAATTGCCATGAAGAAGAGCAAAAAAGAAAAGGAAAAAAAAAGGGGAAAACAAACAAAACCCTTTCCTGGGTGTGTGTGTGTTTTTAATCAATATAGATTTCAATTTTCTTAAAATTTCTTCCTTATAAGTCTGAGTGATTGTTCTGTGTCCTTCAAGAAAATCTATCAAGAAAAGATTTTTCAAATTCCCTACAACATTCTCCATGACCTCTGAAGATGAAGACACTACCTTCAATTTAACTAGTCTATTGGATCCCCTCTGAAGCTACAGTGTGGAATGAATATTACTGTATGGATCATATTAGTAAATCTAAGGCCACCCTGGTTTTGTTTAGTTCTATTAAATTGTCTTAATTAGCTTCAATCTTGCTTTTAAAAGACTGATGGAAAGGTCTGAGATCGCCATGATCTTAAAGAAATGATTTTGGGCTTTTTATGAAGATGGCGCCGAAGGCGAAGAAGGAAGCTCCTGCCCCTCCCAAAACAGAAGCCAAAGCAAAGGCTTTAAAAGCCAAGAAGGCCGTGCTGTAAGGCGTCCACAGCCACAAAAAGAAGAAGGTCCGCACATCACCCACCTTCCGGCGGCCCAAGACCCTGAGATTGAGAAGGCAGCCCAAATACCCTCGGAAGAGCGCCCCCAGGAGAAACAAGCTGGACCATTATGCCATCATCAAGTTCCCCTTGACCACAGAGTCTGCCATGAAGAAGATCGAAGATAACAACACACTTGTGTTCATTGTGGATGTCAAAGCCAACAAATACCAGATCAAACAGGCTGTGAAGAAGCTCTACGACATTGACATAGCCAAGGTCAACATCTGGGTCAGGCCTGACTGTGAGAAGAAGGCATATGTTCGACTGGCTCCTGACTATGATGTTTTAGATGTTGCCAACAAGATTGGAATCATCTAAACTGAGCCCAGCTGGCTAATACTAAATATCAACTTGTTCAATAAAAAAAAAATGATTTTGGTACTTCTGGAACCAAAAACTTGCTGAGGGTGAAATGTTCATTGAAAACAGAAAATGCTGGACCACATGAGACACCTCCACAATAGCTATTGCATCAATGGGAAGTCTGTGATCTTTTCCCGCCAGTCTCTGAGTAGTCGCCACAGTTCTTCATTTGTCAAGATTGATGGGCTGCACTATCGTTACAATTCCATGAGATTTCTTAAAATGTTTGGCCCATCTAAAACTGTTATTTCAAAGCTACAAATATTTGGGAAGATTTCTAGTTTTTGAGTAAAAAAAATTGATATTAGCGCAGACCTCAAAATCATTTTCCTCCACGACACATAAAAGGTGTTTTAAAGGCACAATAACAAACCTGACAAGTGTATTTCTGTCCAAACAGGCCTGTAACCATCTGCTGATCTCAGAAATTGTATTTTGTTTTGAACGGAATCAAAAGTTTAAACAAGGGATGGTGGACAACCTTTCCTATTTATAACATTATCCATGGGTCATATCCACAGTTCATGAACTCGTACCTAATGTGATGGTTGAAAACACTTCTCTTTGGTGAGATATGTGGTATTAGCTAGTATTCATATTTCACAGGCCTTCCCTGGCCCAGAAGAGGCCATGGTGGTTGTGCAATCAGTTGCTAACAGCAATGCCAACAATTTGAATCTACCAGTCCCTCTGAGGGAGAAAGATGGGGATTCCTACTCCAGTAAAGAGTTAACAGCCTCAGAAACTTACAGGGACAGTCCTTCCCAATACTATAGGCTCTTTGTAAGTGGACAGCTAATCAGTGCAGTGAATCTGGTTTCTGATAGATGATTTCGTCAGGGCAGATATTAGATACTTCTGATTAAAGTCAGAAAAAGTCATCAAAGAGAATTTGGGAATTATTAAGCAGGATTGCTAATATCACCTACAAATAAAATTATGCTAAAAAGAAGTAACAAATGATCAAAACAAAAAACTGACAAAATCCAACCTGGATGTAGGAAAAGTCTTACAATGAGGGCCATCACTGCGGGTGCCAGATGGACACGGAGGGAAAGCAATGGACTTCAGAAAAATGTTTACCTCTTTTACTGACTATTACAAATTTTGGATAATATTGTAAAGAATGAGCATTCCAGGACTCTTCATCTTGTTTTTACTCATATCTCACTTTGGGTTACTTGGACTGTGAACTTTAGCGTAGCAGAACCCCTCCTCTGCATGCATGCGACGCTACTGGTTTTCAATGGCTGACCTGGTTGAGCGCAGCCCAACACATACCCACCCTGCCACAGGGCTCCTCATAGGTCCTGGTATCTCTCAGTTGCAGTCACCTCAGTGAGTCTCATTTGGTTTTCCTTTTGCTCAAGCACCGTCTTTACATAGACCAAGAAACAGTTATGAAAAGAGAAAATGGATGTTTTTTTTCAATTCATCGCATGCCTTGATGCTGACTTATTGAGACGCTCTGGCACAGAGTCCAACTGCTCCAACGAGTTTCTGAGGTGGGAAATCTTTACCAAAGCAAACAGAGTCATCGCCTTCCTATGGCATGATTGGGAACCCTCAAGCCTTCAAGCCACTAACCTTTTAGCTAGCATCCCAACACTTGACCAACTATAAAATGAAAGTTCCTCCAATCCTTCCATCTCTATGCAAAAACTGGGAAATACATAAAGAAGAGTGAACAAGAATTCATGCATTTGAACTTTACCCTCAATGATGAATATTAAATATCTCACAGATTTCCAGAAGCATGAAAGATTCTACCTTAGAAGCGAGGGCGACTGCACTTTGATCTAATGGGACCAGCCTCTGGAGAAAGACACGGTGCATTATAAAGTAACAAACTGGAAAACAAAGGCAAAAAACCCCAACCCAACTCAATATTGTCAAGCGCATTCCAGATCATCGCAATCCTGTAAGGCTGAGGAACACCATTCTATCAGATTTCTGCGGCAGCTGCGTGGGTTTTCAAGGACAGTTAAGGCTTACAGCTGCAGACAGCGTCAGGTTTCTCCCCAAATGCAGCTGCACGCCCAGGGCTTCTAGAGTAAAATAAGGTCATTGAACAAGAGAAAGACCATTGGTGAGATGGACTGACACCATGGGGAGAGCGCTTGATCTTAGCCCAAGGGCCCCGAAGCCATGACACCACGGCTAGAGCAAGTGGGTCCAACAGAGGGATTACGGTGAGGTGGACGCAGGGTCAGGCAGTGCCTGGTCTGTCACACGGAGGGTTTCACAGGGTCAGGCAGTGCCTGGTCCGGTACACCGAGGGTTTCACAGGGTCAGGCAGTGCCTGGTCCGGTACACGGAGGGTTTCACAGGGTCAAGCAGTGCCTGGTCCGTTACACGGAGGGTTTCACAGGGTCAGACTGTGCCTAGCTCGTTGTTGTTAAGACTCTGAACTGACTCAACCGCTCCCAACAACAGCATGCACATATATAAACTGAAGTCCTAGATACAAAATGGAAACGATTTCATCCCATGTATTTTCCACTGGAGTCCACTGTATGGTTATATGTAGAGATATTTTTTGTGTTTGAAATGCCTTCCTTCAGAAAGTAACATCTGAAAAAAAAAAAGACATCTTAGGTTGCTACTACATCCAGATAAAAAGATTAGCTTATCTCAAAAAAAAAATGCTATGCTAAAATTCCTTCTCCAGATTTTCTCCTGTGCTTTATATGTGCCTCACTTACCCCCCATTGAATGGTTAAAGGATTCTCTTCTTAGGCATTATTTTCCCAGGGATTCTTATACTGGGCTAGCTTATCTTACTTTGCATTATATTAACATATTTTTTATGCTTTTAGTCATCTCTACCGCATCTATTGTTGAATGTTCTACCTGCTGTAGTTAGCTGTGAACTTCCTGCACATTCCTGTCTGCTGTCTGTTTAATTCATTGCTAGTATCAAGTCTGTCACCATGCAGATTACAGAACGTCAGCAAAGGGAAAACCCTCAACGAGTGCAAGAGACTGTGGTTGCAAACCCAGCTAGCAGGGTGATAATGACGCCGAGGTCCCTCAGTTGTGCACGGCTCACAGTGAGTCCGACCAACTCCACAGCACCACCACTGTCACCCAGAATGTCCGGTAGCACATAGGAAATTGTTCATAAAATTCTGTTAAATCATGAAGCTTTGGCAGACAATGAACCCTTGAACACTGAAAAATACATGAAATTCATTTTGGGGAGGAAATCAGATTTATGTTTTAAATGAACTATTATAATTAAAGACCATTTACTTAACATCCTTTATAGAAAGATATGTGACTACACATCAAGTAGTTTTTGGTACTGAAGCTATTATGCATATATTTTCTCATGCTAAACTTTAGAACTTTAATTATACATTTATCATCATTAAGAAGATAAATCAGATACATTGTTTTATCTTTTATGACAGACATACGGAATATTTTTTCAACCAAAATTGTACATCAAAATAAATTTCATATGTTTTTTAGAGTATGTCCTGAATTTAGTCAAAAAATGTTTCAGGCTCTGTTATAAGAAGTTCTGGAATCAGTTATTTTTTTCCAATGAGCTCTGCCTGGTCCTCTGGTAAGAATATGAAGTAGATGAGCTCATGTCACCTCATTTTAAATAACCTAAATGCTATGTTATAAAATGCATCAAAATGTGCCTCCTCCTATTGTCAAAGTCTCACTGAGGAGCCCTGCCCTGATATGCACTTGTCCTGTCAAAGACCATCTGTGTGTATCATCACAATGGAATTCCAGCCAGTAGTTGTCCTTAGAGCAATTCCTGTTTAAACTTCTCCTCTATCAAAGAGGACCAGGAAGTCATTCTTTCCAAGGCAGTGGGGTTGTTTTTTCACCTTACAAAGTTGGCTTAGCTAAAGACGAGATCCAGGTATAAGTTATAAAACAAGGCACCAGCAAAATTTACCAAAGCATGCTTTATTTTTCCTTCTGTCCATATAACCCACCAGTAAGGGATGTATTTTTAGCTTGCTTTTACTGCTTTCTGTGCCCCACTCCCCGTAGCCTTGACCAAAGAAACATCAGGATAGCAGATCATTCCTTCTGATGGCCCCCTTCAGGTCAAGCTAGCCTGTTATAATAGACTTCATATAGTTTGACTTGGACATTGTAGTGGTCTTCATGGATTCAAGCCCACAACAAATGTAGTATTTTTAAAAAAAATATCTCTTCCCAACCCTCTCACCCAAAGATCCAAAATCTACACCCATACCCACACACGTAGTTGTATTACTTCTCTGCTTTTCCATCCATCCTTAGCACTAAAATGGATGGGAGGTGCAATGTTTAATATTAGTCATACAGCATATAATGTATGAGTCTTGTAAATGCCTATACAAATCACATTATTAGGCATCCAATAGAATTTATGTAATTAAAAACAAATAGACTGAGGTTTTCTATGCTTGGGTCTCTCAGAGGTATATGTTTTAGAGACATAACATTAGCAACTGTCTTCAGTGGTGGCTGCAGGTACTGAGGATACAGATGAATGCTAGAGCTCCACTGAGTTTTTCAAGTTTTAGGCATTTGTGTCTTCATATAGGAATTGGGACATAACTTTAGATCTCGGTGCTGAATGGAAATAAATGAGTTTGAGACACTCTGTGATTTCAAGAGATGAATAGGAGATTTGGGACTCCTAAAATTGATATGAGAAACAGAATCAAATTAAAGCAAAGACAAACTTTTCCAAGTCAAAATAATAGAAAACAGTATGTTGTTTAGGTGCTATCCAGCCAATTCTGACTAATAGCTACCCCATGTACAGCAGCGTGAAACATTGCCTGGTCCTGTACCATCCTCAGAATTGCTCTCATGTGTGAGCCCACTGGTGTACCACATTTATGATCTTGTTGGGGACTTGCCTCCTTTATCAAGTATATCATCCTTTCCTAGGGACTAGTCTCTCCTGATATTTACAAAGTAGGTGAGCCGGTCTGACCATCCTTGCCTCTAGGAACATTCTGGCTGTAGTTTTGCCAAAACAAATTTGTGTGTTCTTTGGCAGCTCGTTATTCTTCACCAGCACCATCATGCAAAGGCATCAATTCTTCTTGAGTCTTCCTAGTGCAGTGTCTAACTTTCATGTGCATATGACGCCGTGGAGAATAGCATGGCTTGAGTCAGAAGCACTTAAAGCAAATCCTTGCTTTTCAAGACCCAAGACATTTGGGTCAGGCAGGGTTCTCTTAGAGAAATAAAATCAGGACACTAGTAATTCTTTTTATATATTTATAAATAGAAAAAGGTATATAAGATAAGAAAGAAACAGTTAAGTAATCTATAAAGCAGTACAGATTGCTCGGTGCAACTTACTTGCGTGAGACAGCTAGAAGACTGGTAGTCTTTCAAGTCTTTAGGGCTGCTGAGTAGTCCTCTGTAGAGCAATCCAGGCTATCTGGTCACAGGCAGCAAACAGCAGAGCAGGTCACCAACAGTCAGTCAGATGACAGAGTCCAATAGTCCCCAGCTCAAGAGATGTGTATCCCAGGAGCGTGGCGAAGTAGGGTTTGAAGGAACTGCAACTCACAGCTCCACAGTCCACGATGAGGTGTCCCACGGGTAGTGTTGCTTGGAGGTTGAGACACAGGACGAACAAGGCAGCTCTCTGGTCCAAAGATCCAAAAGCAAGAGAGAGAGAGGGCGGGGCTCGCTAAGCCCTTCCTATCTCTGCCTTTAATTCATCCCATGTGTTCATTGGCTGTGCCGTCACAACAGACCCACCAATCTTCTGTGGCCATGTTGGCATAACAAACCTACCCATCACAACATCCTTTGATTTCTTGACTGTTGCTTCCCTATACATTGATTGTGGATCCAATCAAAACAAATACTTGACAATGCCAATCTTTTCTCCATTTATCATGATATCACCTATTGGTTTAATTTGAAGATTTTGCTCTTCTTTATATTAAGTTGTAATCTATACAGAAGGCTACAGTCCTTGATTTTCATCAGCAAATGCTGCCAGTCCTCACTTTCAGCAATCAAGGTCATGCCACTCGCATATAGCAGGTTGTACATAAACCTTTCTCCAAGTTCTATGCTGCATTTTCTTAACCTCATCCAGATTCTGATAGTTTGCTCAGCATATAGATTGAATAACTATTGTGAGAGGATACAACCCTGATGCATCGTTTTCCTGATTTTAAACAATGCAATGTTCCCAAGTACTTTTTGTTAGATGACTCTGTACAAGAAATTGATCCATGTACAAGTTCTGCATGAATCAAATATCTCGACATAGTAAATAAAGCACAAGTAAACATGTCTGTGGTATTCTCTGCCAAATTCCCTGTGATATCAGCAATAATATCCTTTGCACCACATGTTCTTCTGAATCCTGTTTGAACCTGTGCAGATTCCTGACTGCACCTGTTGTTGGACTATCTAAAGAAAATTTACTAGCATATGATATCATTGATACTGTTCTGTAGTGTGAGGATTCTGCAGGGCAGTCTCTCTGTGGAATTGATGGGTATAAACCTGAATCTCTTTCAGTCAATTGGCCAAGTAGCTTCTTCTAAATTTCCTGGCACAAAGGAGTGAAAGCTTCCAGTGTTTCATCAGCTTGTTGAAGCATTTTCGTTATTAGTCCACCAATACCTGGGGTTTTGCTTGTGGCCCGTGCTTTCAGTTCAGTTTGAACTTCTTCCTTCAGTATCATTCTTGCTTTTGGTTCTTTTCACTGAATATCACGAATGATTCAGTGTCTGTTAGCTCTTTTGGTCCAGTGACTCTCTATTCTTTCTATCTGCTTTTGATGCTTCCTGCATTACACAATATTTTTCCATAGAAACTTTCACTATTACAGCTTGAAATTGTCCTTGAGTCATTGCAATGTAAATATGCTGAGCGGCGCTTCCTCTTTGGTTTGCTGACTCCAGGTCTTGGCACATTCATTTAGAATATTCTGTCTTCTGAACTGCCCTTTCAGGTTTCTTTGTCCTAAGGCACTTGATGACAGTGGAAGCCCAAAAACATTTGCAGAATCTATACAGGAAATAAGTCCCTGGTGATATCCTTCTAATCATTATTGAGCGAGGAAGAAACCTGGTTATCAGACAGAGGGTATTAAAAATGACTATAGTAGATTGAAATGATAAATCTGGAGTATAGACAATGGGGACGTGGGTGAAGGGACACATTGGACAGAGTACAATATGAAAAAGTAATAACATTGTGTAAATTATTAAGAGTTCATGGGGGAGGATGTGGGGAGGGAGGGGAAATATGGGGAGCTGATACTGGGAGCCTAAGTGGAGGGAAAATGTTTCAGGGGTGATGATGACAGCAGGTGTGCAAATATGGTATGCATACAATTGATGTATGTATTGATTGTGATGGGAGTTGTATGAGGCTCCAATAAAATGATTTATTAAAAATGATAAATCTAATTTGAAAGGTTAAAATGTTGCTATTTGATCCTTCTTTTGATATATCTTGTACTTGATCTGATTTTTAGGATTTTCTGGGATTTTATTTTTCATATTGGGGTTAATGTCTTTCATATTGTCCATGTTGTATTTTGTCTTTGTTGATAGCCTTCTTGACTCACTTATGCATTTTTCTCTGATTATCAGTATATGAAAGCAGGATAGATGAATCTATGAAAGCGTAAGTAGAAAAAGGGTCCCTGTGGGGTATGTCAGGAGAGGTATAGGGGTGAGAGGGAGCTGTTATCAAGGAGTTCAAGAAGGAAGAAAATATTTTGAAATTGATTGTGGTAATTGATTTTAAAACACTGCTTGATATGAAATGACATTTGGATTAGTTCCAAATAAAATAATTTGGATATAAATGAATTAAAATAGCAAATTAAAAATGCAAATAATAAATACAATTTTCTGTTCGGCTCTTTAAGTTCATTGTTTCTATTTTCCTTACCTATTCTATGATTAATAGCAGCTTTCGGTCTATTCTGATATTCACTTTGATCTTTTCTTTCTTTTCTCTCCTAATATGTCAATTTTTTCAGTGTTCAAAATCTTATACTACACTAAATATATATATATATATATATATATATATATATATATATATATTTTTGGGGGGGGAGCATCTGGTGGTGGGAGTAGGAGACCCAGCCCCACTGCTTGAATTGAACCTCTATACTAAATATTTTAAATAGTAATTATTGTTTATTGACCACATTCCAAAGGAAACATAGATACATTAACACAATCCTCAACATGATTTACCATTAATGTTCATTATTGATTATTGAAGTATCACTTCTAATAAAGGCCTTCTAAAACATAAAAGAAAAAAATATTTTCTGTAAGTGTTAAAGTTTTGAATCAACTTGGCTGGTCCAGGATTCTCCTTGGTTCGGCAGTTGGGACCTGGTGATCCCCCAGGATATGATCTAAGATAGTTTTATCAACAAATCATCTAGTTAGTGTGATCTGCTATGGAGCAGTCTGTCAGTTGTCAGAAGACTAGGGTGGTATCCAATGCCCTTACTTAGATCACTGCCTTCATTCAGTCAATGGAAAGGATGTTTCCTCAGGGTGTGGCCTGTCTTCAAAATAACTAGCTATTGTCAAAAAGTTCACTAGCTTTTTACTGAATATGGACCCTGCATCTGATTTATCCACTGACCTTTGGTGTTTGGAACTTGAGTTTGTGACTGCCATAGAGCCTGCTGATCCTGGGAGTCATCTGCTGAATGGCAACTTACTTGCTCTTATTATTAATTCACCTTTGCAGTTTCATATGTCTTTTGTCAAGGGCTGACTGATTTTAATTGTGGATGTGGATAGTAAATCAAAACCTGCACTGAACATCACCAGGGTAACATATATTTCTTATTCTCCTCCTATTCCTGACTTGCTTCTCTGTCTGTTGCTCCAGATGAATTGAGAGAAATGATTGCATTTAAGACAACTACTTGAAAGTATGTAAGACCCTTGCTAGATACTACACAACAAACTAAAAGATATAATAAATCTCTAAATATATAATTAGGCCAATTAACCTGAATGACTCGTGCTACCCTGACCCTAAATCTTCAAAGAAACATGTTCTATGAAGTAGATTTCACAACTTAGTCTCAGAATCTACTCTTTTTGTTGGTTGGTTCTTCATTGTTTTAAATACTCACCACACATCTTTTTAACTTTTTACAGATGGTTGTGATTGCAAAAATTTGCTAAATATTCCTATCTTTATTTTGATATTTCCATCACCGTGGGCCCTTTCCCCCTGGTTAGCTATTAATATACTTTGATCTCTGTATATTTACCTTTATTTTTCTTTATATATGTGAGTTCATTAATACGTGTCCTTCTGTGGTTGACCTAATTCACTCAGTAGTCAAAATCTATTTATATTGTAGAATGCATCAAGATTCTCCCACTGGCTAAGTAATATTCCATCACATAAGTACCATGTCTTATTGATTCATTCCTAGGTAGATGAGTATGTAGATTGTTTCTGTTTTTTTGTGAATAATGCTTCAATGAGCATTCATCTATAAGGTTCCTTATGAGTTGCTGCTTTCAAGTCTTTGGGGTATATATCTCACCTGGGGATTACTGATAGAGGTCTACGGTTAGTGGTTTGAGGCTCTGTCACACTATTTTCCACAATGATTGTAGCATTTTGCATTTCCAGAAGCAATGTATGCAGAGGCTTCAAAAAGTTTGTGGAAAAATCCATTTTTCCACAGAATTTTCAAACTGCCCATAAAGAGCCCCGATGCTTTTGTGATCTTCCATACTTGTGCTAGCAAACAATTGTATCAAACTAATGAAATTCATTGCCTTTTCATAATTTATTAAGTGTTTATCTGCTATGAAGTTCATGGTACATGCTAAATTTTATGCTATAAAAGCTTAATGGAAAATTTGAGTTTGCCTCAAAGTATATATTGAAAATGACCAAAGAAAATGCATCATATGTAATGTAATGCTGTTAACCTAAGGAGTTCAAAGACAACGAAGCATACTGATTTTTTTTCCTTTTAGTAAGATGTACATCAGAAAATCTTTGTCTATATTAACAGTAATTATAGATTCTTTTAAGTTTGTTGTCATTGTTCATGAGTGTCAAGTAAATTCAGAGTAATGTTTAATATTGATTCTATAAAGAGATTCATGCAACTATTCATGTCTTATACTAGGGCTCAAAAGTTTGCCCCTATTTTTCCTATTTAAGTCTTTAGTTCATCTTTTTTTTTAATAGTGTATAATGTATGGTCCTGTTTCAATCTTTCATAGAGAGATAACTTTTCTAGCACCATTTGTTGAACAATAGATCTCTCCTCCATTTAATATGTTTTAGCTCTTGAACAAAAACCAAATCTCAGTAGGTGTTTAGTTTTATATCTGGTTTCCCTACGTTGATCCATTGGTCTACAGATAGACTGTGCCAATCCCAAGCTGCTGTGGCTATGACATAGGTATTACAGTGAGAGACCCTTATTTTGCTTTTGTTTTTAGTAATATTTTGCATATTCTAAGTATATTTCATTTCCATATAAAGTTGATGATTCAATTTTTCCAAGAATAGTGCTGGGATTTGGATTAAAATTGCACTATATTTATCAATTACTTTAGGTAATATTGACATTTTCATAATGATAAGTATTTCTATCAGATGTCTGGAATTTGGATGATTTCTAAATGTAGGTGGCAAATAAGGTCTTTGGGGGGAGTCTCATGGACTGGTTTTAATTTGGGGGTGATTTACCTTTGTTTTGATAAGACTGATGTTGAAGGACTATTAGAGTTACTTTTCTCATAAAATCCACTGTCTTTTAGAAACTAGTGATGAGTTACCTCCCTTGCATATCCACTTGCGATATAGTGGTGACTATGGACAGCTGTGATGTCAAAAGCTTTGGAGCAGGTATTCCAAGTCTCATTCGGGTCACCCATGGTGGCAGCTTTCAGATGCAGAAAAGACTAGGATCGAGGAAAAGACTTCTGTGTTTATCAAGTGACATCATTCTTTGGAGGAAGACTTCATGTTTGGTACAGCAGAATGTCAGCAAAAGAAGACGACGAAGAAGAAGGAGAAGGGAAGGCAAGGGAGAGGGAGAGAAGAAGAGCTATGATGAGATGGATTGACAGGCTGCCTGCAGTCAGGGTTTCAAGCACAGTAACCACTATGATATTGGTGCTGAACCAGTCAGGGCAGTGTTTTCTTTTTTTTATAAATAAGATGCATAGCTCAGAGCTCACTTCATGGCACCAAAACAACATCAAGTCATTGAGAGGTAAATTAAGACCGAGTTCAGACAAAGACGTGAAGCAAAGGGTGGCTTTATTAAGGAAAAAGATCTTTCGGGAGGGTGAGGTTGAGCAGAGACGGGTGCGGAAGCATCTTGAGCTTCCGGGCGGGTCCCCGAACCTAGAGTGGAGGTCAGGGGAGTTGCGCCCAATGCTGGGCTGGCGGGATATAGACATGATTTGAGTTGGAGGCAGGTGAATTGTTAAGGGGAAGAGAAGTTCCCAGTGCTGTGGTTGCTAGGAAGCAGTGCTACACAGAGAAAGACTGTGTCCTGCCCAAGTTGGGCGTGGTGGTGGTGGTGGCCACCTTGTTCCTACAAGGAAGGTTCCGCACAGGTGAGGTAAGTTCTGGCGAGTGCTGAAGGCAGGTGCTTTGAAGTTCAGGTGTTATGAAGCTTAGCGCACCATCCTTCTTCTTGAGAGGCTGGAACAGTGGGTGCCTGGTACTGGACTCGGCCCAAAAAGTCATCGTTTGCTTCCCTGAAAGTCAATCAGTCTACCTTATACTTTATAAACCGCACAAAACAAACAGACTCACTCAGTCCTGACTGACTGACTCCAAAACCTCAACGGGGGTTTCCAATACTGTCCATCGTTCAGGAGTGGACAGCCTCATCTTTCCCCCACAGAATGACCGGTGGCTGTAAACTGCCACCCTCTGCCTTGGTTATGGCACCGCCCAAGCTCCTTTCGACTTCACAGTCCCTTAGAATCCATAAAATAGTTCCAGGTATGTAGTCATTATAAATGGCATTTGTGAATACTAATTAATTAATTAATTTATTTATTTTCAGGAGAGAGCGTGAGCACAGTCCCCCACTACCACAAATTGTGCAGTTATAGAGTTTCCCACTTTTGGGGAAATCGCAGGAGTCCACACATCCCGAGTGCCATGGCTAAGCCTCGCCCTGGGAAAGCCACCTTCTTGATCATGGTATCTCCCCTGCTAATTCATTTGAGTGAGATGGAATAAAAGCGTCATTAATGAATGTCGACTTTCCTTTATATGAAGGTCTGTCAGGGAATAACCATTGGTTTTGATCAGTTTGACAATCATGACGCATGCTTTGACAACTGATCTCCTGAAACAGAGCAGCTTACAAAATGTCATAAAACCTTTTCTATAAGGCATCAGATAATAAATCTTTTTTTTTTTTACTATGGGTACATGGTCTATATTAGTGTGTTAGTCCAGGTAGACTAGAGGAACAAATTTCAGACATGCATATAGATATAAGGAAAGGGTTTATATACAAAAGGAATGTGACACTAAGAAGACATCCCAATCCAGTCCAGTACAAAGTCATAAGTCCGATATTAACCCATATGACCAAAATCAGTCTACAAAGTCTCCCTCCAACTCACGAAGTCACAGGGTCAGTGGGTGCAGAGTTCTGGCGCTGGCAGGGGTCTCCTCATGGCTCCATGCTTCCAGGACTCAGGATCCAACAACAGCAGAAGCAACTCATCACTGGCAGAGGTCTCCATGTGGCTGCTCCAGCTTCAGAGGTCTGGCTCCATCAGGGCAAAGCCATGTGGTCTCTCTGCCGGCTCCTCCAGCTTCTCGGACACTGCCAGCTTGTCTATTCCGTGACTCATCGCCTCTGAGACGAACTCACAACAACTGGGGAAGATATCTTCTCATCTTCATGAGGGAAATATCGTGAGATTTCCCAGAAGTCTCAGGAGAAAGCCATGCCCACGTAGAGGCCTCAGCGGCTACTCAATGGCTGTCTCCAGATTGACAGGCTAGACTCCACTCCTACATTTCAATCATAAAATTAACATAAGCACATGACTGCCACAACTAGTTATCATTGTTTTGTTATTATTGTTAATCATTTGAAGTCTGTAAATAAAGAAGTGATGAATCTATTGGCCTGTAGGTAATAATCTTCAAGTTCTAGCTAACAGTGAACAAACTGAATTTGCAGTTCTCTTAAGTTTCATTTGTTAAGAGGCCTTGCCCAGATGTCTTTATAAGGTAACCACAAACTCTTCAGAAGGTGGAAACAGAAGTTGCAAATTATACAATATTCTATTTCATTCTATTGATCAAAGCAAGTCACAAGTCTAGTCCATGTTTTAAGAGATAGAAAAATATATCTTGATTGAAGAAAATATAAAGTTTTGTACATCCATAGACAAGGGGGAGTATAGTAACTATTTTTAAAAGTAATGTATCCTACTTTAAAGGTCCTATAAATTTAATGCTTTAATAATTCCTAGTGAAAATAAATTTTCCTGAAAATGTATCATATGATAAAATAAACTAGCCTTCAATTTATTCATTTTAAGTGGAGCTTATACCATCCAAGAAGTGTAGAATGCTTTTGCCAGATAAAATATATATTTTTATAAGATATTGAAACACAATAGGAATTTTAGCTTGAAATTTGCTTTGCAAAGAGGGAACTGGAATGTGATAGGGATGAGAGAAGCAAGTTGTGAGTAGTAGATTGTTCATGTTTTCAATGTTAGTGTCATTCTGACAGATGATCTGAATTGGCTTTATATGCACTGACCTTCTCCTAGTCTCTCTTCCTCTATAGAACATAAAATATAAATATCGACTTCCACATGCATTCCTGAATTTATGTTTTTTTTATGCAATCTGTATTCTGCTTCATAAAACCAAGCTAATCACATTGATCCCAGCCTGTAGTGACCCAATAGGACAGAGTAGAAATGTACTTGTGAGTTTCTGGGATTATAAATCTTTGGAGCCCTGGTGGCATAGTGGCTGCACATTGATCTGAAAACCACAAAGTCAGTGGTCTGAACCCACCAACTGCTCAGGGGAAGAAAGACTAGGCGCTCTAATCCCATAATGATTCAAAATCTCAGAATCCCAAAGGATCAGTTCTGCCCAGTCCTGTACGGTAGCTATGAGTCAGAATTGACTAGGTAGAAGTGAGTTGAACAGCGAATTTTTGCTTTCTCCTGCAGAGCAGCTGGTGATTTTGAACTACTGACCTTGCAGTCAGCAGCCCAACATGGAGCACACTATGCCACCAGTGTTTCTTCCCTCCACAGGTGTCTCTTTGCCATATTTAGAAGGAAATTTTAATGTATGGCAAGAGTTACATGTAAAATTATCAGCTGTTTCCAGGATAATGAAACTAGTATTTGGATATTCTGGGACAAAATTAAGAAGCTCCTGAAACTAAACCCATCAATGCAATTGATACGTCAAAATTTTTTTTTGTAGTTTGATCACTTGAATTGATTTTTAAAAATATGAATAAAGGTCCATAGGTTGGGAGGAAAGAATTGAAGCAAAAGAGTATATTAAGCTTATGCAATATTAAGATATATTATGAAGACTTAATAAAATCAGTATGTGCACTGGTGGCATGGTGGTTATGTGGTGGACTATGAAGTGGTAGGCCAGCACTTGGCAACCAGTAGCCAGATGAATAAATACAGATCTTTCTATTCCCAATCAGGGGAAACTTACAGAGGCCATTTTCCCTTGTCCTACGGAGTCTCTGTGAGTCAGAGGACAGCTGTCTCCATGGGATTTCTGAGGCAGGACATCTTTACAGAAGCAGACAGCCTCATCTTTCTGCAGACACACTGTTACGAGAACTTAGACCATCCATTTCACATTCAAGTGCTTGATCCTTCCTGCCACCAGGATGGTTTATTTGCCCGGTGGCAGTACATTTTGTTTGTGTTTTTTGGTATGTGCCTTTGACAAGATGACTAAAATGATGAGCAAAATGTTAGATGCCATTGAGCCATTTGATTCATAGCTACCCTATTGATACAACAGAAGGAAGCACTGCCAGCCTGAGTCATCCTCAAACTGCTCTGTTTGAGCCCCTTGTCACATCTATGTGTCAGTCATACTGTCAACGTTCTTTCTCTCTCCCCCTCCTCATTGCCAAGCATGATGTCTTTTTCCAGGGACTGATCTCTTGTGATAACATGTCCAACATATGTGAGACAGAGTCTCTCCTTCCTTCTTTCAAAGGAGCATTCTTGCTCAGCTTCTTACAAGACTCATTTGTGGGTTCTTTGGGCTGTCCACTATACTGCACCAGCACCGCAGTACAAATGCATTGATTCTTCTTTGGTCTTCCTTATTCGATGACCGACGTTCACATCCATAGGAAGCAATTGGAAATACCATGGCTAGGAGGTGGGGTCCTTTGCTACTCAACACTTTAGCCACCCTGCTTATCAACACTTTAAATAGGTCTTGTGCAAAAGGTGTACTCAATACAACATGTTCTTTGACCTCTTGTGGTGTGTCCATAAGTATTTATTGTGGATCAAAGCAAGCAAGATGAAATCTTTGACAACATTGTTTCCTCATTTATCATGATGTTACCTGTTAGATCCGATAGTGAGGATTTCTGTTTTGTTGAAATTGAGTTGTGTTTCATAATGAAGGCTAACATCCTTGATGTTCATCAGCAAGTGTTTTAAGTCCTCCTCTCTTTTAGCAAGTAAGTTTGGGTAATCTGCACACCTCAGAGTGTTCAAACCTCCTCTAATCATGATGTCTTGTTCTTTATATAATCCAGCACACAGTTTGAACAAACACGAGGAAGGCACATCCCTGCCTTATACCTTTCTTGATTTTAAACCATGCAGTATTCCCTTGTTCTTTTTGCAAAACTCTCTCTTGATCCATGTATATTATCCATGAGCACAATAAAAATATTCAACTCAAAGTCACTGACATTATATCCATACTGACTCATCTCAGTGTTATAGGAGGAGGAAACATCTGTGAGTTTCCAAAATAGTTTAGAATTTCAGGCCTTTAGGGCCTCAGCAAAACAGATCATCACCACACCCAGAGAATGTTCCTTTTGCATATGGGAAATTGTGCCATGGAAGATGTGGCTTTATAAACTTATATGAAATAAATGCATTTCTATGAAAAAGATAGATTATATAAAAGGTAGGACTAAAAAATCAATTTCTATGTAGACCTCACACCTACATAGAATGAGCACTAAATATGTTACCAATAAAAAAAAGTGAGTCTTGTTTTTCATGGGGGGCATCACTGCCCTCTGGTGGTTGTGGGAGCTACCCAGCGCTGCTCCTGAGAGCAAGCTTTGTTTTTTATGATGAAGAAAAGAAGTACTATTACATCTGACCTCAAGAGCATGCAAGAAAATTTAGTTCTCTTCATTAAAGGACATAATAGACAAAGAAAGATGATTAATAGCTACAAGAAACTAACTGAAACCAAGGACTTAGACTTAAAGTCTGTAGGAAACTTTTGTCCATTAGTAAAAAAAGGCAGGAGAGTCGAGGAAATATGCAAGGTGAATAAATATTCATATGGTAGAAAAATTTTTACAAATGGTTAAAATATTAGGAGGAGATGTTAAGTTTCAGTAATAATCAAAGATCTGCTATTTAAAGCACCAATGACATTGACTGACTGCCTCGTTTTATCCAGGACAAATTTAGTTTATGACTGACATCCTTTTGATGTTATTATCATCGTGTCTCTGAACTCTCAAAGTGAATTTTCTTTTGAGCAGTCAAATTTTGCATCTTTTAATAGATAGAACTTCATGTACATTAGATATATACTTAAAAGTACATCTTACAGAGGGGTTGCAGTGAGAAGATGAGCCAGTTAAGGTACAGTGTAGTAACAATGAAATATGCAACTTTCCTCTAGTTCTCAAATGCTTTCTCCCACCCACTATCATGATCTCAATTCTACCAGACAAATCCAGCTAGACCAGGGATATACACTGGAGACGGAAATATGGGGAATTAAGATAGATGATCCCTCAAAACTAGTGGTGGGAGTGGTGATACTGGGATGATGAGGGACAGTGGACTAGAAAGGAGATCTACATATAACCTCCTCTCTGGGGTATGGACAACAGGCAAGTAAGTGAAGGAACACTTTGGACAGTGTACAATATGAAAAGGTAATAACAATTTGTAAATTATTAAGGGTTCATGGGGGGAGGGAAAGGAAATATGGGGAACTAGTACTGGGAGCTTAGTTGGAGGGAGGATATTTTGAGAGTGATGATGGCAACAAGTGTGCAAATGTGGCCTGCATACAATTGATGTATGTATGGATCATGATGGGAGTTGTATGAGTCCCCAATAAAATAATTTATAAATAAAGGAGGGGTAAGAAGGAACTTATATCAAGGGCTTAAGTAGAAAATATTTGGAAATGAAGATGTCAACATGTGTACAAATATGCTTGATACAAATGATATATGGAATGTTATAAGAACTGTAAGAGCCTCCAGTAAAATCACTGGGGGGAAGAAAGCACATCTAATAACATCCTGTGTTGGCATAATGTACAAAATTAATGAATAGGCTTATGCAGATGTTCAGAGTTTACTCTGGTAAAACTCTATGGAGATCAAACTATCAATCCTCAGTGGACATGAGATCATATATATTTCCTATTATAGTACAAGCAAGTTACTGAGCCTATGCACAAGGGCATTCCCCTTATCCATTGCTGCATTCTGACGGCAGCAGGAAGATAGGGTCCCTAACACCAGTATGCATTGGAACCACTTGGTGGCACCCAAGCATCAGAGGTGTCCATTGTTAGCAAAAGGGATAAGTGAACTGTCACAGAATAATGTACAAAAGGGGGGCACAGTATAAGAAAAAAGGGATAAGTGAACTGTCACAGAATAATGTACAAAAGGGGGGCACAGTATAAGAAAAATATTCAATGAATAGATTAAAATATTGTGTGTAAGTATATATATATATATATATATATATATATATATAATGATCTAAGTAGCTGAGCATGATTGTGTACTTTTTAAATGCATAACTAACTAAATGCTAAATGCATAACTAAATAACTCCACTTTTAAAAATAAGGGTACATGGATTTTAAAGGCATACACTAGACACCTTACAGTGGACAGTAAGGAGAGGCAATGTGGACGGGAGAACAATGAAAAGTTATGTAGAAGAAGAGCCTTTTTATTGATGATATCATGTGCCATGAGTTAAATGAAGCAGTGAGCTCAATTTTTCTCCTTACACAATCATAATTTATATGAATACAGTATGTACATATTTGCATAAGTTAGCATATAAGTCATGTAGCATTTATGCACATGTTTGTGTATACTGTTCAATGTAATACTACATAACAAATTCTATTTTTTCCATTACTTAGTTAATTTCTAAATAACTTGAAAATTTATTTTTATTTTTCACTTTCTTGAGCCTTTCCTCTAAGACATTAGACTACTTAAAGAATTATCTATTCATTTATTTCATTTTCTTTCAATCACTGAAACTCTTTATTTCATCTATAATTTTGCAATGATTATAGGGGTAAACAAGCATAATTGCTTGAAATATTTGAGATGCAATTTCAAATTGTCAAGAAAAATGTAGGCTCAGAGATACAGAGTGAAACCAATGAAATACAGTGGAGTAACATTGATCAGTTACAAAGAAAATAGAGATTTTTTTCAAATTTTCTTTTGGCAATTTAAATTGGTGACACAGCTTGCAGTGACCCATATAGACTGATTCTTCAGCATTTTAATTGGGTTGGCTGTGATTGTATTTGGTTTTTGTCGGAGGAAGACACAGTACAGAGAAGCAAACTGTACAAGTAAAATGAAAATAGGCTATTGACATCAAAACATTTCTTCAGCTCATAACTCTGAATAAACTTTTAGTGTGTCTCAAATTTTGCTACAAAAGCAGAACAGATCCTTAGGGATTTTTCTCCTGACCTTTGAAAAAGTTATCATAGCCCAGCTTTTGAATTGCATAATTATTTTGTATTAACATCTTCCATCTGCTCTTCATAATAGTCGTGTAAGTTAATGTTTTGTATGGAATAAGTAAAAAAAACCAAACTCACTGCCATTGGGTCAAGGCCAACCTGTAGCGCAGGGTAAGACTTCCTCTGTGGGTTTTTGAGACTGTAGCTCCTTATGGGGTGGAAAGTCTGTCTTTCTCTCCTTCTCTAGGGACTGGTCCTTCCTGAAGTGCCTCATCTTGGCCTCTAAAGAGCATTCTGGCTCTAAGAGAGATCTGAGTGCCCTTTCACCATCTATGGTACTTTCAACAACCTTCTCCAGTACCACACTTCAAGTGCATTGATTCTTTTTTAGTCTTGCTTGTTCAATAGCTAACTTTCACATGGACATTGGGCAATTGAAAATCCATGGCTGTGTCTGACCAACCCTAGTCCTCAAAGTGACATCCTTGCCTCTCAGTAGTCTAAGGAGGTCTTGTTAAACAGACGTACCATATATACTCGAGTATGAACTGACCCATATATCAGCCGAAGCACCCAATTTTACCACAAAAGCTACATTACAAAGGTGCTGAAAACCTGGCTTGTGCATGAGAATATATGGCACTTAATGCAATGCCTAGGTTTAATGAGTTGAACTAAACTAGAACTACAGAGCCGTCAGTTTGAAAATACCAGCTATGCCGAAGAAGAAAAATGAGGCTTTCCTGTCCTGTAGAGATTCCCCGCATCAGAAACTCACAGGGGATGATGCTGATTTGTCCTACGGAGCAGTTTGGAGTTAGAATCAAGTTTTGTTTTTCATTTAATGCGGAAAGTGACTGCTACAAATCACATTTTTGGATTTAGTAGCCCTTTTTCCTGCTTCTCCCTGCACTTTTATAAGCTTATTCCTCAGTTTTGATCTTTATGTCCCTTCATATATTTGTTTTCTGACTTTTATGACCAGACTGTGTGCTACATTGAGTGGGTTCTAATGTTGGACGAAATGAAAACTGTTGTTGGAAGTTGCTGTCAGGTGGACTCTGACTCACGGCGACCCCATGGTTACAGAGTGGAACTGCTCCCGGGGCTTTGCAAAGCTGTGACCTTTCAGGAACACATTACCAGGCTGGTCTTAGGCAGTGCCTCTGATGTCGGCTGCAGGGTGTTGAAATATCAACTTTATATCTCAGGATGGAGTGTTTAACCATTTGCCCACTCCAGGTCCACAGATGGATTCATAACAGACTGAGTTTTGATAGGAAATATAGTTCATATATTTTGGAAAATTTAAAATGATTTGCAAAGGATGAAGTATAGGAATCTGGAAAGTGCACAAGCATAGTGCATAGATCTGATAGCAGCTTGGCCAAGATCCCCTACAATGAAGAAGTTAGGGGAAGAGAGGAGACTAGCATCCCAAACAAAGAGGACGTTGCCTGCAGCGAACCACATGATAGGAAATGAGCTCTGTGTGAATGGGCAGCACCTCAAGGCAACCTCAGAGCAGAAGACTCACGGTGATAAATACCATGGTTTATTTGGATTTATTTTGTTTGGTCTCCCTTTCTCGCCATCCTCTCTCTTATATTTCCTACTCTCCTTATGCCCCTTTCTCCAGAATAAAATAGTGCCACTGAAAGCAGAGGCTCTGATCCTTCATAATGCAGTGAACCTTTGTATACAGTTCCTCATGGTGTGGTAACCACCAACCATAAAATTATTTTCATTGCTACTTCATAACTGCAATTTTGCCACTGTTACGAATTACATTGCAAGTATCTGTTAGGCAGCATGTATTTTCATTGTTACAAACTGAACATAATTAAGACATAGTGATTAATCACCCAATCAAATGCAATTATTTATTGTGAAATATTTATTTCTAATTACAAATAAATGAAATTTTGTCTTGAAGCCTGGCATAGCATGGGTCTTCATATAACAACAGAAAACTACATGAGTACATTTTGTGGCAGCATGTGTAAAAAGCTAATGTCAATGCAAAGGCTGAGATAGCTTCTTTTTCATCACATCAGAAATCCTCAGGGCAGTCTCTGCAAGAGCATAATGAAGATCATCTTCCACAAGTCTACTTCTGTATTTAGACATGACAACCAATAAGCTGGAAAACCCTGTTCCACAAAGATATGTTGTTGGACATAGAAGAAGCAGGCACAACACAGTCTCAGACAGAACAGGATATGACTGCAAACACGTGATCCAGAATTTTGTAACTGACATGGTAGAGAAATCATCTCTCGCTTCATCACTGTTAACAAGTTCAATAAACTCCCCTTGTGCTGTCTCAGCAACGCCTTCAACTTTGACCATGAATGGACTTCTGGCAAATGCAAATGGGGTGTCAGGTTGATTTGGAAAGTATGATGAAATTTCATCTACAAGCATGTGCAAGTGTTCTTTCACAGAAATTATCATCGTCATCCTTTCATTTGGTTCAATGTCATGTTCCTCAAAGAAAGGAGATAAGGTAGACCACATGTAAATTTATTTTCATCCAAATTTTTTTTTGCCAAAGCTTAAGTTTCATTTAGAATGATCAGATCTTTTCAGACAAATCAAGGCATGTTGCATTTGGTCCTTGAAGTGATAAATTTAACTCTTTCAAGATGGCAAAGATGGTAACCCAGTAAGCTCTTTTCTGAAGTTCACTTTTATTGCTGAAAAGTGCTTTGAACTTTAATCTTGCTTTCTGATTTAAAAACATTTTGAGTTCATCTTGAAATTCAAAATCATGTTTTAAGACTTTTCCTCTCAGCAGCCACCTCATTTTCAGTGTGAAATATCCGAGCGCTGTGCAGCACATCCAATTTGTTGCACAGTTGTGAAAACAGCAGATTGTTAAAAGTGCTCACCTTTGCAAAATTGACAGAATTTATGATGCCATTCATTACTTCTTATAACTTTTGTGGCAGCATCTACATTGATAATATTTGCCAGTGAATCATAGAGTGATTTTTGTTGCCTTTTTTGATGACACGTTCAGTAACAAATGTTGAAATCCATATCTCCATCCTGGCATAGCTGGAGCACCATCTGTGCCAACACCACAAACCTTTTTCCAAGAGATCTTATGAACCAACTGTGTCAAATATATCACATACAGTAGTTGTCGTTTTAAGAAGGTTACAAAAAAAGAAACTCATCTTTAAAGTCATCATCATGAATATACTTCATGCAGACCTGTAACTGTACACAGTTTGCCATGCCTGTAGATTCATCTAGCTGGATCCTAATAGTGGAAGTAGAACAGATAATTTCTTGGATTACCTGATCAAGATAGCAGCAGGCATTCCATCTATTCTTTTGTGGCCAGTGTCATTAGATAAGGAAATCATACTCCATTTCATAACAAATTCATCTCTGATCATAACTTGAACAATGTTTTTGTCCACCAGCACAGTAAATCCTCAGCAATCGTGTGAGGTTTCATAGCTCTGGCGGTTTGGGGTGCCACCAAATATGAAGCTTGAATGGCTGTTACATTTTGTTTGTGTTACTTGCCACCAATGTCAAGTCTGGCTTTCTTGAGTCCATCAGCTTTGCTTCTAAAATAGTTTGTCCATCAGCTTTGCTTCTAAAATATCCTTGCTGGCAAATTTTGGATGTTTACTATCAAAATGGCATTTTAGCTTGTTCGGCTTCATAGACTCAGCTGATAGACCTTCATAACAAATAATATATCCAGTTTCTCTATTCTTGCTGTAATTATTGAGGTAAAACCATATGTGGCTGAGCCCTGGTGACATAGTGATTGTGTGTGGGACTGTGGCCTGCAGGGTTGATAGTTCAAATCCAGCAGCAGCTCTCCAGGAGCAAGGCTGGGCTTCCTACTCACACACACACACACACACACACACAAACATAATGTAAAAAGTCCTCACTATACTTTATCAATGTTCTTCTCTACATGATTTACATGGGATGGCTTTCTATTGAGAATTATATATCACAGTAGCTTTAATAATACAAAATATGATACATGGCATTGTTCAGCCAATACAATCCATTATGGTTTACCATTCTGTTGTTTTTTTTTTTGCATACCTGTTACTATCACAAGGGGGGCAGTATTCATATCAAACACAGCTGAAAATAAAAAGATCAGCATCCAGATTAAGTTTCCATGGTACAGATTTTTTTTGCAATAGTAGAGATTTTACAGTACATGATTTTACATTTACCCAGTACTTAGAATTCATGAAGTATTGTTTTACTTCTAATACTGTTGTTTCAATACAGTAGCTGCTTTTAGCACAGTAGCTGCTTTCAACACAATAGCTGCTCTTTACACAAGTGTGACTGGTCCACATAAGTACATTATGGCACCAACCCTATCACATACACCTCTATTTGTACAGGGTGTATGTGAATGGGGTTGGCACAATGATGTCATCATTTTGGGTACTTATATGTGGGTGTATCTGCATGCGGGCAGACTCTCCTGGAGATGGAGATGGAGATGGAGGAGTGGTGTCTTGCTTTCTTACACCATCGGAAATATGTGTTTTCTGAGAGTTTTAAACAAGCTTTGTGAAAAGTCCATAAGACCACCAAAGGGATCACAACTCACAAGTTGAGAAACGCTGACTTAAAGAGATTAATTTTAGTGAATTCACTCTCTAAAGTATACTTACTATTTTTTTAGTTTGCTGCTTAATATATTAAAAATCACATACCAAAACTACACTGTTGTTTCAGAACCACTTATATGTAAAATGACTTAATTTCATTAAATCATCCAATATCTCATCATATCCACAACATACTTCTCTGAATGAATAGTTCAGGAATGTTGCTGTTCAATGAATATGTAATATAATTGTGGCCTGATGACAGAAATAGTCAGATTTAAAGGGATATAATAGGAAGTTGAAGGTTTTTAATGACTTAATTTATATCAGTTGAATTGTTGAATAATTAAAATATTCTAAAACTTCCTATTTCTTCATGTACAACTTAGTGACACAAGGAAGAATATTTTATCACCTTTCCCTTTTTCCTTTACATTTTTTTTCCTTAAGCAAATTAGAAGACAAGTGAATATCATGTTTCCATATATCTTCACCCTGTTTGTCAAGTTGTGTAAATTTTTAAATGCTTAGTTACATTATGGAGAAATAAGTATAGTAGAAGCAATAAAAGATCCATCATTCTGGTCTCAAAGCAGTGCATCTAGATACATATGTATGTTTATTATTAGTAGTATTATTAGGAAAACTGTCAATATTATAAATTATATTTATCTACAAAACTTTGTAAATTTTGATTTGCACACATATGCAAGGGAACATGTTCTATAATATAAGATGTTCTATGAAGTTAAAGAGAATGTGAAATTCCATGAAGTCCTAGAGTAGGGCAAATTTGTATTTCCCCAAATTGTGTGCTTGTTTTAACCTACTTAAGAATGAAAAAAAGAGTGGTCAGCTGAAAATTAGTATGGAATTTTTAGTTTTAGAAACTCAAATGTTCTATTATATAATAGTTAATTTATGGATATGAAACTGTTACAGATAAGAGACATAAAAATACTGCATTTCTATTATACAAAAGGACCCTCTATTTACATGCCCCCAGAAAACAGCAATCTCATGTTGTAAATTATCCTAACTTCCTTCAGGGTCCAATCTACCTCTTATCCTTTGAATATGTTACCAAAAGCAGTAAAATCCTGAAGAATTTTTTAAATATTCTGTCCTAGAATCCTTCACAAGTTGTCATCAAAGTATGTATTAACTCCTAAATAATAATCTATGTATTTCTAAGTTCATGGAGTATCAGCTTTAGAGTTTGAAAATGTTTGGTTTTAATCTTGCTTTGCCCCTCAATAATTTTGAGACATCTGCAAGCAGAATAAACTCATTGAGAATAATATTTATCATCTATAAAATGAAAACTTACTCTCAAGTTGGGTACCTTGTTCTAACACTCTCTACTATAGTTAATTTGATCAGTCTACAGAATAACTGATGATCCAGTTTCTTGTTTGTAAAATTGCAAGACAAATAGTATTTTCTGCCTAAAATTTACTTCCCAGGTAGTACCTGCCTATTCAGACATCCTTCTAAATTCCTTTGTCTAGCGTTTATTTTATTTTATGCTTCATAAGAATAATGTCTTCAGTGATATCAGGAATTAATTAGTCCATTGATTTTGATTTTTGTTCTTTGATGCCTGCTGCCTGATAGTTTCAGCACCTCATGATCAAACAGGCAAGTAAGCTTCTTTTATGGTGGGTTTTGTTGCTCCTGAGCTAGATGGCTGCTTGTTTATGCTCAAGCCTTTAAGACCCCAAATGCTCTATCTTTTGATAGCTGGGCACCATCAGCTTTTTTTACCACTCTTGCTCATGCTCCCACATGTCCTCAGTGGGCACCTTGGGGGTGTGTGAACACATTGATATGTGTTCCTCCCCCCCCATTTGATGTCTATTGTCTAGACCTATCACCACTGTGTGACCACACTGTCTGTTGTGCTTCTTCTGTGTGGGTGTGGTCTCTTCTCAAGTGGATGGTCTATTGTTTATCTTTAGACTTTTAAGACTCCAGGTGATATATCCTTTGATGCCTGAGCACCATCATCTTTCTTCACCACATTTGCTTATGCACCAATTTTACTTCAGTGATCACGATCACGTTGGGCCAGTGAGCCTCGAGGAATACCAGATTCATAGAACAAAGTGTTCTTGTATTGAGGGAGCACCAGGGTGAGGGCCCAAGGTCCACCTGCTGCCCTAATATTTGGCCTATAGATATGTTCTTAAAGTTATTCCCACCTTATAACAGAAAGTTGTATTTATGTATGGACATACTCATGTTAGACCTCTGCAAGTGCCCTTTGCCTTCTAGCTCTTTCCTCTATTTCCTTCCATCTCCCTCCTGTCCCACCATCTTGTTCCACCTTCATTGGTGTTTCAGTGTTTCCTCCTAGATTCTTTGTCCTTGCTTAATCCCGACAAATGGGTACAGAGGCAAACAAAAAGATGGTGCCCAGCTACCAAATGACTGAATGTCTAGAGTCTCAAAGACTTGAAGATAACTGAGTCTCCATTCAGCATGGAGACAGCAAAGTCCACATGGAAGAAGCACACGATCAAATGTGATCAAGAGGGCCCAAAGGGAGCAGATATCGAGCATCAAAGAACAGGAATCACTTCATTACGAGTGAGGGGAGGGGCAAGGTAGGGACCTAAGGCCCACTGGTTGGTAATTGGCCACCCCCTTACAGGGGAGAAACAGGAAGGAGACAGACTAGTCAGAGTGTAGCCAGGCAGTGATGATGCATACAAGTTTCCTCTAGTTCCTGAGGTCTCCCTACCCCCCCAACCATCATGATCCCAACTCTACCTTGCACATCCAGATGGACTGGAGAAGGTACACTAGTGGAGAGGGGGGCTGAAGATATGGGGAAATCAGGATGGATGAGCCCCCTTGGGCCAGTGGTTAGAATGGAACTACTGGATGGGTGGAGAGAAGATGGGATAGAGACGGAACCAGCTGCAGGGATCTACATATGACCTATCTGGAGGACGGGCATGGGGGAGTGGGCTGAGGGAGGTGTCGGGCAGGGTAACATATGACAGAATAATAATTATTTATAAAGTATTGAGGGTGGATGGGACATAGAGAGCAGGGGAACAGGGGACAGGTTGGAGGAACTGACACCAGGGGCTGGGGGAAAGGGCAGCTGTTTGGAGAAGGATGACGGCGACGGCAGTGGATGTGCGAGGGTTCTTGTCACAGTATGTTTATTTATGTATTGGAACAATGATGTACGAGCCCCCAATAAAATGATTTAAAAAAAAAGAATAATTTCTTAAGTTAAAATCTTAAGAGAACTTGCATCATTTTCTGCCCACTTCTTGGGGCAATTTTAATATTATTCCTCTAGGAAATATAGTGAAATAATATCTTTTCTTTGGAATAAAATAACTATTCAATGAAATGTAATTATAAAAGAGACCAAGCAATCTCATTTGCACTGATAGAATCATTTTTACATATTAAATTTATGATTTTAAAAAATTATTTAATCAAATAATGTATTTTTCAGTTAATTCTATTTTGGAAAAATATTATTCTGACACGATAATTCTGTATTATGTTAGTTTATAAAAGTACAATAAAATGATTAAAATAAATAAATAAATAAATAAATAAATAAATAATGGTTTTTCCTCTGTCATAATCACTAACACTTATTAGGAACACTAAGCAGTCAATAAGTGCTACCTGCAGTAATAATAGACAATAGTAAAATGATCAATGACTGTTGTTATTTCCTGAAAACATATATATGCATGTAGCTAGAGATAGATATGCAGATGATGGATCACTACATACGTATAAAATAACCCTTACAGAATTAAAAAGGGGCTCTGAGAATAATGAAATATCTTGAAGAGACAGAACTAGAATGTGAATGCAGGCCTGTCTGCCTTTAGAGACAGTATCACAACCTTCTAACGGTGCTTACTATTCATAGAGAAACTACATATATAGGCATAGCACAGAGAGGAAATAATTTATTTTGCTTCCAAAATGTCCACCATGGTTTGCTCTTTGGTTTGCTCAGCAGTGGTGGTCTCTTTTTTAGGCAATCTTTTCTTCTGAGAAGTGCTTCAGTCTCATTTTGGGTGGACTGAGATGTATTTGCATACAAATAAGATGCATTGATAATTACCGATCATTATAATGCAAGAGGTGAACATAAATTGGAAGAAGAATTAGGACCCTCCAGTTCCCTTTCCCATCGGATCAAAGCACTGGTCTGGGTGGTTGTAAAAGGAGGAAAAGAAACATTGAAGCTGCCCTACATGCTCTTGGAGCTTGGATTAGTTTCAGACAGGGTAAAAGAATTTTTTTTTAATTTAAAAAAATAAAAAAAAGTAAAAATAAAGAGATGATGGAGAAAGTCACTACCATTGGCTAAAACAAGGCAAAGAACTGAGTGTGGAGTAGACATCTGTTCCTCATCAGAAAGATCCTGTTGACACGGAATAAGATGAAAACACATCCACAATAGCCAAAATATGGCCTTGTGTATTTCTTACCTGAATATAGAAGCCATATGAAGACCAGATTAGATGCACTGAACACTAATGATTGAATCTCAATTTTGCTGTGGTCAAGAGCAATATAATGAAGAAAACAAAAAGAAAAGGCAAGAAAGAAAACAGCAAAAAGGATGTCAGAAAAGACTTACTCTTGAACGTAGAGCTGCTAAATTAAATGTAAGAAAATTTGAATCACACAGCTGAACATTTTTTTAAGTCAAAAAACAAAAGATGAAACATAATGAAACATACACAGATCGGGAGTTAGAAAATCAAACGGGATGAACACGTTCAGCATATCTCAAAGAACTAAAGAAAATATTTATGTCTTAAACTGCGATATTGAAGGATTCTATGGCAAAATGTTCAGTGACGCAGAGTGCATCAAAAGAAGATGAAAGGAATATACAATATCACTGTACCCAAAAGTATTGGACAGCATTGAGTGATTGCAATAGGTGATGTGTGGGCAAAAACCAAGGGAAGACATCCAAGCAGCACTAAAAACACTGGCTAAAAACAATACTGCAGGAATTGGCTTATTACCTCTTAAACTGCTTCAACAAATTGATGCAGTGCTGGAAGCACTCACTCATTTATGCTAGGAATTTTTGGCCATATATTTGTGCATATTAAAAAAATAGAAAGTGATCCAGCAGAATTCAGAAATTATTTAACAATATCATTAATGCCACAGGCAAATAAAAATTTGAAGATAATTCAAAATTATTGCAGCAGTACATTGATCAAGAGATGATTGAAATTTAAGTTAAATTCGGAAAAGGAAATGGAAAAGGAATACCATTGCAGATATCAGATGTATTTTTCTGAAAACAGAGGATACTGGGAAGAGGGTTCCTTGTGTTTTGCTGTCTATGCAAAGACATTTTACTCTGTGGATCATAATAGACTATACCATTGTAAATATTGGGAATTTAAAAATATTTAATTGTGTATATGTAGATTCTGTACAGTTGGAAAGAACAAGAGAATACTTTGTGATTTAAAATCAGGGAAAATTTACAACGGTGTCATATTCTTTCCCTATACTTTTTTGAAATTTATGCTAAACTAATCATTGGGAAGGGAAGACTACCTGAAGAAGAATGAATGCATGATCAGAATCAAAGGAAAACTTGCCTATTAAAAATCTGCAAAATGCAGTTGACAACCCAGTTTTCTGAAAGTGAAGATGTCTTGAAACATCTTACTGGAGATAATCCAAGACCACAGCCTGCAGTGTGGATTAAAAAGCAATGTTAAAACAACCCACACAAGTGTACCATCACAATAAACAGAGAAACGACTTGAGTTTTCAAGGATTTCATTTTCTCAGCTCCACAATCAACACCCATGGAAGCATCAGTCAAGACATTCACATTGGTCAACTCTGCAGCACAAGACCTCTCCAAAGCAGTAGAGCAAAGATGTCACGTGGAGAACTAAAGAGAGCCTGACCTGAACCACGGTATATCCAGTCTTCTTTATATGTATTTGAAAGTTATACAGTGAATAAGTAAGACCAGAAAACTACTGATGATGAACATTGAAAGTATATTGGATTTCCAGAAGAAAAGGCAAATCTGTTTTGGGGGACGTGCTGACCTTGTGTTACTGAGAAGTGAGGATGATGAGACTGCATCTCATGACCTTTGGGCGTGTTATCAGGAATCCCTAGAAAATGACATCATGTTTGATAAAGTAGAGGGTTAGTGAAAAGAAAAAAAACAAAACATACCCTCAAGGAGGTGGATTGGCACTCTGGCTACAACAAGGGGCTCAGATATAGCAACTGTGAGCACAGCGTGACACAGGACTGGGAAAAGATCTTCTCTTGTCCCGGGGTCACTGGGAGTCGGATCAAACTCAGTGACACCTACAAGAACAAGAGGACTGCCGTTCCAGATGCCCTGTCCTCTCCAAGGGTCTTTGATAGAACCTAGGAAGGTTATGAGTCCTTTTTCATGAGAAGAGTCTCTTAGTCAAAATCAGTTTGAACCAAGGCATTTTATAAATAATTTTTCCAGGAATTTCCTCTTGCAAACTCAGAGTATTTTGGATGTTTGACTACCAGAAAGTGAGTGTTTCTAACAGTTAAGGTATATGAGAGAGGCTGGAAAGTTCTTGAAAACATTCCTTCTTTCAATTCCATTTTTCCATGAACTTTAAAAACTGCTCTTATACTAAAAATGAATGATGATTATAATAAATACTATGTAATTATAAATTATCATGGTTCACAAAGTAGCTTTTTCTGTTAAACTACTGTCACTTATAAAACATAGACACCTGTGTCACGGGGAGGAGACAGACCAGTCAAGGGGCAGCCGGGCAGTGATGAGACATACAAGTTTCCTCTAGTTCCTGAAGCCTTCCTCTCCCCCAACCTTCATGGTCCCAACTCTACCTTACAAACCCAGATGGACTGGAGAAGGTACAGTAGTAGAGAGGGGAGCTGGATATATAGGGAAACCAAGATGGATGAGCCCCTTCAGGCCAGTTTAGATTGGAGCTGATGAAGGGGTAGAGAGGAGGTGGGGTGGAGGGACAGAGCCAACAGCAAGGCTATATACATAAGCTCCTATCTGTGGGATGGGCATCAGGGGAGTGGGTTGGGGGAGAGGTCGGGTGGTGTAAGATATGACAGAATAATAATGGTTTATAGAGTGTTGAGGGTTGGTGGGAGGGAGAGAGCAAAGGAAAGGGGGAAGGGATGGAAAAGCTGATACTAGGGGCCCAGGGGAAAAGGTGGATGATTAGAGAACGATGATGGCAGTGGACACGTGAAGGTGCCTGCCACAGTATGTTTATTTATGTATTGTGAAAGGTGATGTACAAGTTCCAAATAAAATGATTTAATAAATAATAAATGAATAAAATAAAATCAATGGTAAAAAAAATAATAAAACATAGACACCGGATGAAAAATGTCGTGGCTTTCCCTTAGAGGAAGAAGAAAAAAAAGTATAAAACTGAACACTACCATGACTCTCAGACATGAAGGTAAAGCTCTCTTATATGGCAGTGAAGGTTGTCTACCATGATGTCACAAGGCATTGGAACAATATCTTGTTTAGTGGCACGTTAGTTCCTTCAGGTCCCCACATTCTTAACTTAGTGGACAGTAAAATATATGCAGTGATTTCTGACATGAAGTCCACCCCACAAGAAACATAAAGAAAATTCCTCTAAGCATTCAAATAATTTTTATGTCAGGTCTGGCTGATGTTAATAAGTACTGAAAGGATCTTTAAATGGTAATGTATGATAAGTGAGGTCGGTAATTGCTATGGTCAAAGTCTGCAAATTACAGTTGGGCTTGTAAAAGAAGACAAGACTGCCCTGGATTGAAAGAGACAGGATTTAGCAGATCTGCAAGGTTCATCCAACTGTGGGATTTCATCACCATCATGAGTGAACATCCAGTACATTGTGTGAAAAAGGATTTGATCGAGTCTTTCTGTTAACAAAGGAAATCTTATCCAGTTGCATAGACTTCTGATTTAAAAAATGTGTTAGCATGTTCAGGCTTCATTCTTACCCTCCAACCATAGAAATATATATAATATCTTTATCTTCAGAGCATTCCCAGATATACAATGAATCCTGGTGGTGCCTTTCAAACCCACCAGCTTGGAGAAAGGCTCCATGTACAACAGAAAAAAACAACTGGCACAGTGCTGAACCTTACTCACAATTGTCCTATGCTTGAGCCCATTGCTGTAGACACCGTTTCAATTCATCTCCTTGAGGGCTTTCTTCTTTTTCACTTACCCAAGCATAATTGCCTTCTCCAGGGACTAGTCTCTCCAGACAACATGTTTAAAATTCTCTAAGGAGCACTCTGGTCATATTTTTCCTGTGACATATCCTTTAGTCCTTATAAAAGTCCATGATATTTTCAATATTTTTTGTCAGCAACACAATTCAAATGCATAATTCGATAGTTTTCTTTTTCTAATACCCACTTTCACATGCATATGAGGGAACTGGAAATACCATGGTTTGAGTGAGGCACACTTTAGTTCTCTAGCATCCTTGCTTTTCAATACTCTACAGTGGCTTTGTGCAGCAAATGCAATCACCTTTTGATCTCTTACTACTGCTTCCATGAGTATTGATAGTGCAGCCAAGGCAGATTACATTCTTGACAACTTCATTCATTTCTCTGTTCTTCATGATGTCACCTATTTGTCTAATAGCAAGGCTTTTGTTCCTCTTTACATTAATTTGTAATCCATATGGAAGACTTCAATAGTTGGCCTTCGTTAGCAAATTTTACAAGTCCTCACTCTCAGCAAGCAAAGTTATGTCAGCTTCATATTACAGCTTGTTAATAAGCTTTTCTTTAATCCAGATGCCACATTCTTCCTCATATAATCCAGTTTCTCTGATGATTTGCTCAGTACACCAACAAGAGAAGTAGGGTGGGAGATGCATCCCTGACCCACATCTTTCCTGATTTTGTATCACGATACTCTTTTGTTTTATTTACACAACCGTCTCTTGATCCATGTTCTAGTTCCCCACGATCCCAGTGACATCTTCTGGAATCACATTCTTCTCAAAGCTATCCATAATTTGTTATTGTCCACAGAGTTCAGTGCCTCCCCTCAGTCAATAAAGCACAAGTAAATCATCTTTCTGCTGTTCTCTGCTTGGAGCCAAGATCCAACTGACATCAGCAGTGATAGCCCTTGTTCCCCATCCTCTTCTGAATCTGGCTGAATCTCCGGCAGCTCCCTTTCAATGTACTGCCACAACCACTGTGGATGACATGGTTTTCAGCAAAATTTTGGTAGCGATGATACTGTTTTATAACTTGAGCATTTTGTTGGGTCACTTTTCTTTGGAGTGGAGTGGGTAACATATGAGACTCTTTGAGTCAGTTGGGCAAGTAACTATCTTCTAAATTTCTTGTCACTGACAAGGGAGTCCTTCCAGTGCTGAATTTGCTTATTGAAAAATTTCTGTCAATTCCTGGAAGCTTGCTTTTGACTAATGATTTTAGTGCAACTTAAACTTCTTTATTCAGCAACATTGGCTCTTATTTATTGCTAATCTTGTGAAATGGTGGAATGTTGGCTAGTTCTTTTTGGTACAATGACTGGGCATTTTCCCGTTTTCTTTGGATGCTTCCTGCATCATTCAATATTTTGCCTACAGAATCTTTCAATATTACAACTGGAGGCTTGAGAATTTTTTCTTGAGTGCTTTCAGTTTAAGATATATGAAGCATATCCTTCCTCTTTGGTGCTCTCCCTGTAGGTGTTTACACATTTGATTATATTTTACTTTGTTTCCTTGTGCTACCCTTTTGAAAATTTCTACTTAGCTCTTGAACTTCATTTATTTTACATGTCCTGGCTACTCTACTATAAGAGCAAGTTTCAGAATCTTTTGTGATGTCCACATTGATCTTTTCTTTCTTTCTGGTCTCTTTATGATACTTGCCTCTCTTCATAAACAATGTTATTGATATCTTTCCACAGCTCATCAGATCTTCTGCCATTCATGCTCAACGTGTTAAATATACTTGAGATGTTTTTGAAATTCAGATGGAATAGAATCAAGGTTGTATTTTGGCTACACTGAATTTATTTTCTCTATCTTAAACTTATATTCACATATGAACAATTGATTATCTCTTCTACAGTCATCCTCTAGTCTGCTTTTCGCTACTGACAATAAGTTTCTCTATCATCTCTTTTCACAGATTAGCCAATTTTACTGTGTATTTTACCAGGAGATGTCCATGTACATAGTAACCTTTTGTGCTGCTGCTACAAACAAGGTGTTTTTTTTTTGTTTGTTTGTTTTTTTGTTTTTTGGGCATCACTGCTCTCCGGTGGTGGGAGTAGGAGGCCCAGCCCCACTGCTGGAATTGAACCTCCATCCCAGTGGGCCTCAGTCCCGCGCACAACCACTACGCCACCGGGGCTCAGCCCTCAAACAAGGTGTTGATCCTGCATAATTCTACCACTTGATCTCCAGCTTCATTTTTTATCACCAAGACCATATTTTCCAAATACCATTCCTTCCTTTTTATTTCTAAATTTTACATTCCAATTGCTAATAATGATCAATGCATCTTGATTGCATGACTGATCAGTTGCAGATTGAAAATGTTGGTAGAATTACTTTAATTTTTCATCACTAGTTTTTGTGCATAAATTTGTATAATAGCTTTGTTGATTGTATTTCCTTGAAGGTCATTAGATATAGTCCTTTAATCAATAGCATTACACTTGAAGAGAGATCTTGAAATGTCCTTTTGTCAATGATTTTAACACCCTTCCTCTTGAATATTCATACCTGTCGCTATAAACCATGTTTTCTCTCCAAAATGGCCAATATCAGTCAATTTCAACTCACTAATGCCTAGGATGTCAATCTTTATGCATTGCATCTTACTTTTCATGATTTCCGAATTTCCAACATTCATATTTCCTGCATCACAAGTTTCATTTATTAGTGGATTTTTGTAGTTTGTTTTTTTTTCTGTTCACTCTCAGTTGTGCCCTATCGGCAAATGAAAATCTCAAAGCCCCCCCCCCCCCCCACAGGATTACTCCATTCAAGTCCCTTTGGTCAACTCTACTTTGAGAAAGCAGCTCTTCCTCAGTCACATTCCCAGTGCCTTCAGATGTGAAGGTTCCATTCTCTGGCATGATTCTTACAGTGTTCTACTTGCATTCATTAGGCCTTCAGTACCAGACAGATTTTCAAAACTATACATAAGGCTCTCGGCAACCGCTTCCTGAGAAATTTACAGCTGATTCCTTCTGCAGAGTCTGTTTTCAGTTCTTTTAGGGCTGCTAATAAATGTTCAAAGGACGTGCCACTCTTTTGTAAGCCCCAACCCCATGACATCAGCATCAGCTACCTGGGTTTGCAAAGTCAACTTGCTGCATTCAGTATTCAGTAAATCTCAGCCTGAAGGTACTGGCCTCTGCCTCCGTGGGTTAGCACGTCCAACCTCTCTAAAGTCAGTGCCCAGCAGCACAATCTATAAACCAGACTCCTGCCTCAAAACACTAGCTCTATTTGCTCTTTGGCCTGGGAAGTCCACCACTCTGATCCGTGCTCGGCATGCAGGGGTGGTGGTTCTGCTGCTGGTTCTCCTCTGATGTTGCAGCTGTCTTCTGGACCCATAGTTGCATGGCACAGCGGTATTCCGGTCTAGATGATACACTTCCCCTGGACTCTTGATGTAGTGAGATCCCCTCTCGCTTCTCAAATGGCTCATTTTATACTCAGAAGGGTGAGTTTCCAGTGAATGTTACTGACAGTTATACAAAGATGAATCCTATCACTATCTTCTCTCACCTTCTTACCTGGACCCATGCAGAAAAGATTATTTGTTGAGAGTTAGAGACTGTGTCTAGAAGAGACTCATAATATGGCTCCTGCAGTAGTTCAACACATAACTCGTGAGGTCACCCTACCTTTTCATAGTAAGATTTTTCCAAATACGTTATAGTGAGGGGGAAAAAAAGCCCATCATGTAAAAGAACAGATCAATGGTTATAGGTTCATGATACTATTTTTGTTTTACTAATTTCTTTGATAAGAATATTTGTGAACCTCAGAAATAGGGGCTGATATTTGAAACCCATTCTTTTATATAGGCTATTGCTTTCTAAGTATCTCCAGTTGTCCTGGCATCCCACCTACAGATAATATTTAGATTTCTCAATGAACATCAGCTTTCTGTCAGGGGTCCTTGAAGAATTTTCTCTTTTACAGAAAAAGTACCAGCATTAACTTTCCCAGTTAGTAAGTGATCTAAAAAGCAACAACAAAGAAAGTATTGTAACTGCTCTGGGAGTAGAATTATGGCCTGAATGGGTCATTAAGGAAGAGAAGCAATTAAGTTGGGTTCGGGAAATCACTGGTATGAGCTGAGAAGACTAAGTTATAAGGCTGTATTAGAGATTTATTCTTCATTTAGTCCATGAATTCCACTCAAATAGTCCTTGCCAGTTATGTGATCCAGAGTTTAATTTTTTAACAGACCAGACACCTACACTATTACAGGAGACTAAATAAAACCAGGGTTGCTTATGAAATGGCATGGGAAATCAATAGATTTCTCTAGAGTTAACTTGTTTAAAAAAACCTTTGGTATAAAATTTCAATAGCTGGTAAGCTCTTCTAAAAATCACAGTCACAGCTAAGAGAATGTGGTAATCTTTATTCACGCACAACACCCATAATATTTAATATAAGGAGAATAACTTTTTTTCTGTAAGATCCCTTATACCTTTCTCATACAACCTAGCTTAGAAAGTGATTTATATCCTGGTTTTGAAATTATGGTAAACACAATTGTAGTGTCACAGCAGTGAGAAGGATATCTGCTAGGGGAGCAATCAGATAGTCCAATGGGCTCTATTTAAGAATGAAAGTCTAGCGCAGTCCTAATTAATACTGAAAGATTATTGCTTCCATTTTTCTTCTCCCTTGTCAAATAGTCCTAATTTTGAATTTGTTATCTTCTTTAGTAAACATCTCAAACTTGAATTTCACGATGACTCTGTTTTGAACTTTTCTACCTGGCAATTATCACTCAATTAAAATTTATGGTAGGGGCCATGGGGGACAGGAATCCTAGTTTGTAAGATTTTTGAAGACATTTTGGGACTAAGTACACATTACCCTTTAAAGTACTGTAGGTAAGTTATGAAATTATTTGCATATTTTTTCTTTGCTTGTTTTACATCTGAGTTTCATCCTTTGAAAGGGCTCTGGGGAGTTATAATGATAGGATATCATTGAGTCCAGGAACTGCCTGTTTTTCCTTGTAGTTAATTCCTTGGTGCCTTACCTAGTTGGAGCCTATGATGAGCTTCTTAATACACAATTGTTCAATGAATACATAAATAGAAATAAAACTCACCATATGAGTTCAGAAGAAAATCAAGATATTTGTTAATTTACCTCTCATTCAAACTCCCTGCCATAGAATTTTTTCTAACTCATAACAGTCCTGTGCGACAGGGAAGAGTGACTCCTGTAAGTTCCTGAGACTGTACCTTTTTCCAGGGCAGAATGTTTTTCCTTTCTCTGGTGGGACAGCTGGCGGTTTGGAAGGATGGGCCTTGGGTTTTGCAGCCTGATCTGCAGCCACTGTGCCACCGAAAATTAAAATAGTCACAGCGAGTTTTCAATTTTTAAGATACAGTGGCATTTTGTATGTAATAAAGCATATGGCCTTCAAAAGAGGTCTATAAGTGTTGGTGTTTAAGAAATGAGGAAACTGAGGCAAAGAAAAATGAAAAAAAATGCTAAGTACACTTAAAGAAGTGAGTTTTTCCTCAAGTCAAACTCTAAACTGCTTCACTCCCCCCCCCCCTATACCCCCCCCCCCCCACTTCATGGAATTATGGTGAGAACTGAAGGAGCAGAGGCAGGAAAAGTGCTGCTCGATCACCTGGGAGGAGGTGACCACTCAGTACATGTGGCTGTTGTTTGTGGTCACTCCATACGAATCCCAAAGGAGGGGACATTCTCATATTTTCAGAGTCACTGCTCTGTAGTAATGTTCCCCAGACTCCTCTCCAACTTCCAGGACTCCATCATGCTCTTAAAAACCGTGCTTGAAGAAAATGATAATTTACTTGATGTTTTTGCTTATGCTGACATTTTTCCATGAGCTGCTTGCAAAACAGGGAGAAGGGAGAGTCCGTGACAAACTCTCCACCAAGCATCACCAAGGTGACCGACACAGGCCATGTATGTAAGGTATGTAAGGAAGGCAGGGATCTCAGGATGCTGGGATTGTGGCCTAGGAAATATCAAGTGATAAGGTCATGGATGGTGTAATGAGAAGGTAAAGGTGTGGTTTGAAGGAACATGTCTTCTTTTACTGAACAGTGAAATTATTCTGCTTGAAATTCAATAGGAAACATACAATATGCGTGGCATAGTGTTCTAGGGAGAACCCTTAGAACGCCGCCAAACTCCAAACCCACCTTACCGTCACTGAGTTCATTCTGATTTATAACAGCTGTATAGGGCATGGAGGAACTGCCCCTCTGAATCTCTGAGACGGTAAGTCTTTTCAGGAGTAGAAAGCCTTGTCTTCACCCTGCAGTGCAGCTGGTAGTTTTGAACTACTGACCTTGCAGTTAGTAGACCAGATGTAACCACAGCAGTTCTAGCACTCCTTTGGGATGCCACAGTTCACTAAAATTTTGAGAAAAACCAAAATTTTCAATAATACTGTGCAATCTTGCTAGATATTCCTAAAGTGATGGGAACACACATGGAAATAAAACAAAGTTTAACAAGCTGAAGATGAAATCAACTCTAAGCACTGTATCTTGTTTAATTGTTGTTGATATCCTTATTGATTTTTATTGCTTAATCGAGGACGAATCTTATGTCAAAAGAGACTCTGGTGATGGCAAGTACCTGCCCATTCACCAGAGGAGAGAAGATGTGGCTGTCTGCTTCATAGAAGTATGCAAACTTGGACGCATATGGGGTAGTTTTGCTCGAGGCTACATGGTCACTCCAGTCAGAATCGACTTTAGGTGTGTGTATTTGATTTGGTTCAGGTAATATCATGTAATATCATCATCATCTAGTGCTAGGCACACATTACTGTAAAAATGTTTTTGAGGAAGTCCAATTATTCTCAGGTTCAAGATTCAACCTGATGAATATCTGAGTCATTTCTTTCTAGTCCCCTATATTGCCTTTTATTGGAATATTTAGTGAAGTTGAATATATTGACTAAATCAGAAAGGAGAGCTTCTCAAATAAAAGGCTCCCTTGCCAAAGTGAATAGCTGTTAACCAAGCATAACAGAAATAACTGAACAGTCCAATGATGAGAACAGCAAAAATAAGCTCAATAAAGTGTGAAATTAAAAGCTAAGCTGAGCAGCAAAGATGGGTGTAAGTGGATTTCCTTCCATATCACAAACTAAAACCAATTAGGTTGACCAGTTCATTCACAATAAACACATTCTGCGTACTCCAGCTTTGTATTACAGAATGTCTCCCTAAAACCTGAGGGTATGACTGTATATTTTTGCACCTGTTTCTGAAGGAACCTGCAAAGCAGAGTTAGCTTTTAAAACACATAATATTTCATAGATTTTAAAGGAAAGTAGACTTTCCCAAGGTTTCCACAGCACCACAAGGACAGGGAAAGAAATCAAAACACCCACCTCTCTAACCAAGCTTCAAATACAAGACCCCAAACCCATGGCCAATAAGGAGATTATAACAACACTACATAGCATTTTTGAGGCTATGAACCTTTATAGGAGCAGATAGCCTCATCTGTCTCCCAACTGCCATGATGATCACAGTCACATGCGGACAGGAGTAATGCAGAAAGACAAAATTGTGTGAGAATAAGGAAGGCCATGTTGGAATCAGGGTGGCAGTTTGATTACTTCGTGGCTTTTTCCATTTGTGTTGAAAGTGTGTCCGATCATTTTTTTGCCCCTTGTGACATTACAGTGACAGAGATTGCTAGCATATTTTATGTAAATCACTAGTGATTAAAATTTTTAGTATAGTAAAATGGTTATATGTGTAGCAACTAGATGATTTCCTTGAAAAATATCCAAGATGTTTCACATTATAATTTTAATTACAACTTTCAAAAGGATAATTAATATGCTTCTTCTGTATGTTGTTTTCCCTCTTTATAAAATAATGTTCATGATACCTGGCTTAAATAAAATTAGGTAAAAATATCTTCTTGTGATTGAATCTGGCATTTGAATGCCTTAATTATAATATATATGAGAGATCTATAATGCCTACTTGTATTGTGGGTTATATTTAGTCATATGCCTTTCCCTTTTTATTCATGTAAAATACAATTATGACATTCAATAATCCAACATTTTTCATGTTTACAGTATAATGAGTTAATTATATAAATCATATGGTATAACCATTAACATCTGTTGTCAAATTTTTTATCACCATAAAAATATCACTGCTTGTTAAGCAATTATTTCACCTTTTATAACTCATTTTAACACTGACAACTACTATTAAATCTCAAATTCTATACATTCTAGATATTTCGCATTAGTGACAGGATATATTTTTCCTTTTGTGACTGACATTTCACTTATGGTTTATGCCATGTTAGAGCATCTTTCAGGACTTCATTTCTCTTCATGGCAGAGCAGTAACCAATGACAAAAATTTATATCTTCACCTGTTGATGAACATTTATTTCTACCTTTTAGCTATTATGAACAAAGTTTCCATGAAAATTGGTGTACATTTATCTGTTGTATCGCTTCTTTTTAGTCTCTTTTGTACATATCTAAGAAGAGAATTATTGGGTAGCTCTATCTTTAACTTTTTGAGAAAGCATAAATTTTTTTTCTACTGGTGGTTGTAAATTTGAAAGGAATTCCTAAAAGATTTTCTGAGTAAAAAGATAATTTTGGAAAGAGAATAGAAATGTCTATAAACAAGGAAATATAAAAGGGAATATAAATTAGGCAAAGGAATTATTCACAGATCTGTTATGCACAGATCAGGGTAAAACATTGATCTGAAAAACTAAGCTCCTTTATTCGACCCCTTTTTATTTCCTGGCACGCTGCCACTAATACAGTCATCCTGATTTTGTGGCCTTAGTTTACACTATTCTCAACTACCCACCATCTGCTAGGCTCATAGTTTCCAAAAGTGGGCGCCACCCCTCTCCCCCCACCACCGGTGATGTGTGGAATGTTCTAAGAGCATTGTAAAAGCAGTTACCTACACTCTATCCTGGATTCTGGGCTGGAGTACAAAAGGTTTTCATTGCTAGGTAGGTCATGAGGAATTTTTTTTTAAGAGGACAGTAGATAATTTAAGTTTGGGAATCTCTGGCTAGGATGATAATTATTGACTTTCAACTCTTGGGCATTTCACTGTACTTTAATGTTAGTCTTCGACACAAATTCTTTCCCAGTCCTTCAGCATTCACCTAACCGACTATAGAATTTTAAGATATTTTGCCTCACTTTATAGGAGCCTTGATGGCTAAGTGGTTACACACTGAGCAGCTAACTTCAAGGTCAGCAGTTTGAAACCACCAGTCACTTCTGAGGGAAAATGCAAGACTTCCTACTTCTATAAAGAGTGACGGTCTCAGAAACTCACAGGGGCAGTTCTATCTTGGCTGTGGTCGCTAGGAGTCAGAATTGTCTGAAGAGCCATGTTCTTGGAGCAAGCTCCAAGCAAGAAGGCATGTAGTCTCAAATTAATGAGCCAAATGGATATCTTCATTAGGAAAGAAAATATTGAAACTTCTTTATTTATGCATAATTAATAATAAACGATTCTTATAAATTGGATGCCAGTGTCCTTCAAGAATGTGAAATGGTGATACAAAATATAACTTAGATATGTTACATCAAGGAACATTGCCTATAAACAGCCTAAGGAAAGGTGCATTAAATTTAAAGAAGTTAGTCTTCAGAAACTATTTTGTGGTACAGTTTTGTCTTATACATTCTGATTTTGCTTATTCAAATATTAAGAGTTTTATATTTTCTTGGTAGTGCTTGATGACCACATGTATTATAAATTTCTCTCAAAGTGTCGATGTCAAATAATACTGAATAAAATAAGGCATACAGAGTATGTAGAAGGAGTAAGGAAGATTGAGCATTTTAGTAAGGAATCTATTTTGTTTTTTGGGGAGACATCACTGTCCTCTGGTGGGAGTGGGAGGCCCAGCCTTGCTCCTGGCAAGCTGCTGCTGGATTTGAACCACCAACCCCATGGGCTGCAGTCCTGCACTCAACCACTGCGCCACCAGGGTTCAGCCAGGAATATGTATTAAACCCAAAAATTAACCATGAAGTTATAAGGAGATGATGTCAGGAAGTGCAGGAAGGAAAAGCATGATTGGAGACTGATAATGGAAGCAATCATTCAATCATGTTTGGCAGGATCAAACTATGGAATGATATGACATATGTGTTAACTCCTAAGTTATAGCAAAAAGCACAACAGGAAAGCATAGATCCAGGAATGCCTTTTGGGCTGACACTAAATCCAAGCTCCTATTTAAGAATAATTAGTTCTTATAACGTGGCTCTCCTTGATATTCACCTTTGCGAAATGATCAATGAGGATAAGGGTGCTACTGTAAAGTATAATGAGGAAAGGACATGGGGCCCGGCTATCAATCTGAATAGTGTCTAGGGTCCTAACAGCTTGTTTTCAAACAAATAGCCATCTAAGTGAGGAGTTACCTAAGTCTATATGGAGGAAGCATACCAGCATGTGTGATTCAATTACAAAACCAATTATAGCAAGGAGAAAAGTTTCAGAACTAAAATTATGAATACCCCATTTGTACAAGGATATGGAGAATATAGACTTCCAGCCAAAGGCAAGAGTCTCCGCAGCCTTATTATCAAGGCAGAGACAATTGTAATCTTGATTATGCGGGATCACTCTCGATTCTTGCCCAGTTGACCTCTCTGTAGACACACCCTGAATTTGTACTGAGGGCAAGAATCTCTTACTTATTCCTGACAGAAACTTCCTTCCTGACTTTTTAATGTTGATGAAGGCTCTTTTCTATCTTTCTCATTATTTGTATTTTTGTCTTTATATTATTATGATTTTAAACTTGAAATTGTGCAAATGTTTTTTCTTGTTTTCTGTTGGTTTTCTCAGCTGTGAAGCACAGAAGGAGAATAGCATACCAGCCTGCAGGGCTGGAGGTGGGCAATAGTGAGGGAAAGGGAGTTTGGGGAAAAAATAATGAAGGCAGGAAAGGGGAGAGAGCACCAGAACTGATTGTGATTGCACAGTTTATTTTAAAGCCAATTTAGCCAGAGAGGGGGAATGCCCTAATATTGATATGGTGGTGACTATATAATCATTCTTGATATGATTGCAAAACTGAGCAATTGAATTGTATGATATATTAAACTTGTGTCAATAAAATTGTTGGGAGAAAAGAATAAATTTATATAAATGTATAGAATCTAGTAGAGACGCTAGAAATATATTATCAATTTATGGTCAAAAAAGTTGCTGTGGATTTAATTTAATGTGGATTTAAATGGATTTACTGAAAGGAAAACTTTCAGCAATCATAAACTTTTCAGAGTTGTTGTAGATGTGTTACTCATTGCTTTGTAATAAATTATTCCCAAAATAACTTAAGTAAGCAACACCAAACAAACAAAAGCAAATGTAATCTCACTCAACTGCTGAATGTTATGAATTCAAAATTAGTTTATCTTGGACTCTCACACATTTATAGACAAGCTGTCAATCGGGATTAGTGTAATCATCTCACAATTCAGACGGGACTAAGGAATCCGCTTGCAAATGACCCACATTGTTGCTGACAAGCTTCGCTTTGGTTTGGTGACTGGGTTAGCATGCCTCTTCATACCATCATGCTTACTCCAGAGTTAGCGGTGAAAGTGAGAGAAAGAATGAGCATAAGAGAATGGGAGAGCGAAAGAGATCATCAGAAAGAGAGCAAGCCCTAGAGAGAGGCCTCAGTTTAGTAACATTTGACAATGGAAGTGCTATTTGAGGGCACACAGGACAAACAAGGAACAATATATCCTATATATTGCATAAGAATATCAGGAGGTAAGCATCATTTATGATCACCTTAGAGGGTCATAACCGCATGAGGATAAAGGAGGAAATAATCAGGATAGAACGCTCAGAATAGTTCCTGACACAGTGGGAATACTCTACAAGTGTTTCCAATTCCTACTATGATTGGGTAAATTATTTTGATATTAGATGACATTAATAAGTGTAAATTATATAATGATGAGGGTATTGGTATTATAATTATGTTGATGACATTTGCAATCATATAATAGTTTTTCTTTGTTTATCAGTTGAGGCAAAATGAAGATAGATACTGTTCCAAAATGGGAAGTTCACCAAGTTTGATGTCTTTAGTGCAGAAAAACTACTTTAGCATTTACTGTCATGTTCTTAGATTATCGTTATTGAGTGAATACTGTGTCTGTCATTTTAGTGTCAGTGTGAATTAGGAGAAATGCCCTCTTAATTATATGTTAGCTGTGATGACATCACATCCTATGTCGAATCTTTATCCTTCGAGACTGACAGATTATGTCATGTAGCAATTTTGAGTTTTCCTGCGAGCAAGTAGAGTCAGAAAGCTAGGTTGCAAGCTGAGATGAAGTTTCAGTGCACGGCAATTTGGATGCCAATGTCAATGTTTTCTTGCAGTGGGTCAGTTCATCTTTTTGACATTGGGCGGTTACTGGCTCACTGCTCTGCTGATAAGAAGTTAAAGTAAATGAAAGTCATTGTAGATCACTCTGGCTCGACACATATCTTTGTGCAGAAAGTTGCTCATCTTATTGCTGCTTCCTTTCAAAGTCAGAATCATGACCTCTTGGAAATTTTCATAGGTTGAATGAATAACTTTATAGCATATTTGAGTTTAATAGGTTACTTATAAAGGCAAGGAATCATAAAAGTTGAGATTTGCATGTAGGTAACTGTCCAATGTTAAGTGAAGTCCATTTCTCAGAACTATAGTTCTATAGTATGTTAATAGCTGTTGCACAATGTGAAAGGCATTTGTGATTTTTTGACCATCCATCATCCATTCTGCATTTACAGTGACCTCTCAAGTTCTTTTTGGTGAACTCCCTTTCTCCAGTGATGTCATAGCAGCCTAGGATTGCTACGAAACTGAACCAGAGACAGACTTTCATGCTAGTAGTGTGTTGGGGAAAGAAAATGTAGCCGAGAAGGAAGGCAAGGAACTGTATGGCAATGCGTCTGTAAACTAGCTCCATCTTCAGGAAAACAAAACAAACATGGCTGAAGGCTTGATTTTTTTAGAAATCCTCCAGAGAAACAGAATAAAATCAATGGATTGTCCCATTTCCTATCTCTCAGTAGCCCAAGTTTATCCTGTCTAGTTATCCTCCTACACCCTTTGGCAGTATCTGTAGGAAGACATGGAGTTCATAAGGATAAATTCCTCTTAGAACCAGGCTGCTGTGATTCCTCCTGTGATTGCAACGGACCCAACAGCAGCCCCATCATCCACTCCAACACGCACTGAGAGCACTGTCTGCATTATGAAACTGTGCCCCGACGACGGTGCAAAAGAGAGCTTGAAGCTGCCGACAGGCGTGTAGGGCAAGCAGGCAAAATCTGCACGTCAGGGAAGGTGAAACTAGCCTGGGACAGGGATAAGCAAACCAGGCCCCCAATGAGATGCTTATGTATTTGCTTGTTGATTCGTTTGTCCATTGGTTTGGCTGCATTGGGTAAGAGGAGTTCAACTGACTGACCCATTAAAAGGTATCTGTGCCCGTCAGTCCATTTCTGCTCCTTCATGTGTAGGATGAGCAGCTATGGTGGTGTAGTGCCTAGGCATTGCGTTGCCAACTGCAAAGTCATCCGTTTTACACTGCGCTCTGAGGGAGACAAATGGGGCTTTGTACACCTGAGTAAAATTCTAGACTCCAAATTTCACAGTGAAGTCCTATACGTTGCCCCTGTGCCATCAACACCCTTGTTCCTGTGTCTGACTCCATCATGGCAGCCATGGAATCAGTCCTTTGCTTTGAGGGTCTTCCTGTTTTTCACCATCCTTTTTTTTTTTAACCAAACATGAAGGCTCTTATACACTTGTTTTTTTTATGTGTTATGCATGTACATATACAATATAAGCATACACTTGATTTGTATCGTATATAAATGATATTAAACAACTAAATATGTTTGATAGTTATGTCAAAGTATCACTAAAATAATCAGATGTTTTGCTTTTCCATACAACATTTTATAGTTTCTAGCAAGTGGTGGTCCTATGTACAACATAACAGAACACTGCTGCTCAAAACAAACAAATAAACAAACACCATATTCACTGCTATTGAATTCATCTCAACTAACAGCCACGATATAAAACACTGCCCAATCTTGTGTCATCCCAAAAATCATGTCTGTCTGCCCCCTTGTTGTTGCCTCTGGGTCAGTCTGTCTCAGTGAAGGCCTTCCTCTTTTCCATTTATTCTCAGCTTTACCAAGCCTGAGGCCCTTTTTCAGGGGCGGGTTCCTCCTGACAATGTGTCCAGAGCTCATGAGATGACGTTACTCTAGTCTTGCTTTAGAGGATCATCAGGTTGTACTTCTTCCATGACAAATTGATTTCTTCTTCTGGCTGTCCATGGTATATTTAAGATTGTTTACCACACTGTAATTCAAATGCATCAATTCTTCTCTGGAATTTCTTATTCCTTGTCCTGCTCTGATATACATATGAAGCAACTGAAAATCCTATGATGCATTATTCCTTAAATGATATTGTTGGCCTTTAATGTTTTAAAGATCACTTGTGCAGCAGTTGAGTTCAATGCAATAATTCTTGATTTCTTGAGTGCTGCTTGAATATTGATTGTGGAAGCAAGCAAAATGAATCCTTAGCAAATTGATGTTTCCTTGGATTATTATGATGTTCACTGGCAGAGTATGAGACTTTTTGTGTCTCACTTGGGTGTGGGATTTATACTGAAGGGACCCTGGTGACATAATGATGACTTCTTGGGCTATCAATTGCAAGATGAGCAGTTCATAGACACAAGCTGCTTGGAGGGAGAGAAGAGAGGCTGTCTACTCCTAGAACAGAGACTCAGCAACCCACAGGGACAATTCTGCCTTCTGGGATTGCTGTGAATCAGAACAGACTGCTAATCTATACTGAAGGCTGTAGTCTTTCATATTCATTAGTATGTCCTCATTGTCTTCTTCATTATCAGCAAGCAAGACCTTATCATTTGCATGCGGCTAGATTGCTAATATACCTTCCTCCAAACCTATTCCTACCTCTTCTTGTGATGCAGCTTCTTTGAATATTGGCTCAGCATAAAGATTGAATAGGTAGGGTAAAAAGATATAAGCATGACACACTTTTCTTGATTTTAAACCATTCAGTATCCTTGTGTTCTATTTGAATGACCATCTTAGGATCCAGGTGAGTGGATTTCAATTCCAGAACTCCTTAATAGTATCCATAGTTTGTTAGAATCCAAATTTTTCATAGTTAGGAAGACACAAGCAAGCTTTCCCCCCCAATTTTCTGCTGTCAAGATCCATCTGATGTCAGCAATGATATCAGACATGTTACATCCTCTTCTGAATCCAGTTTGAATCCACCAACCCTCTGAAGGCAAAAGATGAGACTATTGTTCCTGCAAAGACTTATAGCCTCAGAAAATCATGTCTATTATTATTATGTCCTACAGAGTCACTTTGATTGGGAATTGACTTGAGGGCAGTGCATTTTGTGTTTGCTGATTCAATTTTCTTTGGAATATCCATTTTTTGGTAATGAGTAGATTTGAGATATTTTTGATAAATATGTCACACAAAGGACCATTTTAATGCCTGTTGTAATGATGTACGTAGGGAGCAGTAGTATTTCAGATGGACATATCTGAATGGGCATAAATAAGAATCTCTTCAGTAAGTTGGCCATTATCTCAACAATGTAAACTTATCACTCTAATATTGCTTGCCCTGCCTTAACCGCTTATTATGATACCACAGAAACAAGAAGCTACAGTTATGACTTGATGAAGTATCAGATGATATATTTATAATATATATAGTCTGGGATCTTGTTTTTGTAAGGTGTCAGCAGTTCTGCCCCATCCTGATAATTATTCCTATGTGAGACCCATGCACTGAAGTCACTGTGTCAATAAATCTTGTTGAGTCTTTCTCTTTGTCAATAACCCTCCACTTTACCAAGATGTCTTCTTCCACAACCTAGTCTTTCCCAATGCAATGTCTAAAATACAAGAATAACATGTTGTCATTCTTGCTTCTAGAGAGCATTATGGTTGTACACCTTCCAAAACAGATTTTATGGCTTTGGGCATGCCATTGTATGTATAGTATTGTTTGTCAGCACCATAGTCCAAATGCATCCACTCTTCTATCTTCCTTATTTATTGTCCAGAGTTCATATGCATATGAGACAACTGAAAATACCATTTGTCTAGATCAGACAAATATTAATATGCAAAGTTATATCTTTGTTTTTTTAACACCTGAGAGGAACATTTTGTGGGAGATTTGTTCAGTGCACTCAGTTATTTCATTTTTTGATTGCTACTTTTATTAGCATTGATTTTAGATCTAAACAACCTGAAATAATTTAAAATTTTAATACTTTCTCCATTTATTGTGATGTTGCTTATTTTCCAGTGGTGAATATTGTACCCATAATGAAAGGTATGGTCTTTGATCTTCATCAATGTGTGCCAAGTTTTTTTAGTTTCCAGAAAGCAAGATTGCACAATCTATAAATGGCAGCTTGCTTATGAATTTTACTTAAATCCTGACACTATGCACTTTTTCACATAATAGAAAAGTTCAGATCTTTTCTATTATTTCCTCAGATAGAGATTAAATAAATATTGTGAGAAGTACAACCCTGATTAAAACCTTTCCATTATCTATTTATGTTATTTGAACACCTACTTCTTGGTCTATATACAAATTCCATAAGTGCTTAATTGTTTTGGAACTCTCCCCAATAGCTTAATTAAGTGTTTTGGAACTCTCCTTCTTCTCAGTGTTACTCATTATTAAGTAGGCTATCAGAAGTTTTCATGTAGTCAATAAAATACAGCACTGATCACCTGTCTGGCTTATTCTACTTTCTGCCAAACTCCATTTGTTATTAGCAGCAATATATCTTACTTTGTGCTTTGGATTTCTGGCAGTTCCCTGTTGATTTATTATATCAAATGTTTAAAAATTATTTTTAGCAAAATTTTACTTATCTGTGATAATATTGGTATTATTTTATGGTTTGCAGATGATGTTCCATCCATTAATTCTAAGTGCCATGTTTTGGCCAACTTTCAATGTAGCTTGGGCTTCTTCCTTCAATGAAATTGATGATTGAATATATGTTACCTACTAAGACCATTGAATGTGAACCAAGTCTTTTTGGTACAGAGACAATATATATTATGTAGATCTTCTTTTGAAATGTTTTCAACAACTGTGTTGGCATATATTTCACATATCATAGTTCATAAATTGTACAATCATCACTTCAATCAGTTTTAGAACATTTTGTTATTTCTTGTACACAGCATTATTAGAGTCCTAATATTTTTGATGGTTCCTGTATCAATACTTTCCCTGTAGAATCCTTCCACATTAGGATTCAAATATTGGAGTTATAAAAACAGCCTTCTCTAGGAGGAACATGATTGTATCTGCTTTGGTAGAGAATCTAAGTCTAAGAAACACTACATGGAGTCTCCACGGGTTTGGTTTGGTTTGGTTTGTCTTGGGGATTTTTCTTTATTTCTACCTTTCTCATTCTAGTCACCAGTAGTCATCAATGCATTTTGACCGCATGCTTGAACAATTTTAAACTGAAGAACTTGGTAAAAGAATAAACCTCATGTCTACTCATTGTTGAGTTTAAGAGCTAGTGTGTAAATTTGAATAATAGTTCTTTTAACTGGCATTTTCCACTGTTGAATTGGGGTCTTTAAGGTTTCTCATATAAGCACCCATCTTGAATATTAATTTACTCAAAGTCAAAGAATTGGCTGAATTAAGGAACTGATCTTTCCCCCCTTGAAATCCTTGATTTAAAGGGGTGATGTGTATTTAAAATGGAGATGTCCAGGGTATCCAAAGTAACTCCATTTGTTAGTCCTGGTTTTCCACTAATAACAAGCAATATCCATGTATACATAATCATGTGACCAAGGAAATGTTTATTCTCTTGTGATAAAGTTTAGAATGTCACTTAGTGATAAACTAGACATTGATCAATATGTCAATTTCTCACACCAATTTCCACAACAAAAGTTATAGTTGTAAAAACTGTATCTAAGGGATACAGTAATAATGAGATGCAACTCCTCACCAATTCCATCATTCCAGGAAGTCTCACCTTGTGAGTTTCTACCAATACAGAAAGATCCAAGTTTTGCAAAATCCATCCAAATAATATTCTTGGTAGGGTCAAACTCCTCCCCAGTGAGGCTATATAATTCACCTGATTTAGTGATGCTTGAAGAGACAATGGCAGATGGAGCTACATTTTGGTGTCTTTCGCAGGATCCTCTTGGTGAATCAGAGTACAGACCCTTGGTATTTGAATGCAAATCTTTGCCATTCTCTGATGAGAATTATTTTAGCTTTAAGAAGCAACTTTTGGTTTGTTACTGAATTTCATAGAGAAAGAAGATCTAGCCTTGGACCAGCAAGTACCACATATAATGAATTGTGCACCATGAAGTGCTGTTTGACTCATACAGTCTGTTCGAAATTTAATTCATGCCCATTATTTACCCTTCCAGTTTCTAATATCCGTAGTGATGGATACACAGAAACTCAGAGACAAAATTCATGAAGGAAGGTTTTATCTATGCTATAAAGTAATGCTCAGCATAGTTGTTCACCAGGACATGTTGCAAAGTTTCAAGTCTGGTAACAATTGCTCAAAGGGGCATGCCACTCTACTATAAACCTCAATCCAAAAGCATTTGGACCAAGCTCTATGGTTCAGAAAAACTAGTATGGCAGTCATGTGCTTATGTTAATTTTATGATTGAAATATAGGGGTGGAGTCTAGCCTGTTAATCTACAGATAGCCAGTGAGTAGCCAATGAGGCCTCTATGTGGATATGGTTTTCTCCTGAGAAATCTTCTGGTAAATCTCATGATATTTCCCTCGTGAAGATGAGAAGCTATCTTCCCCAGTTGTTGGGAGTTAGTCTCAGAGTTGATGAATCACGGACAAGACAAGATAGCAGCATCAGAGAAGCTGGAGGAACCAGAGGAAAGACCACCCGAACTTGCCCTGACCTCTGAAGCTTGAGTGGCCATATGGAGACCTCTGCCAACAATAGTTACTTCTGCCACGACTGGATGCTGTTGATGGACCCTGATCCCTGGAAGCAAGGAACCATGTGGAGACCCCTGCCAGCGCTGGGATTCTGTGTCCACTGACCTATGACTTCGTGAGTCGGAAGGAGACTTTATAGACTGATTTTAGGCATACGGGTTAATATTGGACTTATGACTTTGAACTGGACTGAGCTGAAATGCTTTCTCAGTGTTCCATTCCTTTTGTATATAAACCCTTTCCTTATATCTATATGCATGTTTATGAATTTGTTCCTCTAGTCTACCCAGACTAACACAACTACTTTCTTGAATTAAGTCCCCATAGTCACTCCCCTCCAGTCACCCTCAGTCCCAGGCACTTAACTTCCATGGGTCAGCAATCCAGCTTACCCAATTAAGTGTTCAGAGGCAGCCCACTCTGCAAGCTAGCTTTCTGCACTGCAGGCCTCAGCTTCATTTGCTCTTGGTTGGGGAGGTCATTGCTCTGTTTCATGCTCTGGCTCTGCCCACTGCTGGCTACTATGATGTCATCTGGGTCTCAGCGGTTCATGGTGCAGGCATTTTGTATCTACAGGACAAGCTCCACTCTTGGCTTTTTCTGTGGCATACTTATTTGATCTGCATGCTAAACAAATAATCAGTGAAGCTGAATTGCCTGAAGAAGAACATGACATCAGGATTGGAAGAAGACTTATCAAACGGTAATGTACTGATGAAATCGCTTTGCTTGCTGAAACGGAGAAGGATTTGAAACACTTGCTGATGAAGATCTGGATTTGTAGCCTTCAGTGTGGATTATAACCCATTGTCAAGGGAAAAATCGTCCTGGCATTGAGCCAGGAGGTAACATCATGATGAGTGAAGAAGAGTTTGAAGCTGTTCAGCATTTTGTCTTGCTCAATAAGATAGCCAGGCACAGTGGCTGCCACAATGGGCTAAAACCTAGCAACTATTGTGAGACTGAAGCAGGACCTGATGGTGCTGCATTGTGTTGTCCATCAAGTGGCTTTGAGACTGATGACACCAACTTGATATCACCTAACTGCAACAATAATGCTATGAAGACCCAGGAAAGGCACTGGCTAGGGAAATTCTATGAATTTCTGGATTAATGAAAAGCATAAATGCACGTGTGTGTAGGCTACATTCCCTTTTGTGATATGGAGACTCCAAGTGAGACCTTGCCCTATGAGTTCTTTCATTTGTAGACTTTTATTTTTATAATAAAACTGTAATCATACATATAACACTTCCCATCATTCTATTACATTGTTTTAACAAACTATGAAAATCAAAGGAATAGTAGGAGTCAGTAGTTCAAACGTGAGGGGTGCCCTAACTTAAGGAGATATCCTGGAAGGTGAGAGAAAAACACCACATTTTAGTCACAAATCACAGCATTGTGGGAACTCCGGAGCTTGTAGCAGACAGCTGAATTTTTGATCAGCCTGGTCAATCTGGAGACTTGTATCTTATAAATTGTAAAGTCTGGTCTAACTTGGAGTTGTTATGATGAAAATAGAAAATGTTTCGCACATAGCTGGTGTCAGAACAGAAATGAATCAGAATGTAATTGATTTGATTTACCCTTACAGTATGGGGTTGGCAAAGTGAGAAGTGTATTTTGAGATGTTTCCACTCACTCTAAGAAGGCCTAGATATTTTCCCTGAACAATATAATCCCAAGACTCTTGAGATTATCAGATATTATTAATCCATTTTTCAACAACCTCCTTCATCACTATCAAAGAGCAGGGGATCTGCTACCCGACATGTGTAATCTGTAGAAACTCACTTATGCCGGTTCAGGTGACTCATTTAGCTTCTGCTTTCACCCATGTGTGCAGTTAGAATAGGCCTTGAGGCCCAGAGAGACCTTTCCCGCTTTCCACCCAGGAAATTGAGCCTGTGTTGCTAGAGCTTTCTGACTCCTTCATGCTCTTCTGGCCTACGGCAGCACAGAGCTGCCTAATTAGAGGGGCTGTGGTTCATTGCTGTGTTTTGTTGTAGAAAATCTTTGTCTTTCACAAACCTTTCATATCTATTATCTTCCTACCCAACTGCCATTTAGGACATTTTCTTTAGATCATAATAGTTTTAATAAGCCTCAAAGAAGAGGAAAATAAATGCTTTGTCCCTTAAATAGGCATCTTTTTTCAATATTTAAAGTTACAGTTTTTTTCAAATTTTATTTGAAATGTTCTAACACATGTCAAGAATCTTTCCACACATGATCAGACTGGTAAAGCTCCATCTATATGTATTACAATTACCAGTTGGTCTTGCACCTATAATTTATAATTATGTTTATAACACTTTCAAATATGCTTTGTTTGTTTTCATACTCCCTTCAAACACCCCCTTTTTCAATAATAAAATACTCTTACTTACACATATTGATGGAGTCTACATTTAAGATATATATATATATACCAAAAGCTTCATCTTTTAAAAATATAGATTTGTATGCTTCAAAATTAGAAAGACTAACTATCATGAGTATAATTTCTATTTGAGGGCTTTGAAAATATATGCTTGCAGATTCTAATGCTTTATCAGCTGTAAGCTACTCATGGCCACATAGCGAAGTCTAAGGGATTTGGCCCTGAGTCAGTGTTTCTGATGCAAAAGAACACTGTATCACACTTATATTTCAAGAGCAATTCAATCTTGGCTCTTTTCCAAAATCAAGAAAGATGTTTGAAGTATTCTGGGTTAGTTCCAATAGTCACCTCTCTTATTAATATACATGGTCTCAATTTATTAAATAAAATTTGAATTTAATAATTTTAGATTTTGAGATTGTCTTTATTGCACAAATTATTTTGCTTCACTTGTATTATGTATTTAATATACTTCTGATCTTAGTATATCCTCAGATTTCTATTATGGAAAAGTGACATTGTAATTATACTTAAATTATAGTGAATCATTTATATAAAAATACTAAGTGGGAAAACCAGGATTATAGATGATAAGTTGTAGGTAAAACGAATACAAATTTCCATTTGATGGTAGCTCTCTAATTTCTTAACAAGAAAATATGCTCCTACAAAGTCAATTTTCAGTCAGAAAAAAATTAAATTGACTCAAGTAAAATATGTGTGGCTAAATGGTAATTAGTCAATTGAACTTTTAATATTTTTTCTAGCAAAGTGTTCTTAAGTCTTCAGATTTGATCACCTGCTTACCTACTATTGATGTATAATTAAATTCAGGCATTCTAGTAATAATGTCAATTCTAAAAGGAGTAAAATTTTATAGGAGTAAATTTTTTAAATGACAGAATTCATTTAGCAAATTGATTTAGAAACATTTACATTTATAAACTGCAACAAAATAAGCTATTGAGCAAAGCCTCGGAATCCCTTCTTTGCTTTTTCAGTCTGAGCTGTGTATGTTGGTGACAAGTGGTGAAAGTAATCCCTCAGGAATCAGTTATTTTAGAGCCTGGAGAATGTAAAATGATAAAACAAAAGTCACATCAAGCCAATAATAAAAAGTTGAGGTCTATGTAGCATATCACATGAAAATCCAGTAATACTTCAACTGAAGAATCAAAACACCCCACAGATGGAAGATACTAGCTGGACATACTCTTAACCAACCTTACCACCCTTGCTGTAGGGGGGTGGGGGGGTGGGGTGGTGAGACCTGAAGATAAATGGTAAATAGATATGTGCTCAGGAAAGATTTTCATATAGGATTGTCTTGAAGGAAAATTAAAATAACTACTAATTTACTCTCAACCTGATTCTTGGAGCTTGTTTATAGAAACTGAATTCCTAAGGATGGGGAGAGAACAGTAGATGCACTTTGAATGCTCTTAAGACCCTACCCATAACCAACGATGTAGGATATACTCACTAATATAAGATATAGAACATTCTGAACTCAGATAGGCCAGTCGAGTTGGTGTCCCCTGAGACCATCATGGTCCTGAGTCTCCAGGTCCAGTAGCTCATCCTCTCAAGGTGCCTAGTTAAGTCTAAGAAGTTTTCATATGCATATCAATATGATCTCTCTCTGTACTTGGGAAGGAATAGTGAAGAAAAATCAGACATAGAGAAGAAATGAATTCAATGAGGAATGGACCACTAGAACAAAAGTCTCTATGCCTCTGAGACCAGAAAAATGAGTTGATACCTAGCTACAACTGCCAATTATTTTGAAAGAGTTCGTATTGAAGATATTGGATAGAGTAGGATAAAAATGTGGAACAGGATTCAGTTTCCAAGCAGACTAAATAGAGTTTGTGTACTGGTCACACACAGACTGGGGAAACCCCAGAGACTATTACCCTTAGTTATTTATTCTTCAGGACTGGAAATGAATTCACTTCTGTGACTCAGTTTTTAGTAAAACAAAAGAAGCCCTGAAAGGGAATAATAATGCTTGAGGTATGCATGCTACATAATAATCAGCCATTTGGGAGCAAAAAGATAGCTTTTACTCAAGAGCAAAGTACAGAAGGGTTAGAGAAGAAGGCAGGATGGAAACAGGAAATAAGGCATGGATAAGTGATGTTCCATTGTGGGGAAGATAACCAGTGCCATAAGAAACAATGTACTTGAAACGGTGAATGGGAAACGGAACTATTCTGTAAACCAGAGGTTCTCAACCTCTTTGTCGTGACCCCCTTGGGGGTTGGATGACTCTTTCACAGGGGTCGCCTGATTCATAATAGTAGTAAAATTAGAGTCATGAAGTAGCAATGAAAATAATATTATGGATGGGGGTCACCACAACATGAGGAACTGTATTAAAGGGTCATGGCATTAAGAAGGGAGAGAACTACTGCTATAAACCTTTCTCTGATTCACAGAAACAATTTTAAAACCTTATTTGTGTTCATTACATACATGCCATCTTTTTCTCTTTGGATGTCTTGCCTTAAGGCATATTTCAATTAGAAAAAAGATACCCCAAACACAAAGACAGCCCTGCCTTGCCATTCCCTCCATTCCCCAAAAATATGCTTGCCATTGCCGCTAAATTTCAGGAGGGCTATTCTCCTATTGTGACTCCCCTGGGATGATTTAAATTCGATTTATCTTCAATGTGAGTTTGCATAAAAGCAAAGCTATGGTCTGTCTCACGGTCAGTCCTTGGCCTCAAACTGTCAGCTGCAATGGTATTTTATTTCACCCATTTTGCTAATTAGGAGCCTTAGTGGCATTGGGGTTAACTGTAGGGTTTCCAATAGCAAGGTGAGTAGTTGAAAGCCCCTCGCTCTTCCTTAGGAGAGAGAAGGAGAAGGCTATCTGCTCCCGGAGAGCCCCATGGCCTCAGCAATCCTATATATGGCTGCTATGATTCATAACCTACTCCGTGACAGTGGGGCGAGGCGGATGTAGGGGATATCTTATCAATTGAGTGGCTATGCCTTGGAACTGAGTTGTGTTATAATTAATTCATAACAGTATCTAATGGTAGCCACAACAAAGTAGGTGTCATGCTACTCATGTAGCTAAAGAACTGTAAAAGAACAAAAACCATTTCATTGTGTGCTCACTTTTCTGATATGATCACTGAAAACAAAGGTGTGAATAAGCTAACGGGGTGAAGAAAGTTGATGGTGCCCGGCTATCAAAAGATAAAGCATCTGGGTCTTACAGACTTGAATGTAAACAAGCAGTCATCTAGCTCAGAAGCAACAAAGTCCACATGGAAGGAGCATACCAGCCTGTGTGACCCAAAGATGTTGAAGGGATCAAGTACCAGGCATCGAAGAACTGAAAATTGCAATCTTTGTAAATGTGGGGGAGTGCAGACTGGGGACCTAAAGTCCATCTGCAGGCAAAGTGACTTTTCCTTATAGAAGGGGCGCGGGGAGGAGACAGGTCAATCAGGGTACAACGATGAAATATGCAACTTTCCTCTAGTTCTTAAAAGCTTCCTACCTCCCACTATCATGATCTGAATTCTGCCCTACATATGCATTTAGATTAGAGGATGTACGCTGGTACAGATAGGAACCAGAAACATGGGGAATCCAGGACAGATGATTCCTTTAAGAGGGGCAATACTGGGAGGGTGGAAGGAATTTGGAGAAGAAAGGGGGAACAGATTATAAGGATCTACATATGACCCCATCCCTGGAGTATCGACAATAAGGAAGTGGGTGAAGGAGACATCAGACAGTGTTCAATGTGACAAAATCATAGTAAGGGTATATAAATTATCAAGGGTCCATGAGGGAATGGGGAGTGGGGAGGGAGTGGAAAAAAGAGGAGCTAATACCAAGGCCTTAAGTATAAAGCAAATATTTTGAGATTGATGATGGCAACAAAAGTATAAATGTGCTTTACATACAATAGATGTATGTACAGATTGTGATAAGAGTTGTATGAGCTCCCAGTAAGATGATTTAAAAAATAATTGTCTAGAAAAGAGTACTGCCAACATGTGTACAAATAAGTTTGATGTAATTGTTGTATGGATTGTTCTAAGAATTGTAGAAGCCCTCAATAAAAGCAACAAAGGAAATAAGAAAAAATGAAACAACAAAAAAGAACTGTAAATAGTAGACCCTCAAAATATATACAATCAATTTAGGTTTAAAAATTAAAATCACCCTTTCTAGGGTACATGAGAGATTTTGCTTTTAGCTTCATAAGAAGGCAATCATATTTCTATGTTGTTTAAATATGTCTTTAACTTTCCACAAAATTCCAGACACATTAAGCCTGGAAATAGTAAGCATTTAATAAACACACCCTTGAATAACCAAAGACAATTCATTCCTGGTTTAAATGAGAAATCTATGTGATGGTTATTAAGATGACCAAAACAATTTCATGATAATTATGTCATGTCATTCACACAAAGTGCATATTAGATGGAGAAATGATACTTTGTGGAATAATCATAACTGTGACAATATTGATTATGTTGTTCATGCAAAGTTTTATTGTCCAAGTTTCTCACTAAAAATATTAATTGGGAATTAATACATGTCTCATACCATTCCAGAGTTTAGTAATATCAAACAGTGTTGTACAATTGCTAGTATAATGAGTTTCTATTCTTTTCCTTTCTGGACTCCTTGACATCATCTCTTTGTCCACCCCGCTACCATGCCTTCACTCCTCCTTTCCCCTGAAGAACTTTTTCTGCTTACTGTCCTCTAAGTGTGTCAGGCCTGGGTTTCATATACTGAAAAACACAACACAATTTCAAGAGGATGACCCCCGTGATATGACACCTCTGAGGTAGACCCTAATATGAACTAAGAAAATAAAACATAAACACAGAAAATGTTGAAAACTTGGATCAGACCCAGCTTGCATCAGAGTGGGGATCAACTAACAAAATTTTAACGTTCAAGTTAAATTTATCCCTTTGACTTTCTATGCTCATCTACCTGATGCACTTTCTGCAGTAACACTTTCCTCCCATCCTCCCATAATAGATAGAGGGAGAGCACCATAGGCTTATTTCTGATAGAGTTCCCACAAATGTATCTTGGGCCCCCACCATCATGCAGAGCCTGCCACAACTGAATTCTTGCAATTTAGGCTCTGATATTGGTACTTCTTGGACTTCAGATTATATGATTTATAATACTTCGGTGACTGATATTGGTGGGCTTTCTCCATGTGGACTTAGTGGACATCTCACTTCAATGGCTGCTTATTTGGAGACAAGCCTGTAAGACACCAGATGCTATTTTAACTAATAACTGGGCACCATCTATATAATTTCTTTGCCACCTCAGTGTTTCCTTCCTGAGGGCAACGATTAGGTAGGCCCACTATGTAAGAATGAAAGCTAAGTGTTAAGTGGCAGGTAGGATTTAGTGTGAGCCCCAACCCATTCCTGGATCTATGTTTTGTTGATCTGCCTTTGACTCCCTTTCAAAATCTCCTTGTTCATTTCTGGCAGAGAGTCTTCTCACTCATTTTACCAGGGAATAATGATCTCCCTTCAATATTTGATTAGCTCTTATCACTAATTTTTTTAAAGCTTCATGCAGAGATGGAAATTGGGCTCACTATCGGCTAACTTTATATCACAGTACCTGAAATAAGCACTTGTACAGAATCAATTCTTTCTTTGCTGGATGCTATTTACACAGAGAGATGGACATAATTGTTGGGAAAATTTACAATAATAATCACTGAGAATGTCAGTCACAGTTTTGCCAGAAAATGCATATCTTTAAAAAAAATCCTTTGGGCTAAGCCCCGGTGGCATAGTGGTTGTGCGCGGGACTGCACACTGCGATGGAGGTTCAATTCCAGCAGTGCTGCTGGGCCTCCTACTCCCACCACCAGAGAGCAGTGATGCGCCCCCCTAAAATCCTTTTATTTGAGGGCTCTTATTGCAATCCACACATAAGTCCATTGTGCGTCAAGCACATTTGTACATCCATTGCCCTCATCAGTCCCAAAATATTTGCTTTCTCTTTAAGCCCTTGGCATCGGCTCATCATTTTTACCCTTCTCTCCCCGGTCCCCCTCCATCAGGAACCTCTGATAAATGATAATCTATTATTACTTTGGTGTGAGGACTTCATCCCCTCAATAGTGGGCTTCATCTCCTCTATCATTGCACGCTTCTTCTGCACTGCTTCCCCCAACTCCTGTATCACTTCAAGCCACTTTCTGAAAATTACTTTTTGTAGCAGATCCACATCTGATCCTCCCGTGAGTGTCATTCGCTCCGGTGTTGTGTTTTTCTTTCTTGTTTTCCTATTGAGTGTGTTGTGGTAAGATGCTGTTTGAATGACAATTTTGTGCAGGTTGGTGCCATGTTTCTGGGAGACCCAGGGGCCCTGAGCTGTTTCTCTGTGTTACTTCTCAGGGTGTTTTTGAAGGCTTTCCGTGGCCTACTATGGTGGTGGGTCAGATAGCTCTGCAGACAGGGTTCCATGGCGACTCAGTGGCCAGCAGTGGTGAGGAGCCTTTGGGACTGGAGTGAGGCTGGAGACTGAATGTGGGCCTCTGAGCTGAGTTTTGGGGGGCTGTCTGGCTGCAACTTGCAGCCTGTTTTTCCCCCTTTAAAAAGCACCTAATTGAAGACAATGGTCAGGGAGGCCTCACTGTCACAGAGGGGTCGCTGAGCAATGGAGGGAACAACCCCACTGCTGCTGGTGCAGATGCTAGAGAAAGGCCTCCATCGAGTGGAGGTGCCAGGTACTGGTGGGGGCAGCTGTCGCTGCCACGGATAGGGAGCACGGCACTGGTGTTGTACAGACCACTGCTGTGGTGTGAAATGGGGGATCAGGGACTCTGGGTGCAGTGATAAGGCTGAGTAGGGACAATCAGTGGGTGGTGGCCACAGTGGGGTCTGAAGTCATGTGGTTGTATGGGCCAGGGTGCCCCAGGGCCCTGGTCACTTATCCTCTGGACTTCAGAACGAGGCTACAGATAGGGGAAGGGTGTTTTCAGGACCAAAGATGTGCTCACTACTGCTCCTCGCGGGCAGGAAGCTGGGGAAGTGCTGAGCTGCCCTACCTTGAACTGATTTTCAAAATAACATCAGGCCTTTATAGAATAAAGAATATCATGACCCCAGATTGTTCATTAGGTCTCTGGTATAATTTCAAGTTCAGCATTCATCTTCTTCAATTCATAGCTATTGGTATTAGAGTCTATGTAATCTTTCATTTTTTTGTTTGCCCTTCAGTTATTGCGACAAGATTATGTGTCTCTTGCAGTTAAGCCAAAAGGTTTATGGAAAACCTTATTGAAACAAATGGCCTTTTTAATAAGTTGCTTATAAACTCCACACTTTAGATTTGTTAATTCTTAGAAAATAAAAGTTGAATCTTCTCTTTATATTAAATTATCAGTATATGATTTTTGTTTGAGAAGGACACATTCAACTTAAAATATTTGTACATGAAAGTTCTATTTGATACACACACACATGAGCTTTTCTTTCAAAACTGAACATATGTAGATGAATATATAAATAAGATAATAAAATGCAAGTAATTGGTACAATGATTCTCATAATAGTGTATACAATTGGCCCCTTGATACAGAGAGTAAAAAGCAAGAAAATTATTAAAATTTTAAGATTTAAAAATTTTTGAAAGAACTGAAAGCATTACTTCATAAAACAAAAGGTAGCCACATCATTTTACATAGAATGTCTATCAAAATTTTGGGGGAAGGAGATACTGCATTGGAAAGATATTATGATTTCAAATATATATTTTCATATCTGAACAAATTTTATATGATTCTATTTCAGCTGAGTGGTACAAAACATCATTGACCTCTTCCCACAGCTTAAATTCCTCTTGTTCAGCGACAGTGAAGCAGAAATTCTAATTAAACTAATCAAAGGGCAGTTTGGGATGATGAATTTTGTTTATAGAAAAATCAGTGAAGCTTCACTGGACAGGAAATGAATTTTTGTCCAGTTTTTAAAAATCAAAAGGATACATTTCTGTGTCTTGACACTATTCAGAATGTTTTTCAAGAACTAAAATGCCCTGTCTTCATTTCAGCAGATTTCAAATTTTCTGCCATCTGTTTAGAGTTAACATAGCACTGATGTATAATCAGGTAATGCATATTTCTCACATGTAGTTTTTCTGAACTCACAAAACAGCTCTAGTCAGTAGCATACTGGATTTCTAGCATTGTTCAGGCTTTAGGAGCAGATCTCAGAATAGGAGAATACTCCTGGTAAACATAAGTACTATAAGCCAAATATGCCCAGTTCCTCTCACCTCTTCCAGACTCAGACTAGGCTTCCACTAGCTCTTGAATTGGAAATAGCTTGGTGCCTAGTTTTGACCAATGAATCATGAGTGTTGAAAGTAATGAAGCTGGAGCTGCTATTTGCTTATTAGAGCAGGGACTCTAAGAGCATTCACTTTCCTCTGACCTTGGAGCCTTTATTGTGTGGAAAGGAGACTGCCCTGTGGTGCGTAGTACCTGAAGGATTGCAAAAAACAAAGTTCCAGTGATGGATGTAAAGCACGAGATAAAGCACGAAAGGCATATCTCATTTTATTGTGCTTTGCAGAGACTATATTATGATTGTCATTATTACTTACAAATTATAAGTTTGTTGCGACCCTGAATGAAGCGAGTGCATTGGCACGAATTTTTCCATAGCATAAGTGTCTCGGTGCCACGTTTTAGTATTTGTCAGACTACCTAGTACTTTTTTTTATAACACTTCATCAATCAACTGGACAATCATTACACTACAATTTAATATAAACATGTTTTATATAAACTGGGGGGGGAGTATTATGGAACTCTCTTTACTGAAGTGTTTGTTTTATTGTAGTTTCTGAAATGGAGGTCATAATATTTCCAAGGTGTGTCTGTAGCTTTCAGCCATTGTGGTTTGCTGCCACAGAAATCGTCAGCTTACATCCCATCACTTATGATTTACAGATGAAGTTTCTATCCCCAAAGTATAGCACTTTGTGTGGCAGAGACATCAGGGCCTGTCTTGATGAAAAGATATTTTGTACTGCGGATTCCAACTCAGGTGAATTTATTATTAGAAAAATCACCTACCATATATACTTGTGTATAAATCGAGTTTTCCAACACATTTTAATGCAGTTTTGTGGTAAAATTAGGTGCCCAGACTGATGTTCATGTCAGTTCATACTTGAGTATATATGGTATATTACTTATATTCACTTATTTATAATATTTTAGTTGATTGCTTTCTGGAACCAAGAAAAATTATATTATGAAACTGTAGGGTTAGGCATCATTCATTTAAATTTTGTTGACCTTCAGTAGCATGGCAATGGATGAGTGTGCTTCTTAGAAAGCTAGATATCCATAAATCATGTCTTGGAACAATTTGATCTGAATTGCAGAAGAGTTGGGTCAGTAAAAAACAAAATCAACAACAAACAGCATGTTTTGTCAAGTTCTCTAGTTGTTTCTAATATCTAAAATTTAGAATCATGCTTACAGAATATTTGTACACATCATATTTTTGATGCTCTAAAATGTTAGTCAATTCGTGCATATTTTCTCATATCAAAATGATTGATGGTGATGAATATGTAAAACTAGGCTAATGACCCATAATTTAAAGGGGCTGTTGAATTTTTTTGTCATCCTGAAAACTTGCAATCCTTTTAGACTGACTTAACTTTTGCATAGAGGTTAAATTGTCAAATAGTTTCCTGTGTATCCTTCCATATCCAAATGCTTCCAAATTGTGACCAAACAGAGTTTTCCTGATAGATTCAGGATTTCTTCACTAATGAATGGTCGAATTCTCAAGGAAATCATATCATCTATTTTGCATGAAAAATAGCCTAAAATGAGGAGTTGATTCCAAGGGCTCAAGTAGAAAGATAATGTTTTGAAAATGATGATGGCAGCAAATGTACAAATATGCTTGACGCAATGGATGCAGTAACAATTTACAAGCCCCCCACTAAAATGATTTTTAAAAAAGAGGAGAAAAAGATAGCTTGATGCAAGGATCAGTAGTTGTGCAGCTGGTTGAGAAATGGGTTGCTACCCCAAAGTTTGGCAGTTCAACTCTGGGCGAGAAAGATGAGATGATCTGCTTCAGTAAAGGTCCACATTCTTAGAAACTACCAGGAGGGTGGAGGGATGGAGGAATGGAGAGGGAGAGCCAACTTCCGGGATCTACACGTAGCCTCCTCTCAGGGGCATGGACAACAGGGAAGTGAGTGTTGGGACACATTGTATAGTGTACAGGATGAAAAAATAATTTGTAAATTACTAAGGGTTCAAGGGGAAGGGGGGGAGGAAGGGTAAGA